>PVJD01002305.1:0-209794 GCA_004026545.1 Mormoops blainvillei
CTAGAAAGGAAGTTGGCCCAGATGTATGGCAAGTCACCCCCCTCAACCTCCCACCCCCAAAACCCTGACTCAGTGAAACCTTCCGAGCTGCCTCTGCAACAATTGATTAGAAAGGGGGAACGCTCAGCCTCTGTCAGTGCTGAATGAAATGATCAATTATAGACTTAGGGAGTCCTGGAAGTTTGGAAATACATAGGATTTCAGGGTAGAATAATCAGAGAATCTCCAGCAAGCCTTCATTGAACACATATGAGATGTCAGGTCCTGGGTTGGGCCCTGGAGACTTGCAAGTACAGGCAGTCTAGAGTCAGAGAATGCTACAAACTACTGTCATGGACTCGGAGGGTATTGGAATCCCCAGAAGTATCAAGTATAGAATCACAAGACATTCGACAAATAAAATCTAGAATCATAGGACCTTGGGAAGCCAGAAACTTAGGGTCCCACAGAGCCAACAGGGGTTGTTGGAGGTCTCCATATTTCATAGTCTGTTTCAGCAAAGCCAGCCTAGCCCCACGGCAGGCAGCCAAGCTTAGAGGGAAGACGAAGTTTCCACTCCAATGTCAGGGGCAGGTGGCAACCAGGACATGTGCCAGGGAGAGGAAACTGACCTAAAGAATGAGAATGGGGACAAATGGCAGGAGCTCTGGTGAGGCATGAAGCTGCCTCTGAAATGAAACCAAGGGCAGAAAGAATCCTGATAGGATAGCAAAGGGCACAGTTGGAGGCAGACCTGGACTGGCCCCCTATTTGTGAAGCTGCGACAGGTCAGCCCGTTGCTGGGCGGCTCTGATGGAAAGAGTTTGCTTGGATGGAGCGGAATCAACATTTCTATCGTGTCCTGGTTCTACCTTCTGCAGAGGTCAGGCTAAGGGAAGGGGATTTACGATTTCTCTGTCCCACGCAGGCAAGGGCGATCCTGGCAGGGGCAAGTGCATAAGCAACGGCGGGAGGCTGAAGGCATGTTCGCAGGAGGAGAGCATCTCAAATGTCAAGGGCATAAGGGGCATTGAGAGAGATGATGGTGATAGAACAAGACATTGACATCAAATGACAGTGGTCCCAGAGACTCAGGGCTGTCCTCTGCACATGTCTCCCTCATCTCTGCCTGGCAGGGCCCACGGCACAGGCAGAGCCCCTCAGTGATAGCTGCTTGCCCGGTTCCCCACAGGGTGCTGGCAGGGTCCTCTTATTCTCCCTATGGCAGGTCTATGGAATGCCCTTTGCCTGCCCCTGGGTGGCTCAGTGAGGCCCTGGAGGAGCCATGTGGTGGGCTCAAGGTGTAACGTGCAAGCTTAAGTGTCTCTAAAACAACTAGTAAAAACCCTGACCAAATCCAAACCAGATGCCCCTGGGCGTGCAGGGTTGAGAGCTGTCAGCACCACTGCATTTTCACCTGCTCATGTGGGTTGCACCTGTAGGCGGCAGGAACACAGGAGGGCTTCAGGCTGCCCACCAAGTTCAGCCCCACTGCTCTGCCAGTGTGGAGGCACTGAAGGGGTGAGGCAGCGGGCCTCTCTTGAAGCAGTCAGATTATTCTTCCTTTTTTCTTGGTTCCCAGGACAAGCTTTCAGAATTTATTAATGACTGAACTATATGCTCCCTAGCTACAAGAAGTTGAGCAAGTTGCCTCTCTTCTCCAAGCCTGTTTCCCTGTAAGCAACCTGGACACATTCATAATGACCTCCAAGTTTACTGGATAGTTCATTCACTCGGTTGGTCAAATATTTATTGGGCATCTATTGTGGGTCAAGAGTTGGACTAGGTACTGGGAATACAATGGAGAACAAGACAGCCGCTACTCTTGACTTCACAGAGTTCACAGTCCATAGAAGTAAACAGGCAACGCAAACCTTTACACGAATAAATAAACACTTTACGAATTGAGTTAATGCTTTGAAAAGTATATGCTAGGTGCAAAGAAACATACACAGGGCAGAGGCTGAAGGCAGCCTTTCTGAAGAAGTGGCATTTAAGCTGAGACCTGAATGCTGAGTAGGAGTAAGCTGGAGGAAGGGTGTGGGGCAGAGTGCTCTGTGCACAAGAGCGGCATGTGCCAAGGCCCTGAGGCAGGGGAGTGCTCAGCTCCTCTCCTCCTTGTAAGCAGAGAGCAGAGAGCAGGCAGCACATGAAATTTTAGCCTGCTGATGATGGAAAGCCCCAAAGTGTTTCCAAACGGGCCCCCACTGGATTCCGTACTTACAGCTTTCGAAGATGACTTCAGTGGGGAGTTGAGGTCATGGATGGAGCTTCCTCACCTCTGGCCTGCAGAAACTTCCAGGATCCGAGCCTCTAGACATGAAGGGATTGGCCTGGCCAAGAAGTGCCAGGGGCTAGGAGCTCTGTAGCTTTTCCCAACCCTGGGCTGCCTCTAACAATCATAATGTGCTCGCCACCATCCTTGACCTCATTTTGTCCTCCTGACCCCTTGGGGAGGTAGGTAGATAGGACAGGGATCCTCAGTTCCCTGACCCAGTGGAAGAAACCAAGGACCAGAGAGGTGAGTGAGTTCCCCGTGGGTCATGCAGCAAGTTAGTGACTTGCTCCCAAGTCCTGTGACCCAGAATTCAGTCAGATCATTCCTAAGAATGAACTCTTTACCAAGATCCCTGACCCACAGGGATGGACAGCCTGAAACATGGAGCTAACATTTGGGGAGGAGAAGGGATATTTTAGAGGCTGAAGTCACACCAGACAAGGGTAGGTATGAGGCCCAACGTGCCAAACAGAAGGTCTGGAAGTGATGTGGATGAAATGGGAGAGGCCACATGAGTCACCACACCAACAACTCACCCCTGCAAACAACGACGAGCATGGCACTCATCACCTCTTACTGGACCCAGGTCCGCCCTCTGCCCCAGAATGCACCCGATGGGATTAAAGAGCAGCAGCTCTGCCCTGAGTCTGAGGAATTCTGCCACAGCTGCCACCTCCTGTGACCATCACTGCCAGGACGGAGCCTCCAGCCCCTCCCTACCACCTCTGGAGAGGTGCCTCCCAGCAAGGGCCACAGAACCCTCCCCAGTATCATCTGGGCAGCTCGTGGCGGGGCGGGGACCCGTGTTTCTCTAGTGATATCTCTGTTGCAGCCCAGACTCAACTCTTTCAGCAGCCATGTCACACTGGGGACTTCCCTCCCCATCTCCTTGGACCGGCAGCAGCCCTGGTTCCCCTAACAGCACCATCTGTCTGAAGTGCCCCCCGCCACCCGGCCTCTCCCTTGGTGCCTATCTGTCTTAAAGACTCAGCTCAGCCATCTCCTATTCACCCTCTAAAGCTCAGACCAGGAGTCCAGTCCTCCTCCAGGAAGTCGCCTCTGATCGCAGGATGAGTCAGCAGCCTCTCCTCTGGGCTCCTGCAGCTGCTGCCTTTCTCTTGCTTCTCCATGAGCCCCTCGAGGGCAGGGTCCATGCCTTCCCTGTTTCTCTTGCCCAGAGCCTGGCACACAGTAGGTCAGTACATGTCTATATCTCTTCCTCTGCCTTTCCAGGAAGCGAATACAGCAAAGGGCCTTGGAGCATGAAAAAAAATTAATGTAGAATTTGAATAATAGTTGTTAAAATCTCCCAATATCTGATAGAATAAAGTCCTCTGGGCTGGCTGGCACTGGGGGCCCTTTCCAGGGTCACTGCTGCCCGCCGGCCCCCAAACCCACACAAGCTGCGTGCAGCCCAGATCTCGGATCAGGCCCATGCACCGCGAGCCTCCCTGTCTGCTCCTCCTTCTCTCCCTCCCTCTTGGCCAATGTTGTTAGGTAAGCAGGTCGACCCTCATTTCAGTCACCAGGTGCCTTGGGGTAGACAGAACCACTCTAAACCTCACCTATGACAGAGCCGGCTACGGAACAGGCCCTCAGAAAATATCCCATTTCCCTTTTCCTGCCTTCTCTCCCCGTATAAATTGTTTTCTCCTCCAAATCCTGGAGCTAATCCCTCTTGCCCAGGAAGCCTTCCTGACCCTGCCCCTCCCATCTTTGCCTCCGGCTCGCTCAAGCACCCTAGAAGGCTCTGGGGCAGGATGGAGCCGCCTCTAAGCCGGGATAAAGGTGAAATCCAACAGTTGAGAGAGGTTATTTTTGGACCTGACACAAATGCTAAATGAAGAGTCCTCAGCCTTCCAAGCAATCTTTGCTTTGTGCTCCCAGGCCCAAAACTAACATTTTCATAATAATTTTCCAGTATCAAAGTGATAGTTTTGATTCAAGACAGCTGAAGCCTGCAAAACTGTGTGGCGGCCCCTCCCGCCCTCCAGCCAAACATGTGCCTCTGTCTCTATTTTAACACCTTTGATAATCATCGAAAAATGCGCAGCCCAAGCAGTTTTCTCAGCTTTCTGACCATAACGGAGGCCTCTGGAAGGAGGCCGGTCGAAGTCTGTTTTCCTTCTGCATGACTCTGAGCCCCGGGCTTAGCGCTCCCAGCCCGCCTGCTTTTCTCGACCTCCCTCTCTACATTCCATTAGTAATGTCTGATGAAGGAATTGGCCTTTCTAGTGCTATTAAAGAAGGGGGGAACCCAAGAAATACAGTAACACAATCTCATGGAAAACTGATATAATCTTTTCAAAACTATAAAGATCGCTCACCCAGAGGACCATCTGCATGGAGAAAGAAAAAGGTTTTAAACAAACTGGAAAGGGGTCGAGTAACTTGTAAAGGCCGGAGTGTCAGGAGACTGCTGGCTCCCCCACGGCCTGCTGTCACTCGGCAGGGGAAGGCCATCCTCGGAGGGGCCGGTTCCCTCACCGAGAGCTCCCACCATCTGGAATTCATTGCAGGAGGGAACACTGGCGTTTGTAAAAAGAAACTCGGCCCTACAATAATTGTTCCTTAAACCAGTATGGTCTGAGCCCCAATGGAGAGTCGAAGGGCGGTACGGACAGGCCAGAGGCCCAGGGCCAGAGGCCAAACCCACCTCACTGCTCTCATCCTTGGATGCCACCTCTTCCCAGGAAACAGGATCAGATCTGATTCTCGGCTTTTCTCCTAGCCAGCCTTTCGCGGCCCTGAAGGGAAAGCTGCTGCAAAACAGTTACCTGTTTGAGTTTTTGTGCCTTCCAGCCTCAGGAGCTCAGAGTAGACCGGACCTAATGCAGCAAACCCCTCTGGGGGCCTGACTCTCTGAGTACCCATGGCCCCTCCTCCCCTGAGGGCTCGCAGCACCTTCGGTGGTGATGGTCAGGAAAGGCGGCATCTGCCACATCCGGGAAACCTGACAAGAGATGAGCTCCCACATGTGGCCCACGTCAGCTCAAAGCAGAGCCGGCAAGGCCCAAACTGCGTGACACGGTCTGTTCAACCACCGGAGCTCTGTGATGGAAGAGGTTAGTGTGGGCCCTGGTCACGGGGTCTTAAAATAACAGGAACTGAAGATCTGAGTGTCTGACTTTCCGAAAGGTCTTAGGTTCTTAGCAGCAGAGAACTCTGGAAACTTCAGACTTTTCCTGCCTCCCGCCATCAAACGGAGGGCTCCGAATGCTGCACTCGTCATGGCCTTGGATGTACCGATTTGCTGAAGAGGTATTAGAGTTTCTGCAGGCCCCTGAGCCTCCAGGGGCTGAGAGCCATGTGACCGCAAAGGGGTCCTCCCTCCTGGACAAGGAGTGTTTCTGGGCAAGAGTCGCCTCCCCAAAGTGCTGGGCTGAACCACAAAGGGCAATGTGCTTCCCCTTGGGGCACTCAATGCCTCTCTACCGCCTTTGTTCTCTGCTCACTCTGAGCTTCCCCTAGGAGGACGAGCTCTCCGGTGGTGGCTTCAGTCATAGTCTCTGTGCTTCTGACCCTCAAATCTCTTCCTTCAGCCTGCCTCTCCCTCTCTTCTGAGATCCAAATATTCGACTGCCTACCAGATAACCCCTCCTTGAGCTCTCGCAACGTCTGAGACCCAGCATGTCCCAACCAGAGCTCTCCCTCCCCTAAAGCGGCTCCTCCTCAGGGTTTCCACCTCAGAGAGGCACTGTCATCCACCAGGTGCTCCGCTCTGAAACCTGGAAGTCGCCCCCGACATCTCTCTTGCCCTCTCCTCCCAATTCCCAAGACCTGAGGACCCGACAGCCCTTCCTCCCACAGATTCCTCTAATCCATTCACATCTTTTCACCCCTCACTGTCAAGCCCTGGCTCAGGCCTCAGCTGGGTCGTCATAGCCAGTTGCCGACCAATGGCTTGACCCCCCACCCAGCACCCAGGGCCATCTTTCTAAAACTCATGTCTTAATTTGTTTCTCTCTGCTTAAAACTTTTAAATTAATTTTCTGTAGAAAATACTCCCCACTCTGTCACCATACTAGTCCAGGTAGGTTAGGTTATGCTGTAGTTAACTAATATGCCAGAACTCAGAAGCTTAAAATATGAGTACTTCTCACTTACACTGTATGGCCGTTGAGGGTGGACGTGGGCTCTGGTCATAGCGGTCACTCAGGGTCCTGGGCTGTGGGAGCAGCCACAGTCTTGAAAGTGGACAGTCACTGTGTTGGAAGGAAGACAACCATGGAAGCCTGGAAATGGCACGTGCTACTTCCTTTCACAACTCATTGGCCATAGCTAGTCATAGGAAACCATCCAACCACTAGGAGGCCAGGAAAGACAACCCCCTCATGCGCTTAGAAGGGGAAAGCCAGAAATAGTACCTCAGTCATGTGCTTCCTTCGATGCCTGAATGTCCTGCTCTCTCTTACCTCTGTGCCTTCGCAAAGGCTGTTCCCTCTACCTGACCCTCACCCCCACACTTCCCTTCAGTAACTACTGCCCATCCTAGGGTTTCAGCTTAGATGTCACTTGCCCCGAGAGGCTGACTCTGAACTCCTTTCTCTGGTACAAGCCCCTCCTCTGGGCTCTCAAGGCTTTGTTCACATTCCATTATAATTGGCTGTTGTCTGTTCTTTCTTAGACTGCATTTTATAAAAACAGGGGCTTGAATACTTTATTTTTGCTGTATCCCCAGGACCTGCTCACGTGCCCATGTGAAAAGATAATCAGAATTTTTGAATGAATGAATGAATGAATGAATGAATGAACGAATGAAAGAATGACTATATGAATGAGAGAAACAGATCAAGATCCTGGCGGCAGGGCTATCAGGAGTGAGAGGCAGGCGCCATGCTTCAGAAATAAAACCACAAGTCCATGCTGAGTGAGTTCCAGAAGGAAGACATGGGCTGGTGGAGCAGAGAAGAGGGTCTCTGATATAGTGCCCACGGGAACAAGGATATGCCCCACAGAGAATGACAACTTAAGCTAAACCCCAGCAGTAAGAAGCCCATCACAGAGCCTGTGGGACTCCCTGCCCCCAGCAGTTGAGGGTGAGGGTGGGGCACAGGCCAGTACCCAGCTGACTGAAGCAGGGCACGCCTGCAGATCCAGAGCCAAGGCTGCCATCCCCAACTTTCCTGAGCGCCCCTGCCCCTCCTCCGGCCTCCTTCACCTGCTCCGGGACTGTTAAGTACAGAAACCCTTTAGTACACTTTATTTGTTGAAGCGGGTACTCTCCAAGGGCAGAGACGTGTGTCTCACTGACTCCTCAGCAATCGGCACAGCGTTTGGCACATGGTAACAGCTCGATTAATGCTTGTCGCATCTGACTCTGATCCACTTCCTATTCTCCAAGCCATCAGGGAGGTCAGCCAGCCTGGTATCCGCTGTCCCTCTGGCTGCCAAGACGTTGGCCTCTGTCGCCCCCCTCCCATTCCGGCCCACCCCTCCCTGAGGTCCCTAGGAGCAGATAGGGATGTGTACACTGAGTGCCCAGACGTCACCCCTCAAGCTCCAAGGATCTCAGCCAAGTCACTCTCGCATGTGAAGCCCCTGGGCCAGCCTCCAGGGCATCCCTTCTGAGGCCTCCATGGCCAGACAGGAAGAGAGGGTCTGTTCAGTGTAAATGACGTCAGGGGCTCCAAGCCGAGAGCCCCAGGGACAGCATCCAGGCGCTTGATGGGATCCACTTTGGACTGTGGTCAGAGCCCAAGGGCCTGGGATTTCCACGGCGATTATCCTTATTCTCTCCCCTCCCTCTCACCGCTCCCCTGATCCGATCAATCACCAGGGCTTGCCAGACCTACCTCCTAAATGTCTCTGGAACTCATCCACTTCACTGAATTACCACAGCAGCCCCTCACCACCTCCCTGCCCCCAGCCTTCTCTCCACCCTGCAACTAGACCCATCTTTCTAAAGCCCAAAAGAGCTGAGGTCACACAACCCCCTTAATACCTTCCTCTGGAGTCAAGATTAAGATCTACAATATTCTCCACGTTCTGGTCCTGGCTCCATGCTCCCCACCCCGGTCTCATCTCTTGCCAACGCTGCCCTCACACTCTACACTCCAGCCATATGTACTTACAAATGTACAGTATTTTCTCCACCTTCCAGCTTTGCACATGCTGTTCCTTCTACATGGAATTCTTCCTTTCTAGAAAACATTTACTACCCTTGAAACTTGGCTCAGTCTTCACCACCTCTAGGAAGTTCTGCCTGCATCCCTGCCCCATTACAGTCAAATGCCCTCTTCTGTCCCCACAGCCTCCTGGGCTTCCTTCTGTTATAGCACTCATCATCATAACATGTTTTCACTTATTCATTCACCTGCATCTCCTATCTGGCTGGACAAAAATATCTGTTGAAGAAGGATGAGAGGGAGGAAGGGGTAAATAGCTGAACCCATCCAGGACAGAGCTGAGTAAGACAGACATGACAGCCGGAGGAAGTGGGAGAAATCTCTGAGGACCGGGTGATCTGAGAAGGCTTCCTGGAAGAGGAGCGGCTAGAGTAGAGCCTAGTAGGACAAGAACGGCTTCGTTAAATGAAGAATAAGGTAGAAGAAAGGGGAAGCCAGCTTGTTGATACAAGACCTCAAATACCAAGCTAATGAGGTTTGGACTTTATCCTGAGGTCAACAGGGAACTATTAAAGGATTTCAGGCAGGCTATAAGGTGTTGCTTATAATGAAACCGTGATGAAATCTCCGTGTTAGAAGGGTCTCCATGGCTGTGGTATATTGTGTGGAGACCAGCGAAGAGGATGCTGCAGATACTGGAGGAGAATTATGACAGCCAGCACTGCAGGAGAGCAGATGGAATGAGACCAAGGATGGATCTGAGACCTGCTTAGGAGGAAGAATTGACAGGACTCAGTGACTAATTGGATATAGGAGGGGAGAATGGAGCCGAGAATGCCTGTGAATTTTCCCACCTGTGTGACCAGTACGCACTAACGATGATTTGTTTTTCTCTGGACATATTACAAATTGAAGCTTCAGGTGGGATAGAGCGGTAAAGACAGCTGTTAAGCAATTGCTTCTCCTGATGCTCAGCAAGGACCAGAGCACAGAGTAGGTGTGCAGTTAAGATAAATTGACTTAAACTGAGGCAACTGTCTCATCATCATAGGGCCAATATCTCCACTGTGGAAGACCCAGTCAGTCCCAGCTCGCCCGAGGGTCAGGGTGGGCCTGGAGGCTCCGCCGGGAAGAGGAGCCGCCGGAGCACAGGCCTGGAGGTAGGCGCCCCCCAGTCCACGGAATCGGGAGCTCTGTCCAAAGACACAAAGCGGACAAGCTGCCCTCTTGAGGACCCAGCTTCATTCTCTGATGGAACACTGGGTTTGTTCCCAGTTCACCTGCCAAGAAAAAGGGCCTGGTGACCCTTGCAGACAGAGAACAGAAAGGGCGGAGATGGCATTCCTGGTTCCCTGATGTCAGACCGTGGAGACCGGGCTGACTCCCAGAGCCACTTGGCAGCAGCTGTGCAAGGAAGTCAGGTAAGAACAGAGCATGCTGGCAGCAGGAGACAGCCCATCTCTGTTAGCCCTAAAGGTCGGGGATTCCACCCAGGAGATAAAGGCTGGGAGATCTCCAAGTCCAAGGCCAGCACACAGAAGGCTCTGAATGTCTCAGGTAGTCCTCTCTCTGTCTTTGCTGGCCCAAACTCCCAGCATCCACTAAAGAGAAGCAGAGACACCTCCTCTGCTGTGAGTCTCTTCTTGCTCACCCATGCCTCACCTCCCACCATGCGGGTCAAGCCCACCATCCTTCAGTGGGCTCTCCAAGCCCCCTCCCCGCTTCTCACTTTTGTTCATGCTGTTCCTTCTTCCTGGATCATGGTCATGACCCCCTATTCATTTCTCCAGCTTTGATGTCTCCTTCTCTGATAAACCGTCCCTGGTGCCCTAGGCTGGAGCCACATTTATGCTCTCATATCCCCCTCTCACACCCCCATCCCCACTCCAGCTCCTCTAAATCACCGCAACAATGACCTGATGATGGCACACTATTCAGCGTGCACTGGCACCTCACCTGCCAAGCTTCGGTTCCACGGCTCTTCGGTGTGCCGTGTTCCCTACCTCCCTGGACATCACAGCCGCCCTTCCCTCAGCCCAGAAGGCCCATTCTTCTCACCTCACCCAGGGGGCATGAGCCCACTCCTCCTGGCTTATGTCAAATATCACTTCCTTAGAGCCATCCCTGACCGCCATGCCATTCAGGGCTGAGGTCCCTGCAATAAACTCGCATAACCCTGTGACCTTCCCCTTGGCCATTGCAATTACATTTTCCTGTCCTTCCTGTTTCTATGTGTGGCAGTGAAGCACAGCATTTAAGAGCATGGACCTGGAACCAGACTGTCCCCTTTACCTCCCAGCTCTGCCACCCACCAACTGTGTCCTTGGGATGATCCCTTAACTTCTCTGCACCTCAGTTTCCTTATCAGTAACGTGAAGATAATTTAATTACCTGCTCCATTAGGCTCAGGTAAAGTTAAAATTCATAAAGGGAAAGTGGCCAGGTGGGAGTCACTGGGGCCGTTCGTAAGTACCCAGTTCTTTCTTCTTTTGGGCATACGGCAGGACTGAACCTCCCACCGCCTTGAAGTCCTTTTGTATGACCACAAAACTTGCTTTGGCCAATGAAACATGAGCTGAGATATATGTGCCACTTCCAGGAGGAAGCCTTAGGAGACACTGCAGTTCGGCACATCCCTTTCTCCTGTCTCTCCCTCAGCCTGGGTCCCTGAGTGAGGAGGATGTGCTGTGCACTTGTGCTGAATCAGAAGGAACCCATGAAATGAATCAGAAATAAGCCTTCGCTGTTTTAAGCCATAGAGATTTGTGGGGTTATTTGTTACTGCAACATACCTCCCTTATCCAGACTGGTAGAAGCATTCAGAATAGGGTCTGATAGAGAATAAGGTCTGTGTTAGGATTACCTATTATTGTGTTTCTGTATCTGCCTGCTAAAGTCGGAGAGCAAGGACCAGCTTTCTCTCGTTCGCTGTGTAGCCCAGCTCCTGGCATAGCACCCCGCACATAGCAGTTGCTCAACAAAACACCATTTGACCTACCTGCCCGCTCATGGTCAGGCGGGAGCCCTACTGAGTGCACGCGCCCCCTCATGCCTGGCCAGGACCCCACTGGTGTGTGGTAGAGATCTCTAGCTGTGCCCAGAACCACCCCTGTGCACTGCTATAAATCCCAATGGCCCAGTTTCTTTTGAAGAGCCCCCAGAGTCCTTCCATCCCAGCAACGCCTGTCAGCTGTGATGGAATAAACTGGTCTTGCCAAGACTGTGGTCTGGCCCATCTGCCAAGGCTCCCTTGTGGACATTCCTCCTGGCCTGGCACAATGGACAGCCTTTCCCCTGGCAGTTATTTACCAAGAAGTTCCAGGTGGTTTCATTTCACTCAGCAAACCCAAATCACTCTGTGTCCGAGAAAACTCTAGATTTTGACAAAAGGAATTTGGGGGCATCTTGTTTAATCTCCATCCTGTAAATATTATCCCAGTAGGCACCAGTTCCTGCTTGCATACCCCTCTTGATGGGAACCTCACTATCTGAAGAGTTTTAGCTCCACCATGGGGTAGTTCTGAATGCCAAGCTCTTCCTAATGCATGACTGGCATCTATGTCTGTAATCTCATCTTGGCCCTCAGGGGGCATGAACCGCACAGACTGTGACCTCCTTCCTCTGGACCACCACAACTCTACAAGGCAGGAAGATGACACTCTTCAGACACCCTGCCCCCACACTTTCTTCTCCAAAACATTCTCAACTTTCTCCTTTATATGGATTTTTTTTTCTTTCTCTTTCAGATTTAATGAGTGAATTCTCTGAGTTTACCATTTGTAGAATTTTTGTCCATGTGCATTTTAGCCTCAAAATATGGGCTGGCCCTCTGTGTGGCCACTGCCCAGCAGGCTGGGGGACTAGAAGACAAAACCTCAATATGCCTCCCATGGTCTGTTCCTGTGCCAGAAATATTCACCATTAACTCAAATCTGACCAGAGAGAACTTTTTTAAAAAAGAGTTTATTTATTTATTTTTAGAGAGAGGAGAAGGGCAGGAGAAAGAGAGGGAAAGAAACATGGATGTGAGAGAGAAAACACTGATCAGTTGCCTCTCACAAGACCCCAACCAGGGACCTGGCCCACATCCCAGGCATGTGCCTTGACCGGGATTTGAAGTGGCAACCTTTCAGTCCCCAGCCCACTGAGCCACACCCACCAGGGCCAACCACAGAGAACTCTCGAAGCAAGATATTAATAGTCTTTCTCTTAGGGTAGGTATAGGAGGCCTCGAAAATTGTCTCCAGGAGAACTGTCACTCATGGGAACCTTGGATGGCCTTCCAGCTATAGCCCTGATAGTAATTTTGTGCGATCCTAGGTCAATCCCTTCACTTCTCAGGACCTTAGTTTTCACATCTCCTCACAATAAGGAAGTCGTGCTTAGTAATCTCTAAATGTCCTCCTGGCTCTATCAACCATCCACTTCTTAGTATGAATTAGTACCTCAGCTTAGCTATAGCAACTGCTGTTGACCATTTCCTCGTTCTTGAAATTCTTTCTTCCCTTGGTTTCTGAGACACTGCTCATTTTACTTCTCCTGTTGTCCTCTTCATAGGTCACTTTATTTTCTGATTTCTGACCATATTCAACTTCCCAAGGTTCTGTCTTCAACCCGGTGGCCAAGACAGGGTTCACAGCCAGAGCCAATGATGCTTCCAAAGCCATTGTCCCCTCTGCTGGGCCCAGCTACATTTTGGCCCCTGATCTTGGACAAGCCATTTCAGCTTTCTGAGCTCAGACTCTTCACTGATAACCTGGAGGAGTGGTCCATCCCCTATGGGCTAGGGGGATTTGGACAGAGGTCCTCAGGACACCAGCCTTACCGCAAGCTTTGTCCTCCCCGATGTGGGGTGGAATGACAGTGGAACCACCCTTCTCTCCCCCTCTTCCTCCCTACTAGTGCTATTTCTTTTATAGCTAGGAGGCAGAGCTGACCTCTGTAGACCACCTTGGCCTTTACCCTATGTTTGAAGGTGGCCACCACTGAGTGGGTGGGTGTGTATGTGTACAGGGGCTCTCACTGTTCTCTTCCTCCTTGCATTTCAGCTCAGAGCCCTTCATGATGGGAGCTGTGGGTGTGGGTGAGACATCCCAAGTCTTAACTACACTCTCCCCCTCCACCTGTGGTCCCCGAGGCTCTTCTGCCCTTCATGAAGGTCACTTATACCATTGTCAAACTAAATGGACATTTTCCTGGTCGGGCAGGGGGGTGGGTAAAGGACCAGGGTCTTTTGGGTGGGTTTCAAAGAGCTTCTGGCTTTATTACGACCCATCCTCTCCTCTTCCCCTTCTCATCCTGAAGAGCCCACCCTCCCCCTGCGTCAGGGGAAATTATACCAGGTTCTAATGGGGGGTTGAGGGGAAAGCGTCTACTCTATTCATCCCAGTAGCTGAACAGACCTCTTGAACATCCATTGTGCCTATCCTGCGGCCTCCACCTCAATTGCAATCAGGTGGTCTGTGACCCCCTCCCCTGGCCCTGGACAGGAGCAGGCTCAGGCAATGGGCCAGCCCACACAGTTCTCCATCCATCCTCTCAAGGGGCTTTTGTTGAATAAAAATAGCACCCGCCACTCGGCCACTTTAAACCAAGGCCAGGCACTTGAATGTGAAAACGCGGCCCCGGCACTGGGAGTGCAGGGACAATGGCCACCCTCAATTAGCTCACTGAGGTGCCCCAAATGGACTCGAGGAGGGGCCCCGACCACAGCCCATTCATGCATATTTATCACAAGCTGCTGCACATTGGCTCGCACGGTTCCCATGGCAGCATTGGGGAAGGGCAGCAGCGAGAGGGGCCAGGGGCTCCCCCGGGGCCTTCCGGGGTTGTGGTTCGGGAACTCTCAGAACTCACCCCAGCAGACTGGAAACCATCCTCAACCCATGCCTTTACCTGGCCTTGAGACTTATGAGCCAGCACAACCTGGAAGGCCCAGACTATCAGAAAAGAACGATAAGCACACTTACTTGGCAGGTGGAGAACTTGAGGCCCAGAGCAGAGGAAAACAAGCTTTTTCACTTCGTCAATTTACCTCTAGAATGGGAGGAGGTGGGCAACGATCAAAGCATTTACTGAATGTTTACTGAGTTCCAGGGTCTATGTTTAGTGCTCTGGAATGTCCTATTAATATTATCGGATAAATGTTATATTGTCTTCACTTGAGAAAACTGCAGCTAAGGAGAGGGCACATAGTTTTTCCAAGGTCACCTGGATGCTGTAAGTAGCAGAGCTGGGATACTCACCAAAGTTGTCATTCTCCATAGCCCAGTGCCTAGCCATTGGTTAGGAAGTTATTTGGTCATTGGCTGCTGGGTGCCAGGCCCTGTGCTTGGTGCCAAGTTCAAATCATCTCATTAGACATGAATAATACCACGAGAGAGCTCCATTTGACAGATGTGGACACTGGGGTCCAGAGAAACACAGTGCCCTGTTGCAGGCCACACAAAGAGCTACGAGGCAGTAGGGTCGACATGGCAACCACACATTGTGGGGGTGGGGGGAGGGCCCAGCTTGCTCTAGGGCACTTGTTTCTTTCTCTTCTGGAGCTCCTGGAAAAGGAAGGCAACCTGGGCTTCCAGATTCTGCCGAGCTGTGCGGAGCCTCAGTGGTTCCTCTGTGAGAGCCTGTGTGGGAAGGGACTGTGGTGGGGCCTCCCTTACTATCTCCTCCTGAACGGCCCATCTGGGGTCCTAGCACGAGTCTCCTCATGACTCTGGGGCAGAGATCTGAGGTTCTCCTCTCTCTGAAGTCAAGCTCTTCCAAGGAACTCGCAGCATCAGCCAGTGAATGTGGGCAAAGCTGTGTCCTCAGCCTGGCATGGCAGCAGTGGCCATAGAGAGCCCCAGGTCCCTCCAAACCTGTGCCATCTTCACATTTCCTGTCCCAGTGTGCTGACCTAGCTTACTGTGTTCCTATCCCCAGTGTCCCCCATGCAAGGACTCTCGCTTCCCCATTTTTGCTTAGGTTCTTTCTCCTGTTTGGAATGTGAGGTGAGATGCAATGAGTTAAGGTGAGTTGACTGGAGTTTGATTAACTGGTTTGGGTTGGGTTGGGTTGCAGCGACTGAGTTTGATTTGTGGCATGTTGAGATGACCTGAGTTGAATTTCATGACACCAAGTTAAGCTGAGTTGAGCTGAAGTGAATTGAGCTGACTGGAGTAAAAATGAATCGAAGGAGTTAGGTGGGCAAGCCTCTCAAGCCAGTAACCTCCAAGGAACCCTCCAATTCTGAAAAACCAGGACCCCAAGAACTGAGAGTCCCCGATAGCAGAGAGGATGCCCTCTTCACTCCGTCCCTCATTGGCTGTCGGATGTGACTCCTCCTTGAGCTGGAGAGTAGACATGAGCCCCTGAGACACTTTCCTTATTTATTTATTTATTTATTTATTTTGGCAGCGCCCTTCAAGGTTGGCGTAAATGGTGGTGTTATCTGGTAGAAGTCAATTAAATCCTTAAATTCTCCGACTCTCAGGAGCATAGATTCATAGGAGCCCGAGACACTTCCCGCAATAGAAGAATAGACTCAGCAAGTCATCTGGTCCGATATTTTCCCTTACCCCTGTTCTCCGCAAAGCTGGGGCCCTTCTATGACTCCCTTGATGGGACCACCAGCCTCTGCTCAGGTACCAGAGGCAGGATACCCACCACCTCAAGAGATCACAGTGTCGTCTAGCAGTAAAGAAGTTGGAGTCCAAGTGCACACTGGCTCCTTGGCTTATTAGCCTGTGACCTGGGACAAATCACTTTTCCTCACTGAACACAACTCCGGCATTAGTGGGACCTTCCTTAAAGACAGTTTCTATCACCATCGCCAGCCACATGCGTTCCCTGACTATTACTATTATTATTGGCAATACCAGGGATTGTTTACCAGCCTAATGGTCAGAGAATGCTCCTTTGCTTCTGAGCCCGAGGTCCTAGTCCACGCTGAGACCCCGGCCTCATTCTCTCACCTCTTTCCTTCCTTACACAGTCTCCCCCTGCTGCGCTCAGAAGCCAGCTCTCAGATGGCCAGCTCCTTCTGCTCAGGATTAGTCCTTGTCCTGGTGTGGACACTGCTTTATGAAGTGACCTTGGACACATCCCTTCTCCTCTCTGGGCCTCGGCTTGCACAGCCATGTAGTGGAGAATCAGGTTAAATTGTCTTGCAGATGGACCTAGCTCAGACACATCTGAGCCCCATGGTCCTCCCTGTGTGCGTTCGGTAGAAACCTCTGCATTGGCTGCTGCCCTTTCTGGTGAGATCTTAGGGCCTCTTTGGACAAAAATTGGCATCGATATTCGGAACCCTCAACAAGTTCAGTTCCAAGGGAAAAGGTGCCAGAGCCAGTACCACCTCCACACCCGTGGCCGGACTCAGCCTTGTTAACTTTTGTTCCATGGGAACCAGGTGTCCCCAGACAGGTAAAGGGTTCCCCCAGGCCCACCAAGCAGATCAAAAGCAAACCTCAGCCTTCAAATCCAGGTCTCTTGACTTCCAGTCCAGTCCTCCACTCTCTGTCCGCAGTCCGTCCACCCAATACATTGTAACTGACCACCGACTGTACTAAGCACTACTTAGGCAGTGGGATTACCAAGGTGAGAGAAACTTGGCCCATGCTACTAGGGAATTTCAAGAAAGTTCCTGGAAAGAGATTCATCCATTCATTCATTCGACAGACACTTTAGCGCCTACTTTGGCCAGGTCAAAAGATCAGCTCAAACCCAAAGCCCGGCCCCCGCTCCTCCCATGTCCTGGCCCCTGTGGTGGGGTGAGGCCTGGTGGTTCAGCAGGCCACCCACCGCCTCCCGAAGGGACTGGCAGGCATGAGCTCATGTCTGCAGAGCCCTGCGGCTCTGAGAGCGGGCTCCGAGCACAAGGCCTCCTTGTGATTCCGAGAGGGATGCGGCGGGGGCCGCCGGCCCACGAAGCCCTGGGCACTGTGCGGCTGTCAGCAGACACTCCCGTGGCCCAGGGTGCTGGGCTTTGATACGGCATTAATGCGCTAATATCTTAATCCGGCCGCCACCCACCAGCTGCCTGGCCACACAGTGGGGCCCCGGGGAGAGGGTTTCCAAATTACATTATTGAATGTTTACCTAGTGAGCTGTCCAAAGAGTGTTTAACACCAGCTGAAGGGAGCGCATGTGCACAGGACAGCCCCACACCCACAGCCCTCACGCATAGCACACACACTCACACACCAGCCTGCTGGGACCCACAGACACAGGCATTCGCAGAGACAAGCACGCAGTGGGTCCCTCAGAAACACACATGTGCACACATGCACACACACCCCCCACACATCACAGGTGATGTGCACCAAACAAACAAACCCATACCACATACACACGCACACGCAGGCCACGTACGTTTCCGTAGCCCTGACGTGCCGCCCCACCAGGATGCCGCTTTTCCTCATCTCACACAGTCACCTCTGAGGAGACCCCTGTCATTCATCCCAGGCAGGGTCGTGGTAGGATGTCACCCCTGAGTGTGCCCCAGAAAGTCGCAGCTGCCAGGCCTCACCAGCTTCCAAGTTCTGACCAGTGAAGATAACTCTGAGGAGGTGGCATTATGAGAAGTTAACCTCAGGGAGAAAGAGAAACAAGTATTCTAGGCGGAGGGAACGGCATGTGCAAATGCCCCGAGGGGGAACATTGCTTGGTATGCTATAGGAACTGAAGCAGTCGGGCAGGGGCACGGTGAGCAGGGGGTAACACGGCACAGGTGAAACTGGAGAGGTTAACAGGGGCTGGTCGTGCAGGACCTTCTCGGCCATGATCAGAAATCTGGATTTTATTTAAGTGCAATGAAGAGGTTTTAAGCTGAAAAGTGATGTGATTTGAATTACGTTTTGAGAAAATCCCTCCAACAACGGTACGGAGAATGGACTGTGGGTGGGGTGAGAGAGGAAGCAGGGAGACCTCCTGGATGGCTGTTCTTCCAGGATGGTGGCAACAGAGGAGGCAGAGAGGTGGAGAAATTCAACAGGTATTCAGGAGAAGTGCTGACTAAATTCACAGGTGGACTGGCTGTAGGGGAGGAGGAGGAATTGAGGCTCATACCCAGGTTTCTGACCGTCAATGCTAGTGGACTATGGTGCCACTTAGAGAACTAAGGAGGCCTAGGGTAGCTGGGGATGCCCTGCTCTTGTCAACCGCACAGGACATGTGAGATACTCCCAGTACCAAGAGCCTTAAACAAACCAGGTGCTCAAACTATGACTTGCTGCCTTTCTCCCCCACAGCCCTGGGCCTCTCCAGCCTCTGTGACAAGAGTCGATCTCAAGAAAGAATAAGATACTCATCGTATGTCACTTCGTTCCAGGAAATTCCCCCAGGACATTTCCTCCTGAGAATTTGCTTGCACACAGCTAGTGTTTAAGAACATGGAGTCTGAAGACAGACTGCCTGGGTTAAATCCTAGCTCTGCTACTTCCTGGCTGTGTGATCTCAGGCAAGTTACTTATCTTTTCTGCGCCTCCATTTTCACGTAAAACATGGGATGATGAAAGCACCTGCTTCGCAGTGTTGGTTTGAGGACTAAACAAGTGTGATGCTTTGCTCCTACAGTGCTTCAAAGAACACGTGGTCCAGAGCAGGTGTTGAGAAATGTTAGCAAGTACCACTAAGTGATGCCAACTCTGTGGCTGTCGGCTGCCTTCATTTCTTAGGAAGCCTAGGGTCCCAATGGCCGGAATGCTGGCCTTTGAAAGTTGGGGCTCCTCTACTTAGTAGCCTCCTGGCTTTAGGCAAGTTGCTCTCTGATGGTAAAACATTCTCTGCCCCACCTGCTTCCTGGGCACAGGGCAAGGACCCAAAGGGAGGGTGATAGATGGAAACCTGCCGTGGAGAAGGCCTGTGCCTGTAGGTCTCCCGCATGGGAGGGTAGGTCAGTAGCCATCCTGGACGGCAAAGCCACAGGACAGGACCGTGGGGCGAGGTGCCCGCTCAGAGCTCTGGCAGGCTCAGACCGGGCTGTCTGCTGAGGTTCTTCCAAGGCTCAGGGCCAAGCCTCGCTGTCTGTCAGAAATAGTAACGATGACCTTCAGAAGGCTTCCCTTTCTTTATGAGACCTTTTCAGGATGCTGTCACACGCCATAATGTCCTTTGATTCTCATAGCCATGGGACAGGTCAGGGAGCAACGACCGAGTTTGGGGATGAGGACGCCGAAGGGGAAGATGATGACAGTCCTGCAGAGCTCAGGGCAGGCGCCCAAAGGGCCTCCTCCCTGCCCCGCAGGGATTGCCTTTACCCCTCTCCCCCGTCGCTGTGAGGACCACTCTTTCCCAAACTCAGTTTGGTTTCAGTTTGAATCTACCCCGGACTCCAGCCCTGAATCTGCCTTTCTCTTGATCTCATTTTGTCCACCTACAGGAGGGAGTTTGGACAAGGTCATCTTTAAGGACTCGTCCTACCCTAGAAGACATGGTATCTAGGGTTAAATTAAGACAAGGACCTGGCTTTCTCTTGATTTCTTCCACATCATCTCTTAAGAAACTCCTCAGAGATATTACTGAGACCACGGACCTGGGATCCCAGGGTCAGGAAGCCTGGCCTCTTTCTCCCAGGGACCCCGGGCTGTCCCGGCCTTTTCCAGAAGGACCTGGCTGATACCCGGTCCCCACAGTTTTCCACGTCAGACTCTTTCTGGCATTCATGTCTCAGGAGTTCACCAGGCTCCAGACAATTCCAGTTTAGCCATTGGAAAAGAAAGTCAAAAGAGAGATGGAAAAAGAAAAACAATTTCCCTGCCCCCCAGCCATACGCTTTTATAACCCACTCCAAACTCCTCTGCTATAAATGACTTAATTTCGACTGTTTTACAAGCAACTTGCTCTTAAAATGGATGGGAGGAGATGGGATGTGAAGGGGTCTCTCAAGAGACTGACTGAATCCCAAGAGGTGAAACAGCCCACACAGAGCTCCAGGCACAACCCTCTCACACTATGCCCAGAATGTTCCAGACTCTCAGAGGCAAGGCATGGGGTAGGCAGGGTCCTGGGCTGGGAGTCAGAAGACCCAGACTCCAGTCCTGAATCTGCCCTTGCCTGGGACTCATTTTCTCCACCTACAGAATGGGGGTTTGGACTGGGTCATCTTTAAGGATTCGTCCTACCCTCGAGGACAGGGCAACGGAGGGCTAAGACAAGGACCTGGTGGCCAAGTGAGAATGAGAATGAACAATTCCATCACGGACAGAGTGGCTTTGAAATACCCTGAGAAAAACTTCATGTGGCCTCTGGTCAGGTTGGGGCCTACAAGGAGGGAAGGTGGCAATTCGGCTGTCGCTCCCCTGCTTAAAAACATTCAATGGCTCCCCATTGCTCTCAGGCAGAATAAGTGCAACCTCGTTACCCCCAAAGTACCTCTCCAGGCCCCTCCATCCCACACCTCACTCCGCATTGTATGGGCCTGAAACACCGAAGCGCTCAGTTTGATTGGCGAGCCTGTTCCCCTTTGCGTGCTGGCCGGCACCGCCCCCTTGTCCTGGAATACCTGCTCCCAGTTTTCCTTCCTGTGAACCCCTGCTCTCTTCTTGTGCTCCACTCAGGCACTACACCTGTGGGAAGCATTTGGGGTCCCCAGGTTGGGCTCCACAGCCCAGCACTTATCTCCCAGCGCATGACCTGGGAGAGAGTAGGTGGGTGCCCAGTGAGTGTGTGTGGAATGGCTGAAGGAGTGTGGGCCCCTGAGGGAAGGGGAGAATGCACCCCAGCCAGAGTCATCACAGGAATGGGGACATACAAGGAGACTGAGCAAGGGCACTAGAAAAGTAGATTAAGGTGAGGCTGCAGAAGGCTCTCCACTCCCACCACGTCCCACTTTGATAGATGTCGGAGCTGAAGAACCTGGTCCAACATCACAGAGCTAGGAACATTTGCAAACTGGGATACTGGCTCCAAAGCCTATATTCTTTCTCCTCCCAGTGCAGGACTAAAAGTGAAGAACAGAATCAATCAGAGAGTTCTAGAATGTTCTACCAAAGCTCTCTCTCTTTCCCCCGAGTAGACCCGTGTTGGTTGACAGGGAGGGAGAGAGACTACCCCATTCCCCGGAGAGAGAGATGGGGACCCAGGGAGGTCAGGAGACACGCCCTGACCGCACCGCATGCGAGGGCGAAGGGCAGCGTTTCAAGGAGGAGGAATGCTTTAAAATAATACAAGCATCTAAAAATAGTGCCCGGCTCGGCCTGGCTGACTCAGAGGGGTCAGGTTTTATGGTTGCCCCCATCTGCTTTTCTGGGATGGTGGAGCTCAGCCTACTCTGGTTATAGTTTTTCCATGAGCTTGGCTCAAATTTCCCTGTCCCAGCGGTGAGCCCATGGGTCAGTGCCTAATTTTCCAATGTTTATCTTTCCCATTTACAATTTCCCCATGTAAATGGCCAACTCCTCCAGTCCTGTTTCCAGCTCCAGTCCTAGAATTAGGGGTGACCAGACATACAATGCTCCCACACTTCTCAAAAAGTTCTAGAGTCATTTGTGAGGGTGGTACCATCGGGAGAGGGCCCAGCTGTTGCTACTCCCCTGTGTCCATCTGGGACCCACCAGCCCACCTCGTTGGTTCCCGTTATCTCCACTGCTCTTATAGCCCCAGGGCCTGCTGCCTCAGTTCCCTTGATCAGCCCCTCCTCTGAGGGCCAGCTCTAGTTTGAGCTTTATACTCCATGATCAGGAAACGGATGTGAATATGGCACCCTCCCTGCCTTCACAGCACCCACAGTCTAGAAGGAGGCAGAGAAGAGTGGCTGCTGTCTCCTCATGCAGCACGTACTGGAGGGCATGGGCCAGATGGTGGGCTCAGCTGGGCCGAGTTAACCTGGAGGCGCCAGTGGCGATGTCTGCTTTGCAACTTGGATGTGAGGGTCTGGGCCCAGGGGAGAGGTCTGGGGTGGTGTACCCCTGGTGGTCTCGGTCCACCGTTTACCCAAACCCTGACCCCAGGAGGGGTCCTGGTGGCACATCCAAGCCTGGGTTCCACTCTTCCTTAGATCTATGTGACTGTCTCCACTCCCCAGGGCTTCACATGAGCTTGAGTTGAGTAGAAACCCTAGCTACATCTTTAGCCAACTCCCCGACATCTTCAGGGAGGAAGGCAAAGGAAAGTGAAGAGAAAGTAGAGGCCCACAGGGCTTGGGTTTGGTTCTCCCGCATAAAAGGTGAGTGTGGACCTGGCACAGAAGAGGCTGGGTCACCTGGACAATTGTTCCACAAGCAGGTTGGTCCCTGAGAGAAGGAGGAAGTGAAATCGCTCAAGCCTAGTTCTTTCTCCCAAACTTAGCGATCAGGTAAGTGCCTTCTCCCCGTCCCCCAACTCCCCAGGGAACTTCCAGGAGAGGGCGCCTCCAGGAGAGATCAGAAAAAGTACCAAAAGGAAAGCACTTAAGGATGGATTGGAAGTTGGCTGGGATCTGCAGTTAGCATGGCCTGTTGAAATCTTGAGAGAAAGCAGTTTTGAACATCAAAGTATCTGAACTATCTTGTTTCCTTTTCAGGACACCCCTAAGCAACAATAGAATCCCTCATGTTTGTATTGTTTTTACAATCACTAATTCACCCCCTTCTCTGGTAAACATTATTGTTCTGTCATACCAATAAATAAACTGGGCTCAATGAACACTGAAGTTAGGAAATAACAGAGCTCTGATCAAAACACTGATCTTCCTGGAAGCCCCATGGCTTTCTTCATGGTTGCCTTAAAAGATCCACATGAGGCCAGACTTTGGACCTGCTGGTTTGAAAGAGGACCATGGCTGACTCGGGGAGATTCATCCAGTTTCCCTTGGCTCATCTGAATTTTGTCCTCCACAGTCCCTTAGGCAATCTCAGCCAGTCTATTGGCTTTAAATGTTGTCTCTCCATGCGCTGATGATGCTCCAATCTAAATCCATAAGCCACGAACTCCAGATGTGTTGTTTTGGGCATCTAATCATCAACTACCACTTCCCCATTCAACTTTCAATTGGCCCCCAAATCCTGTTCCTCCTTGATCTTCCAGCATTTCCAGCAAAGTCTCCATCATTCACCCAGGCACTCATCTTTGATTGTTCCATCCTTTATCAGAAAGCTCTCTCCTCAGAAACCTATCCCTGGTCCCTCCGCCTCGCTGCAGGCATCTCAGTCAAGTCGCTGCCATCTTTCCCCTGGATTCCGCAGTAGCTTATTGGTAGGGTTCTCTGATGCTACACTGTCCCACCTCCCTTCCCCAATATCTTCCACTCCATAGTCTGGATCAACTCAAACCACACCCTTGCTTAAAACTTTTCATTGGCTCCCACTGCAATTAAAACATAACCCAACCTCCTTGTACGGGTCTACCAGACACTATTTAATCCAGGTACCTGGCTTGACCTTATCTCCTTGCTGCCACCCACCTTCTTTCTGGTCCTCAAACACACTAAGCCTATTCCAACCTCAGGACCTTGGCCGTAGTTGCCCCCTCTGCTTGGAAAGCTCTTCCCCTAAAACATCACTTGGTCAGCTCTTACCCTATCTTCATGAATGTCCCCCCTCCTAAACCAACCTACCAAAATAGCCACTCCCCAACCAGCTGAAGCCCCCTGGTGTCTTAATTCAGGGGCTTTTGTTTGTCTCTGCCCACAGCTCCCGAAGAGTAGAGACCTTGTTTATCTCGTTCTCTGTTCTGACTTCCTGTGCTCAGGTGTCCCCAGCGCCTGCAAAAGGGTCAGTCCCAGGGCAGGTCTTGAGTGACCAAGTAGATAAATGAATGAAACAGCTCGCACCTCATAGTGTAGAACTGAATAGAATATTCTGAAGAAACAGTCACAATTCATGCCTCCCTGCCATACACATGCATATAATGTACATAATATCCACAGAGAAACAAGGGCCTGAGAGTCAGAGACATTTATCAGTGATAGGACCTTGGAGGTTTATTTTAATCCTTCTGAACCTCAATTTCCTTATCTGAAAACTGAGAGTAATAATACTTACCTCACAGAAACAGTGTGAGGATTTAATATCTGTAAATCGCCCATGACAGTACGCGGTAGGTGGGTTCCCCAGGTGGCACCTATCATTATTATTGTTGTTGTTATCACACATTTCTCAGATCCCTCGAGTCATCAAAACAAGTCCGGTAACTCTCTCTCACCTTCTGGTCTCACTCCTCTCATAATCCCTCATTATGTGTTGCTTTGAAGTTAGAAAGAGCCAAGATCAAGCCCTTGCTCTACCACTTGCAGCTTTGTGATCCTGGGCATGTGTCTTGATCTCCCTGAGCTCCGGTCTCCTCACTTTTAAATGGTGCTGGTGGTAGCACTCGCCTCCTAGAGGTGGTATGAAGACTAAATGAGATCAAGTAGGAAAGATGCCTGGTATTGTGACAGGGGTACCATGAGTGTTTGAAAAGTGACCACTGTTGTCATCTGTACACACCTGGTGTGCACACACGCATGCACACACGACCCTTCTCTTGGCTGGGTCTGAGAGCTACCGACTTGAACTCTAGGGATGGAATCAATTAGAATTATTTTTAAAACCTCATCTGTTTTGACTTAACAGGAAGCTTCCATTCAATGAAAGGCAGTATTAGTCAATGAAAAATCAAAGGCCCTGGATTTTGGGGCTCCCAGACCCCGAGGACCTCCCAGCTCCAGTACTCATTTACGCAGGTGCCTCTCCCCGGAGCTGCCTCACCCTCAGTGAGCTCCAAGAGGAGAGGGGCTGCCTCACCCTCAGTGAGCTCCAGGAGGAGAGGGGCTGCCTCACCCTCAGTGAGCTCCAGGAGGAGAGGGGCTGCCTCACCCTCAGTGAGCTCCAGGAGGAGAGGGGCTGCCTCACCCTCAGTGAGCTCCAGGAGGAGAGGGGCTGCCTCACCCTCAGTGAGCTCCAGGAGGAGAGGGGCTGGCCTGCTGCCCGGAGCCAGGCTCCTCCGAGTACTGGGCACCCCTCCTTGGGGATGTAACTGCCAATATCTGTATTTGTCTCCTCTGACTCCTGTCCATACTGAAGACAAGAGCTGCCTGATTTACATCTGTGACTCCAGCGCCCAACCCAATGCCTGGCACAGAAAAGGCACTAAATAAAATGTTTTGTGAGAAAAAAATTAGCAATGGTTGAATAAATGAACAAATGACTTAGTTACAATAATAATAATTACAACTAAGATTTACTATGTCACTTACCATATGCCAGACACTGTTTTAAGTGCTTTTCATATATCGACTCAGTGAGTCTTCATAGCCCCATGAAGCAGGCACTCCTACTTGGCCCAATTTTACAGATGAGAAACTGAGGCATGGGAAGGTTAGTAACTTGCCCACAGTCACACAAATTAAGTGTAGTAATTAGAATTCCAATCCAGACAGCAGGTACCAAGGGCCAGCCCTCATAACCCTGACACTGTTGCTTATTCATTCATTCATTCAGCAGACACTCACTAGACGCCCACATTGTGCCTGGTCATGACTGAGACTCTAGAAATGCCCTAATGGATTAGACCCACTTCTCACAAGGAGGTCAGAGTCTAGTGGAAGAATAACAGACACAGAAATGGATAATGACAGTGGGGCAGGGGCAGGGGTGAATGGGGGAAAGCCCCATGGCAAAGGCACACACAGCGAACCCGCCCTGGTCAGGTCAGGGACATTGTCACAGAGGTGTGGGGATCCATGGACGGGCCTATAGCTCTCCCTCCAGGATTGCAAGGTTTGGTGAATTAATACAAGAGGATAAGGGAGAATTAAGTCATTGTACAGTAAAAATTACATATACACACCCACCATGAACACGCCCACACCACATACACACACACACGCACACACACATGCACACACACCTGGGAGGCACTGAAATCAGGAACGTGACTGTGGAAACCACGGTCTAGAGATGGTGCCCTTTAACTTTTGCTTCTGCTCCCCCTGAGCACCATCACTTCCAGCTGAGGGCTGCGCTCTGAGCCTGGAGGCCTGCCCCCTGTCACCATGCTGCTAAAATACAGGGTGGGGTGAAAGTATTTTTGCAGTTGTTTGTACGGAAAATAATACAATGATTAATAAATAATAATACAAGAATAAACTCTGTGTTTCATGTACTCACAACTGTAAACCTGCTTTTGTCCCACCCTGTATTTCCATTCCCTTTACTGAAGAAGATGGGCCCTGCCTCACAGGGGGAGCTTCATGTGGGGACCACAGGCATCCATGTCTGAAATTAGGGTCAGCAGTCGTTCTATGGGCCAACATGCACATCCCAAGGTGGGATGACAGTTGCAAGGCATGGAACACAGGCTCAGATGTGAAGAAACGATTTTCCCGAGAGTTCATGGGCTTGAGCATTCATAACCTAGGAGAAGAAATTTGAGACGAGGCCAGATGGCCCATGTCCTGAGGTAGTGGCCTGAAGACTGAGGCCTGGACCAGATCACTTCTTGATAGTCCTTCCAAAGCAGTCTCTAGGGTCCTGCTACAGAATTTCATCATTGTCTCTGTGGCTCCAGCCTTCTCTCCTGAATTCTATACTCCTCTTTTTCAGACAATTCTAATATTATTCCATTCCATGTGATTTTGGCATAAGGCATCATGGAATATTAGCAGAAAGAGCTACTTTTGCAATAAGTTCTCTCTAGGTTCGTGTCTTGACTCTGTCACTATTGGCCCCAAATACCCACAATGTTTCTTTGCTAAGTCACTTCGCCTCCTGGACCCTCACTTTCCTTTTCTGTGAATTGGAATTAATAATACTCACCTTGTAGAATTAGTGTGAAGATTGTACAATACAGAATGCAGAGCTCTGGAGGGAACCAATGCCCTTTCCCACCTTCTGATCCCTCCTCCTGTCTCACCACAGTGAGAGGCTGTCCCCAGCATCATGCAAGGCGACAGGTCTATTCTCCATCTGTGATGCTGTGCCCTCACCAGGGGTGCGATGTTTTACATCAAGGAGTCTCCAACCTTATCCCGAAAAGTGGCCCTTCGCCTCCTGTGAGTGCAGGTACGGCCATGTTTGATGGGGCAGGTGAACTGAACAGTGGGGATGTCTACAACAGCAAGTTGGAGATCCCTTCCCATGGTCCAAACACCCACGTGCCCACCCTCTGCTTGGTGGTCTGTCTCCAGGTTGGGGACCCACTCTACTCCACTGATGATCATGTTCCACTGGGACTCAGTGTCTCGCCAGAACAGACATGGAGGAGGCCCATACACTCACCTCTCACCAAACTCCAGGGCTTCTGATTAAAACTCCCAGGGGCTGACGTTGTATTTGGGACCTGTTAGGAAGCCGAGGCTTTCCATGAGAATGCAGGGAAATACAATGAGAGTTGAAAGTACCCAGCTGGCCAAAGGATGGCACTGCATTGAGAAAATGAAATGCTACCTTGAAGACTGACAAGCAAATTCTCCCAGGAGAGGGGGCTGAGGTGTCCTCCACTGTGAGTGAGAGAGAGTAGGTGCTCTGTTTCCACCATGAGTGAGCCAGCAGACAGACTCCAGTGCAGTCCTACCTCCTTGGGCCTCACTATTCCCTTTCCCCTCTCTCTCCTCCTCTCCCTTCCTATCTCTTCCTCACCGGTTCCTTCCATAACCTTCCTCCTCCTCCTTCTGAGCCCAACCTCAGGTTCTAGCCTTGGCTCAGCCACTGCCCTGCTATGCGATGTGGCTCAAACATTTCTCTCTAGATCCCTTTTCTTCCTTCATAAACTGAAAACAACACACACATGCACACACATACCACGCCCCTGATGAAAAAGTGATTTTGTGTTTATTCTGTTAACATTCACAGCACCCTGACCTTTTAGAAATCCCCAACAAAGTCAAAGAGTGAGAGGCCACCTCGCAGGTGGTAGATGAAACCGCCGTAATTGATCCCGTTTAATCCCTGTTTGCTGTGTGTGAGATCTGTGCGCGGGGCTTCACAGGTGTTGGCTGGTAAAACTGAGAAACCATCAGCTGTCCTCATCCAAGAACAGGATGGGGGTGGGGGAGAGGGAAATTTTGTTTGGTACTACACTAAGTTTGGTGTCATAGTAAGTTAACATCTAGATCTTTAATAGTTTCTGTAGCTATTGCAAAAAATGTATATTTTCTATTATAGTAGTAGTTATTTATACTAGTTATAGTAGTTATAATGTACACTTAATTTTCTGCAATTTTAACATATGTCTGACACCAGAAGATATAGACAATAAGGAAACACACACCCACGTGCCCACCCTCTGCTTGAAAATAAAACAATGCACAAACAGTGGAGACCTGTGAGGCCCTCTCCCAGCCCGAGTCATTCCTTTTCCTCCCGCTCGAGGTGATCCCACTCTTTGCTATGCTGTATCCTCTCTATTCATATCTTTAGGAATGCCCCCCCACATTATATAAAGCACATGTGATCATAAACATATATAGTGCTTTTTCCGCCAGCCTCTAAACTTTATACAAATGTTATGTACTATATAACCTTTGCAATTTGTTATTTTTTTGTTTTTTGTTTTAATTGTATTAAGTTTATTAGGGTGACATTGGTTAATAAAATTATATAGGTTTCAAGTGTACAATTCTCTACTACATCATCTGTATATTGCATTGTGTGTGCTTTGTTTTTCTTCAATCTTGCGCTTGGGAGATTTATCCACATTGATTTATGCAGCTCTGGTTCTTTTACCGTCAACACTATATAGTTCCCTTTCAACGTAACCACAGCTTACTCATCAATTCTGCTCTTGAACTTTTAAATTGCATCCTTTTTTTTTTTACTTTTTCAAACTGTTGCAGAAACTATTCCTGTACATGCCCCTTGTGTGAGAATTTCATACACACAGGAAATGCAGGTGTGTGTCTTTATCAGATATTATCAACTTGCTCTTCCAAGTAGTTTTACAAATTTAGACCCCTCAGTGTTGTATAAGCACTCCCATTATTCCACTGAAGTCTCTTTAGCACTTGAAATTTTCGGGTTTTCACATTGTTGCGACACGGTGTGATTTTATTTTGCTTTTCACCAGTTAGTAGTGTATTTGAGAACTGTTTCAAATATGTATTTACCATTCAGCTTTTCTCTTCTGTGAACTGATTCTTCCTATATTTTGACTATTTTTCAGTGGGGTCCTTTGCATTTTCTAATTGATATGTAGATCTTGTTACATATTCTGGCTAGAAATCACAGTTTTTAGTTATATGTGTTGTAAATTCCCTCTCCTGGTCTGCGACTTCTCTTTTTACTTTGTTTATAGTGTCTTTTGATGCACGTAAATGTTTAAATTTTAATGTAGTCAAATCTATCCATCTTTTTCCACACTTGTTTGTATTTTTTTGTGAATTGTTTAAGAAATCCTTTCATACCCTGAGGCCATAAAGATATTCCTGTTTTCTTCTAAAAGTGTTAGGTTTTTGTTTTCCATATTTTTCCATATTGACTCTAAAATTAACTTTTGTGCAGAATCAGAGTTAGTGGTACAGTTTTACTTTTTCTACATGGATAAAAAAAAGTTTCCAACACAATTGATTGGATTGCCCATCATTTTCCCACCGCTTTGGGTGCCGCCTCTAGTGTGCTAAAAGTTTCCGTTAAGCAGGAGTCTGTGTCTAGTGTCTCTATACTGATCCATTACCCTATTATCGAAACCTGTGCCAAGCATTATATATATTTTTTGCTTATGAGGTTTTTATAAATTGCACAAAATTACTTGAATAGGTAACACATTGATATAGGACAAAATAAACAGGTATAAAATAAAAAGCTCCCCCCCCCACATTCATCGTCATCCCACTTGTAAACCGATAAACACATACTTATGTATATTTAAGCAAATATAAATCTATGTTCTTTCCTCTATCTTTTTACACAAATGGTAATTCATCGTATACACTAGAGTTTTCACCTAACACTAGGTCCTAGGCATTTTTCCATGTCAGTACATTGAGAATTTCATCGTTTTATACGGTTTTATGGTTTTCGTCTGTGTGGAAATAATGTGTATAGCATAGTTTTTTCTTTTTTTTAACTACTCCTCTATTGATGAGAATTTAGGTTGTTTCTAATCTTAGCTATTACAAAGAACTCTGCATATGTCATTTCCCATGTACAAACCTATTTTTAGAGCTGATCCTTAGAAATGGAACTTCTAGGTCAGAGAATGTTATGGTTAATTTTGTGTCTACTTGACTGGGCTAAGGGATGCCCAGGTAGCTGGTAAAGCAGTATTTCTGGGTGTGTTTGTGAGGAAGTTTCTGGAAGAAATTAGCATCTGATTCATCCCTCAGGCAATCGTGTAGGTTGGCATCATCCAAACTGCTGAGGGCCCAAAGAGAACAAAAACGCAAAGAAAGGGCAAATTCCCCCTCTTCCTTCTTGAGCTGGCACATCCGCCATTTCCTGCCCTTGGCCGTCCTGGCTCTTGGGCCCTCAGGCTTGGGCTGAATTGCCCCACTGGCCTTCCCGGTTCCCCAGCCTGCAGACGTAATGCCTTAGTGTGGTTTTCATCTGCATTTCTGTTAGTGTGAGCGAGGTCGAACCTTTTTGTGATCCACTTGTTCATATCCTTTGCCTATTTTTCCAGTGAGCATCTGGCTCTTTATCTAATTGCTTCCTAGGACCACTTTATAAGTTAGGGAAATTCATTTTCTGATGACATATGACTATTATATATTAGTTCCCATTTAGTTATCCCATTTGTTTATATTTTGTCATAAAGAATTCCTTAATGCAGTTAAATTGTTCTTTTTCTCCGTCTTCTCTGAGTTATAATTTAAAAAAACCTTTTCTATTCCAAAATTATAAAAGGATTTTCTCATTTTTGAATAGCATATTTGTGGCACTATTTTCACTTTTAAATCTTTAATCTACTTGAAATTTATGCCAGTGCATAGTGCAAGGTATAATCCTAACTTTATCTTTTTTCCAAGTGGCCAAGCAATGACTCTCAACCACGTTTATTGAATAGTGAATCATTTCCTCAGTGATTTTAGGGGCCGGTTTTTTTCACGTATTAAATTCCCGTCTGTGTATTCATTTCTATTTCTGGGCTTTCTATTATGGTTCCTTGTCCTGTCCTGCTGTTTATGCATCAGTTCCTCACTATTTCAATTATTGAGACTTTTAATATGTTTTAGTGTTTAATAGAGCTAGTCCCTTGATATTACTCTTCTTTTCAGAGTTTTCCTGAATGTATCATTTCTTTATTTTTTCAAACAAACTTTAGAATCAGCTTGTCTTTTTTGTTTTTTAACTGTTGGTATTTTATTGGCATTGCATTAAATTTAGAAATTAGGGGCAATTAACATCTTTTTGGTGTTGAGTCTTCCTCCCAAAACACATGGTCTTTTCATTTATTTAAGCATTCTTTGTGGCCTTAGAAGTGTTCCAATATTTTTTGTGTATAGATCTTGCTCCTACATGTTAACTTACCGCAAAACAGTTTACTTTTTTGTTGCTGTCATTGCCCTTGTAAATGAGATGTTTTCTTTCATTTTATCTTCCAAATGGTTATATTTATTTATACATGAAAGTAATTGATTCTTGCTTATTAACTTTATATATACATCTCACAAAATCCTCTTACTGTAGGTAATAGCTTTTCAGTGGGTTCATTAGGTTTTCCAGGAATACAATCATCTGTAAACACTGATAACTTTATAATGCTTTTTCCAGCTTTTATACCTCTAATTTTTTTTCCTTTGTCCCATTGGATCATTTAGTAGTATGGGGGTCTTGGGGAAGCCCAACAAATAACACCTGTCTTTGCCCAAATTCTGAATTAATTGAGAATAACACTGATGGAGGCCCAAATATCACTTTATTGCTGATAAAGGTTAGGTATTAGAAAACATGGCTTCTATCGGACCTACAGCTCATTCATTAGTAGCCCCAGCCTGGGAACAGCACTGGCTGCATGCCACAGATTCTGACATATTTCCATCAGAATTAATTTTCTAAATTTCCTGCAATTTTTATTTCCTCTAAACCCAAGGCTTTTATTGGTATAGTTGTTGTTTGTTTTAGTTTCCAGGTAGGCGTGCCTTTTATTTCTGATTTTAGGATTAAATTTCTAATTTAGACTTACCGTAAATAGAAAGTACTATCCAAACTATTTTCACTTTTTGTAGCTTTATTAAGGTTTTCTTTGTGGCCTAATACTAATTCTCATGCATATTTTATGGACAACTGAATTTAAAAAGTAGATTACTGTTTTTAGAATACAGATTTTTAAGTGCTAGTGAGTCTTCTCTATTCTTAATGACTTATCCACTCGCCTTATCACGTCCTGAGATCGCTAAACTGAGTCTCCCATGACTAGCGAATTCACGGTTTATTTCTCCTCATAGCCCCCATAGTTTCGGTTTTATGAATGTTGATGTAACATGCTGTGCATAGATCAATGTACACAATGGTTACGGACAACGTTTCCTGGAATTCCCGCGCTCGTGTAGTCTCCTCCCCAACCACCAGCGTCTGTCTTATGACCAGTACCATATGGCAGAAGAGATGATACACATCACGTCAAGAATAGGTTATAATAGATACCATGACTTTCACCTTGGGCTCTCTCTCTCTCAATACCCCCCTCTTTCTGCACCCCCTATCCCCATCCTACCCTGTCATTTGCTGTGGGGGAAGCCAACTACCACGTTTTGTGCAGGCCCACAAGCTCCCGGCCACAGGTAGGTGAGAGGGCTGGCTGCCTGCAGCCCTGGGCTTCCTCAACTGCTTGACTGCGACTTCCTTAGAGACCCTGAGCCACACCACCCGGCTGAGCTGCTCCAGATTTCTTCATCTATGTGGTGACAAATGTTCATTGTTTTAAAGTGCTACATTTTAGGGTAATTTGATATGGAGCAACAGATAACTAATACATATGTCATTATATGATAAACTGCAAGCTTTACAGGATAATGTGCCTGTCTTTTACCTATTCAAGTCTTTTTGGCTTTGTATTCCTTTCTCTGTGCTTGATTTGACTGATACATCTTTGTGAAAACTTTATTTTTAGCCTATCTAAAATGGCTAAATAGTTTTATTTCATGGGTCTCTTTTATACAGCATAATGTTTTTTTCCTTTGTGACTCAATCTGAAAATCTTTTTCTTTTAATAGGTGATTTTAGCCTGTTCACATTTATGGATATGGCTATGTTTGGTCTTGGTTTCTGCACCTCTTTCAGTATGGAAGTCCACTCTCGAGTTCTTTACGATGTTATCTCTGATTTATTTTTGCGTGTGAAATTTTTCTGGTAGAAAATTTGTTGTTTAGTTTTAGTGATTAAATTTATAATTATAACTTTATAGGCATCCTTTAGTGCTCTATTTCTTTAGGCAGCATCTACTAGCTCCCTCCTATCAATGATGATAAAGATCAGTGTACTTCTTTCTTTCCTCTCTCCTCCACTCCTCAATTTCTGTCGATAACATTACCTTTTTAGTGTATAGCTATGTACTTTTAAATAGACATATATTCAATTACTTGATTTATCACTTTCAAATTAGATGCTTTCACTCTCGGTTATAAAAGCTGAAGCAAACAACCAATGTTCTACCTCCAATGTTCTTACTCCTATCCCCCCTCACAATTTGTATTAATTGTGTCATTTCTATGTTTGTAAGAGTGTAATTTATTTTCTGATCTTCAACCTAATTTTCACAGCTTTTAGTTCTGTAGTTTTTTAACTGTAGTGTGCCTAATTCACTGTTGATTTATCATCCTAAAATCATACATGTTCAATATTGTTCATTGATAACCTTTAAAGTGGATCGTTATTTAAAGGGCTATTTAACGTTATTTGGGATAGATAAAAAAATCCTTGGGTCTCATTTTCTTATCTTGAGCCTCTTGTAGATTTATTCCACTAATAACATTAAAAATTAATCTGAATAAATCTGAGTCTGTTCCAATCTTTTTTTTTCTTATTACATGACCCAAACCAAACTAGGGTACCAAAAGATTCTCCCTTTATCTTTGAAGTAGAATAACCTACTAGGCTATATCTTGGTATTACCATTCCAGATAAATATATATAGTCAAGTGTGCTTGATTTCATGAAAAACTGTTGAAAAACTGTTGACTATTCTTCAGTGCTATTATTTTGGTTACCTGCTTTGGGAACTCCAAAAGTACGTAAGTTGGATCTTCACTGTCTATTTTCCATATTAACAATTTTCTCTCAAATCCTTTTTTTTTTTAATCTTTATTTCTATTTCATCATGTTTGCTTTTCTCATGTTTATTCTCTGGGTCACTTACTGTGTTTTTTCAGCGCCAGTTCTTTTTTTTTCTCTTTCTGAGCTCTCTTCATTTCTGGATGACTTTTTTTTTCTACTTCTTTCTTGAATTTTTCCAGTTCATGTATTATTTCTTCCTATGATACTGTCTTTTTCTCCCTGAGTCCTTTCTTCTTTGCTTTGTTGTCTTCATAGAGCATTGCTTCATTAAAACTTTTTTTAATTCATAAAAATTTTTGCTCCCAATTTTCATCTGTTCTCTGGAAATTTTTCCCTGAGAGAAGTCTATGCCTTTCAATAAACTTTTCTGAATATTTTTCTCCTCTTTTTCCTACAGTATCTTCATACTGCGCTTCATTAGATCTTTGTTATTATTCTTTATAGTAGCACTAAATATCCTCATTAGCACTAACTAAATTGGGTTTGGTTTTCCTGTACTTCCCATTGACAGAAGGATGCTATGGTCAGAGAAAGAAAAGGGGGTAGCAAAACAGAATCTCAGGTGGCTGTTTCCACAGAAGGAGCTGTTCTCTGCTGCTATAGAAACAAACTGCTTCCACAAAAGGATCATCCTTACCATTCTCTGTGCAGCCCTGACTCCATAGCTTTTCTTAACTAAATCAATTCTAGGAAGGTATTTCTCTTCAGCTCATTTTACTTCAGTCATTGCATCTGTTTTTGAAAACAGGCAATATTGTTTTTGCATCTCTGGATGTATCCCTTAACTTGAGGAAGAATGTTTTGCCTATCTCATACAAAAATATCTTTCTCTGAGTTACTTTTCCTTCATTTTCTCCTGTTTGTTTTCTTTCTAATCTTAGCTTCTTTGGGCTGTTCTTCCACAATTTGGGAGTCTTCGATAGTACCTGTCCTACGTTTTGGCAAAAATAGAGGGTTTTTTTACTTCTTTTTGTTGCTTTTGGATGATGTTTAGGAAGAGAAATATGTTGATTTACACAACCATATCTATTCCAGATGTACACAGTGTCTTAATTACTAAGGTTTTAAAATGTCTTACTTTTTGCTAGGGCAAATTTAGCCCCACCTTATTCTTTTTCTTCAATTGTTTCTTAACTGTTATGAAATCTTAACTTTTCCTATAAATTTGAGAATGAGCTTTTATTTTAATTTTTTTTATTGTTGTTCAGTTACAGTTGTCCTCATTTTCCCCCATTACTCTCCCCTGTTCTACATACCCCCCACCTTTCACATTCACTCCTTCCCCTCCCTGTTTTGCCCACGGGTCCTTTGAGCTTTTGCATTTACACACACATACACACACACACACACAGGCACATGCGTGCACACACACACACACAAGCTGTTGAGATTTTTATCTTAATTCCAATAAATACATTATTAATGTACCCAAAAAAAGACATTGTTATGGCCTTGATTCTTCCTATCCATTAATATGATATGTATCGACATTTGCTTGGATTTTCTTTAATACTTTAAAATAAAGTTTTATAATTTACTCCCAAAGGTCTCCTACATTTTTGTTAAACTTATTCCTAAGTACCTTTTGTTACATGTTCACATTACAAATGCTATGTTTCTAAAATTTCATTTTTAACACTTTGTTGTGGTATACAGGTACACAATTGATCTTTATATATTGATCTTATTTATATCCAGCAAATTTATTTGGCTCCAATTCATTTTAATAGTTTGTTTGTAGATACTCTTAGATTTCTACACAAATCGCTATGTCGTAGCCACGCACAGTCTGGTTGTTATTCTCCTGTCTTCCCTTCCTAGTCTAGCTAGGATTCCAGCACCATGTTGAGTAGAAGCAGTGACAGCAAACATCCTTGCCTAATTCCTGGCTTTGAAGGGAGTACCTCAAATTTTCCCCCATCACATGCTGTGTTTGCTGTGACTTTTTGGTTAACGAGTAATTTTTCAGGTTAAGGAATACCATTTATAATAATAGTTTACTGACAGTCTTATAAATGGGCATGAAATTTTACCAAATGCTTTTTCTGAACCTATTGAGACCATTGTTTTTTTTTTTATTTGTTAATATTTGAGATTGAGTTAATAGATTCTTAAATGTTACATAATCTTTGCATTAATAGAAAAATAACACAGCAGGTTATAATGTGTTATTAATAAACTGCTGGATTTGACAATTCAGGAATCATTTGTCAATCTTATTTACCTTCACAATATCTTTTTCAAACTTTTTTTTCAACCTTCCTGAGTCCTTATGTTTTAAGTGTATTTAGGACAAACAGCATATAGGCAGAACAGGGACAGAGAGTTTTTTTGCTCATTTTTACCCAACATGACAATTCATATCTTTTAACTGGAGATTTTAGTCCATTTACATTTACTGGAGTTCCTCATCTATTTAGATTTATGTCAACCATCTTATTTTCTGCTTTCTGCTTACCTATTTCTCATCTATTTCTTCTTTTATTTTCTTTTTCTGTCCTCTTTTGAATTAACCAAGGCTTTTCTTTAATTTATTTTTTCTTTACAGGCTTAAAATTTACACATTTTATTTCTACTTGTTTACTAGTTAACATTCATACTTAACCAGATCTAAAATTAAATAATATTTTCCTTCCTTCCCAATGCAAAGACTCTAGAATTATTCAACTTAACTCTTCCTCCACTCTTAAATGGTATTAGAATCCAGTAATTTAATTTTACCTTGACTTTTCAGCCTCAAACTCATTATAGTATTTAATATTATATTATTATTGTTTGATTCAGTCAGTGTTGGTTTAAATTTATCTTCACATTTACTTTTCTTTTCCCAGTATTACTTTTTGCATCACCCTCTTTTCTGGGTTCAATATTCTTCTTCCCACATACACTTTTTAGAAGTTTTATTCAGAAGTTTTACTTATTTGGTGAAAAACTCTCTCATGTCCAGAATATCTCCTTGTTTCTCCTCTACAGCTACTTAGACCTGCATCATGTCCTCAATATCCCACTTAATCTCTTTGGGGACACTTACACTTATTTTAAATTTTCATCCCTCCCGGTGTGCTAGCCATTTTCCTCAAGTGCAATCATCTACATCTAAGAGTGAGGACTGGCAGGGACTAGGGAGATGGAGGGCTCAGGGGCTGACCCACATGTTATCATCACTGTCAATGGTGTTTCCTGCCCTGCAGTGGCAACAAGATGGTCAGTGACACATCAAGGGCACTGTGGGAGACATTCAGGGATGCCACATAATCTTCTCCCCAGCCTGCCCTCATCCATGTCCCCCGCACTCCTCTGCTTCAGGCTTCCACCCACTCTTCATACCCTGAGGAGTCTACCACCTTCTGCATCCCCTCAAAGTCTTTATCTGAAACTAATCCACATATCTCTGAATCTGTGGCATCTCCAGGGCTCAATTTTGGAGTGGGATCCTGCACCCAGCATTACTTTGCCATCTTGTCAGATATCAGGCTGTATCTTTAGGTTTGTGTGCCCCTGTAATATCTCTTCACACACATCTCTCCCATTCAGTCATGAGCTCCCTGAGAACAGAGGTCATGAACCCCCAGCACCTGACTCAGGCTCTAACACCTCGTAGGGAAGCAGGAGAGCAAACTGCTTAAGAAAACTGCACCCTGCCACTCATTAACTTCAAGACTTTGGGAAGGTTGGTTATCGTCTCCATGCTTTAGCTTCCTCATCTATAAAGTAAGAATTCGATAAGAACATATATATAAAACAGTTAATTTAGTGTTTGACACATAGGAAGCTCTCAACAAATGATAGCTATTGTTACGAGGTACTCAGAAATGTTTGTTAAATATATAAAACATACTGAGTGTCTTGGGGATGTGTAGAATATGTGTCAAGATTTCTGCCCTAAATGATTTACAATGTTGTCAGAGACTGGATGCATTACACAGCAGTAATACACACAGGTTTCTAATGAAAGACTAAAGCCATCATCTACGGGTCTGCGGGGTTGAGGAGATAGGAGCCCCAAGTTCTCGAACATCTGGTCACTCTCTTGCTTTATGACATGTCTTTGTCCGCTTCCATTTTGTGTCTCTTTTTCTCCCATTGGCTCAATGAGCAGCTGGCTCTCAGTCGTGAATCTGAGCTCACACAAATCCACTGAATTCATCTCTGTGTGTTCCGTAGCTCTCTACGGCAATGAAGTACTAGATCAGACCAGGATGAGTGATGAGTGAGTGTGTCCATTAGGTTCCCTACAGGAAACAGATGGCTCAACCAGAGGGTTAATTGGAGAGAATTTAATGAAGGGCTATTTGCAGAGGTGTTGGCAGGCATAGGGAACCAGCGTGGGATAGTGAAGTGTCCAGGGACCAGCCATCACCACCCCATCCCCTCAAGGGATTTACTAGTGAGAATGATAGCCGCTGTTGGGAAAGGGGCTGCCAGCAGGTACTGTGGCCAAGGCTAGAAGACGTAGCTACTACCAACGCCAATGCCCAGCAGGGAGGGAGTGAGGAGGAAGCAATGAACACCTGGCTTTCTCCCCAGCCTTCCATTTCTTTCTGGAGTCTTCCAGTGGCGCAGCAATCTGTTTCAATAATACCTCCAGGGGATACACAATAAAGTTTGATTGTTATCTATTACCTTCTTTATTCCCATTTTCCAAAAGAAGAAACCCAGGCTTAAAGGGGTTAAAAAATTTGCCCATGGTTTTAAAACTACAAAGTAACAGAAGACACTCCAGTGTGGGTGTAACTGACACTCTCCTCTCCCACTGGTAATCTTGAGTTTCTTGGACTAAAGGTACACACGTGGGAGCTGGCAAGGCTTTCCTGCCTAAGTGGTAACCCAGTGGCCTTGGCATCTGGCCTGTGACTTGGAGTCTAAACTCTAAGTCTCAACCAAAGAACTCTACTGTCAGTGAGTTGAAAAGTGGTGAAAGCTGGTTAGGGGGGGGCCTGCTGTGGGGGAGAAAAGGAGTGTGCCTGCTGTAGCTCCCGCCAGCTGCCCCCGGGCATGCCTGCCTTCGTTCCCCTGCCCCTGGCAGCCCTCCTGCTCCCCTCAAATGCCCAGGAGTGAAGCTCGTCGCCCCCGCCCACCAGACGAAGCCACCCAGGTGCATAGCGGGTCTGGCCCTTTCTCGGTCCCTAGTTCCTGGCTCAGGGCCTGGCACCGATGTCGATTCTTCATGACGGCTGCATGGTCAAGTGAAGCAACAAATAAATGAGCTTCTTCTGGCTGAATGGCTAGGAAAGACATCATGGAAGACCTGCAGGCCTTAAGTAGCATACATATGTGGACAAGTGGGAGGCTGTGGGGCAGGTGTTCCGGGAAAACGCTATGACCTAAGGAAAGGCATGGCCGTGGGAGAATGCAGAATGTGTTGTTCCAGCTTCTCTCGAGTGCTTACGGGATAAGGCAGGACCGAGAGCCATATGGAAGCCCTGGACTGCCCAAGGGCGAGGAGGAGCATTGTTCTACAGGTGCTGAGGAGCATTGTTCTACAGGTGCTGAGGAGCCATGGGAGGCATCAGAACAGGGGAGTGCTGGGGTCACATGAAGTCTTGGGCTGGAGAGGGGTGGAGCAGCAGCCCTGTGTCCCAAAGCCTATTCTGCACCAAGCACTGTGCCTGCTACTTGCCCAAGGACCACCGCATTTCACAGCCAAGGTTCAGGGTGTGTTTCTCCAAGGAGCACAGCTAGGAACCAGCCAAGCGATATTTACACCTAGGTCTGTCCACTCCAGAGCCCAGACTCTCGCTCCCCCACTCTCACCCCTTTCCTGTCTGAGCTGTCTCCAGGGGTCAGCTCTTGGGAGCCAGGCTTTGAGATAAGCTGTTTCCTGCCTTCTGCCTAAAGACGAAGTCAGGGGTGGAACCAGCCCCTCAAGCAGATTCTCGGTGTGAACCTGGGGAGTCAGGGATGGAAGCAGGTAGAGAACATGCCCAGAAAAGAAAGGTCTGGAGCGTGGAGGAGAAGAGCCTGGTCAAGGGGTGAAGGGCGTCCCCAAAGCCCTTGGCATGACTTCGAGTGCCAGCCCTTGACTGTCGTGATGCTGAACTCTGAGTCCTGAGCTTTCTAGCCACTCGTCCTGGCAGCAGGGCCACCTCCCTGCAGCAGCAAGGGCGGACAGTGACCAATGCAGACGAGCAGAAAGCTTGGGGCCAGGGGAACCCAGTATGTCCCCCTTTCAGGGGGACCAGACAACTCGACAATTTTCTTGATTCTATAAAACAAAGAAATAAATTTTAAGCGAGAAAGAGAAAGAGGGACTGAGAGCTGAAGAGACCGAACACACGACAGACATGCCCAGAGGAGGACAGGGAGGTACACACCGCCATCCTCACCATGCGCCCCACGCGGTCCAGCCGGCAAACTGGAAACAGCTGCGGAGGTTTTGGGTTTCCGCCCAGCTTCCCCCTGGCCCCTGGCTCTGGCCCACCCGAGCAGTTCCCCTTAATCCCACTCTCTCAGGAAGCTGCACTGTGAAAATCCTCTGCCCTGCCGGGGAAGGTCAGCCCTGGGCGGGACACAGACAGGTCAGGTGGCCGCTGCTCCCTGTCACCTGCTGTTCCAGCGCTCACCTCTCTCTAGGAGCCTCCGCTTCCTCATCCCTTAAGTGCGGCTAATAATGCCTCCCACTCGGGGTGCTGGGGGAGTTCAATGTGAGAGCTTAATGGCCCCACCTTTGCTATGACGTGTCCACCCACAGGGGCACCTTCTCCAGTTTGCACAAAGATATCCTGAAGGCTAGTGGAGACCCTGACTCCCCTTCTCCCAGAGCCTGGGAAGGCCTGTCCCCAGCCCAGTCCCCTGGAGCGCAGATCCCACAGCCTTTTCCCAGAAGGCATGAGTCCCCACTCCAGTTCATCAAGCACTTCCTGAGGCCCTACTATGTGCCAGTCCTGCACTAGATCCTACCCAGCACCTACCCTAGGAGCTACAACAGATAATTTTGCTCACCTGGGCCAAAGGGTTTTGTCCCTGGAACTTGAAGATGAGTTGGGTCTCATTGTCTGCTCTGAATTTAAGATGAGAGAGCATCCATGCCAATCCGTCCATCATCCCAAGAGGGTAAGGAGCTTACTCAAAGTCACACAGTAGGTCTGTGACAGAGCTGGGCCTCTGGGCCATGTCTCCTGCCCTCCGGTCAAGGTTTTGTTTTGTTTGCTTGGTTTTGCCTTGAGCACTGGGCTGTCTCCTCCACTGGAAGAGCCAAATTGAGATCTAAGTCCCTGCCCCAGCCGATGGCCAGGGTTTTTGCAGAATTCAAAAGCTGCTCACATGGCCAGGCTTTCCTGAGCCCCTTGACCCCAGCCCGGGGCCCAGCTTCACAGAGGAGGGCAGCCCAGGTTAGGGGCAGTAGGGGCAGTGGGCCGAGATCCTGGCAGGGAGGTGGCACGGAGACTCTTCTCAGACCCCGTGGCACGTCTGTGGACTGAGGTCTAGGAGGGAGGACCTCTGAGGCCTTTGCAAGTTGACACAAGGACCCCTGGCCCCTCAACTCCAACCCTCAATCTCCCCCCACCTGCCTGCTGCCCACTTCGAATGTACCTCTGCAGAAAGTGGTTTACTGGGGAGAGACTCATCACCGGAGGGCAGGTCTCTCCTCTGCACGTGGCTCCTGGCTGTCACACACACAGTCACTGCTGTGCCGTTTCGTGCTTGTGCACTCGTGATCTCACACAATCTCACTCACCCTCACACCCAGTTCCATGCATGTCCTCTTGCTCACGCACACAACCTTACACTCTTACACACATCTCTCATATACACAGACCTTGCACACACAGCTCCCTGGGTGCCCATGGCCAGCACTGCGAAGGGGAACCCTGATGCGTCTCCCGTGGGTTCCCAGCGCTGCACGGGGCCTGGCCCTGCCTGGCCTCCTCCATCCCCAGAGGGCGGGAGCTTACGGAGATAGCTCTGGGTGGGATTTGTTGCAGCAGAGTGTGGGCCAGGCAGTCCAGTCCCAGGCCAAAAGCAGGCCTGCTGCCCTACAGCTCCTAAACCGTGAGCTCACTGTTCTTCCACAGGCAAGGCTAGTGATGTTCCTACCGATCTTCCTGCCATGGACTCATCCTGTCCTGCCCAGCAGCCTGCCAGAGCGCACCCCACAGAGGACAGAAGTCCTCCTCACACATCCCCTGCCCTGACTCACACTCACACCCACCAGTCTATCCTCACACGTACCAGAGGGGCCTTCCGAAACCCACTCCAAACAGGTCATCCCTGGATCAAACACCGTCCGTGATTCCTCTTCTGTTGCTGAGCAAACGCAAACTCCCTACCCCGGCATTCTGGGTGCCCCCAGGTCTGATCCAGCCTCCCTCTGGCATCTCAGCTGAGGCTGTCACCGCAGCCACTTCACATGGACACACACATACACACACATACCACACACACACACAAGCTGGCTCACCTAGCTCACTGTGAAGTTGGTTTGGGGGCCCCTCTCTGGCATAGCCCCTGAAGTGCTCTTCTCCGGGAACATGAGAGAGGAACAGCCCCAGCCACACATAAGGGGCGCTGGGCTCCATTTCTCCCTCCGAATGTTGAGACAGCCAGCTCTCTGTGGACCGCCTAATACACAGAACCAGTGTGAGGTATGTGATGGCCTCTTAGAAACTGTAAAGTGCTGTGCAGATGGAGGCATCATGTGCTATAATTAGTAGAAGCTACCAAGAACTTGTCCCTTGGACAAGGTCTGCCCCACAGGCCCTGGGCCCCCGACGTAAGTCAGGCCCTGCTGTTCCCTCACTACATGACTTCAGGCAGGCTCACTCCTCCTTCACTCCCTCTGAGCTGCAGATTCCTAAACGTAGGGTAGCAGGATGGTCCTAGACCATCTGCACTGTCCCCTCCATTTTTATGTTTGTGGGGCCCAGGGAGCCATGTTGCAGATGAGGTCAGAGGAGGTGAGCCCAGGGAGCTCAGAGCGTTCACTCACAAATTAACGTACACCTCACTTCCCACATGGGGTCACTCATCAATTCAGCCACAGACAGTGGCCCCATCCCCATCCCCCCTTTCCACCTACAGGCTGGCGGCGAGCAACTGCAGCTGTAGCACATGGACAACCAGGCACCTCCCCTGCCCCGGGCTGCCTACAGCCAATCGAGAAAGGAAAGAAACTGAAGGAATAAATTACAAAGGCAGAGTGTTATGAAAAAGCTCAGAAAGCTACTGGAGTTCATAGCTGGGGGGTGGGGCATGAGGGAAGCCCCCTGCCACCTCCCCTTGGCCCCGGAAGAAGTTATGCTTCAGGGAGACACGAAATGTAAGCAGATGAGTTCAGCAGTGGGGGAAGAAATGCAGAAATGCCCTGGCTGGTGTAGCTCAGCGGATTGAGCGCTGTCCTGCAAACCAAAGGGTCACCGGTTCCATTCCTGGTCAAGGCACATGCCTGGGTTGTGGGCCAGGTCCCTGGTGGGAAGCACTCGAGAGGCAACCACACACTGATGTTTCTCTCCCTCCCTTTCTCCCTCCCTTCCCCTCTCTCTAAAAGTGAATAAATAAAATCTTTTAAAAAGAATTAAAATTTTAAAAAAGAAAAGAAAATGCAGAGAAGGACAGCGTGGCTGGAGATGGTGAGGGAGGAGGAATGCGGCCCGGGTGGTACTAGACTCACAGCTCTGGTGGCAAGAAGCTGAGAGGGACCCACGTACTGGCTTCTGTTTCTCCACGAACAGGAGGTCAGGGCGTCTGCTGGGGCTGTTCAAGTTTCAACGGTCCTCCCAGGACGGCTGCAGCCTGTATTTGAGCTGCTGAGCCATGCTGTGGAAGGCTCCATTTCAGTTCTTATTCTCTCCCAGGCCCTGCACTGGCCTCTGGAGGTCCTATGAAAAGTTCCCTGAAGATTCCTCTTTGTTTGCGTGTGTGTGTGTGTGTGTGTTTGTTTGTTTGTTTGTTTGTTTGATTTTACAGGAGCAAGAATGGAAGTCTGGCCCCCGCAGGAACACAGGTGAGTAAAACAGTCCACCAAGTACAGTAGTGCAGGTTGTTCACGGTCCAAAACACCTTGTCCAGGAGGAGAGTAGGGGTTGCAATTCAGCGCTTACTCTGCTCCCCGAGCTGTGTGCACAGCCATCAGGCAGATCTCCTGAATAAAGGGGGCTCCTCTTCCCAGTTTGCACAGAAACACCGTCTACTGTCCACCAGCCAGGCCGTGTCTGTGCCGGGCGGTGCCTGCTCGGTGCATCTTTTTCTAATTTGCACGAGGTGTGTAGGCACCACAGACCCTGGGGGTGAGTCAAGAAAGCTTTTCTTCAAGGATTGTAAGAAATGAGAAGGTTAGGTGTCAAGGCAGCTCAGCATCTTCCCCAGGAGAGAGGCATGAGCATAAGCAGGAGAACTTTTGTAGGAAAACAAAAAGCTTTTTGGTTCCCAGGATGAAGGTCAAAGGAATATGAGCTCCGAAATCCTCCAGTGTAGAGTCCCTTACTCTTAAAACTGGGAGGGACTGCTGGGCCATCTTATTCTACCCCCTCTTTTTTCATGGGAGACCAGAGAAGTCACGTGGCTCCCCTGAAGTCACACAGCACTGATCGGAACAGTGCCAGGGGTCCCAGCTCCTGGAGCTGAGTTTCTCTACTATATTCCCTGTCTGGCCCAACCTAGGGAACTCTCATTTAAGCCCCTCAGAGCAGGGGTAAGGCCTCTCCCTCCCGGCGCCCCCGACACAGGCATACACGTATATTAACACACAAATATGCACACACAAGGATACACGACTTTGGTGGCCTGGTTGTGTCCAGCACAAGACAGGGCCAGGCTCCCTGTTAAACGGACTATAAGCCTTGGCGCCACTGAGTGGGCTCCAGGCCCTTTCCACACCACCCCCTAAGGGATTTCAACTTGATTTTGTTTTTATCTAAATATGTTCCTGTGCCTTATCTCACAGGAAACCCATTACCACCTCTCCCAGGAGGCTGTGAGACCCAGGGGACATGCTGAATTTCCCAGGGCAATGCAGCCCGGCAGTGGGGGGCCCCTGGGATGGGAAGGATGAGAGGGCCTCAGGCCTCTCACAGGCCCCCCATTCCCCCCCACCACCACGTGTTCCCTTCCCCAACCTGGACCCCCACCCGTTCCCACTGGGGCAGGCTAACTGAGACTGCAGGCTTTGCAGATGGACCTCTTTCTTGTTATTGTTGTCGCTCTGTTTTTAGGCAACATTTTCTCCACTCAGCCTTTTTTCTCCATTCTCTGTAGGTCTTTATCTCTACATTTCAGAGTGTCTGGGAGGCTACGAGAAAGAGGCCACCGCCAGTCAAGGTCGCTAACTCAGAGCAGGCAAGGCGCTGCCAACACGCCGGCCTGCGAGGTCTAAGACGGAATCGGTGCCTATGCGGCTTACTTTTTTTAACCTTTTTATTGTAAAAAAGCAGAAAACCACACAAAGCAAACATACAGTTTAATGAATCATTATAAGGTGAACACCGTGTAACCATTACCAAGATCAAGAAACAGAGGCGGGCCAGCCACTCCAGGGGCCCTCTGGGTGCCTCGCCCTAATCACAAGCCCCTCCCTTCCCTGAAAGGAACCACAGTCCTAACTTGTATCATTATAATTTCCTTGCTTTTCCTTATAATTTTATCATTCAAATGTACATCCCTAGACACTGTGGTATAGTCGTGCCCTTTTTCTACATCTGACGAATCTTTTAGGTCTCTCCTGATTCCCAGCTTTTCACCTCCATCCCTTACTTTCCCTGATACTTATCTGTTGAAGACCCCTGGCCCTTTGTCCCGTAGAGATTCCACAGCCTGGAGCTTGCTGAGTGCATATTCATGGTACATTCGCCGTGTTTATTTGTCCTCTGTTTTCCCTTCAAATTGGCAACTGCAATCAGAGGGTAGATCAGACCTAGGCTCAAACCCATGTGGCAAGATGATAGGTGGGGTTGTGCGCACGTGATGTCTGGTTTTGTCTCTTTCTGGGATTGTTAGACCCACTGACGCTCAGTGTCTAGATCCATTCATTCCTTGGGTATCACGAAATGACAGGTGATACCAACTCTGTCCTTTTTCTTGTTGTTGTTGTTGTGGTTGTTTTCAGTGGTGGGAACATTTTTATTATGACCTATTCTTGACACCCTAATTTCCATCATTCACAGTCTTGGGTTTAGGTCTGGGGCAGAGTGGGGAAAATGATGATGTGACATGCTTTTTTTATCCTCACCCGAGGACATGCTTATTGATTTCAGAGAGAGGGGAAGGGTGGGAGAGAGGGGGGAGAGAAACAGCAATGCGAGAAAAACTGATATGAGAGAGAAAAACCAATCAGCTGCCTCTTGTATGTGGCCCGACTGGTGACCAAACCCACAACACAGACAGGTGCCCTGACTGGGAATCGAACCCACAGTCCTTGGGTTTATGGGACGATGCTCCAGCCAACTGAGGCACACTGGCCAGGGCCAATGATGTGACATGTTTAACCTTGAAATCTCTTAGCAGTTTAGGACATGAGCCCGGGAGTACCTCGAAGGTAAAATCCACTCCAGCTACCCATGCAAAACAGGAAGCCACTCTGCAGCCTCTCTAATAGGTGGCTCTTTGGCCCCTGCTTGCACACTTGATGGATCAGGAAGCTCACTACTTTTCAAGTCAACCCATCCTATCCTTGGAAAAGTCTGGCTATGGAGAGACTTTATATGTATGACCCATGGACATGAACTAAGGGGGGGAACGCTGGAGGGAGCAGGGTGCAAGGCAGAGGAGGATAAAGGAAAGAAAAAAACGGGACAACTGTAATAGCATCATCAATAAAATATACTTTTAAAAAAAGAGAAATGCTTCCTTGTGCCCCGCCTTCAGGGTCCCCACAGGGAAGGTCTGCTCACTCCACCAGGGAACAGCCCTTGAAAGGCTCCTCCCCCAAGAAGTCTTCCTTGTTGGTCCTCTCCCTCTTTCTTCTTTTCTGGGGGATTTTATGTAAGTTCACATAAAATCCATAGCTGTGGAGCTGTGATTGATGTTTGCTCAAAATTCCAAAGCACGCTTACCTATAATTTTCAAAAGGCAGACAATCATTTGGAGGCGATCAGGTCCAAGTGTCAAGCACTAATGCTTCGTCTCCCGGACCCGTCTCGCCACAGCCCGTGCCGACCGCGGCAAAGGAAAGCTCCTGGGCGGGTCTTCCATGGTGTAGCCCCTCCACGTCTGCACCAAGAAGCCACATTTCACAGACACCTTGACCGAAGACAGCAGAGATGAATGAGGAGGCCAAAACACCCTCTTCTCCCGGCGCTTGGCAACATGAACCAAAAATAAAATCAACACAACACAAAAAATGTGGGTCAAATTGTAATTGAAAGCTGCTTTTGAAAGGGAGATCTTGAAACCATCATCTTTCCTTCTCCTATTGAAGCCCCCAAAGTCTCCCTCGGTCAATGACATCACCTTCCACCCAGACGCTCCAACATATGACCTGAGTCATCCCCAAAGCTTCCTTGTTCTCAGCCCCACATTCAGTTACTCACCGATTCAGCCACAGGCCACCGTCTACGCTTTTCCACTTGCTTTGCACTAGTGTCCCACCAACCTGGTCATCAATGCCCCTGCTAACACAAGCATCTCCAGTCTTCAAAGCTCCGTCCCCAGGTCTCCATCCTAAGTCCCTGTCCTGGATCCTGACCCCCTTCGAAAGCAACCCTCTCTCCAACAGACTCTCAGGGTTGGGTTTAGGGAAGAACGGGTGGGTTCACTAATTCCATAAACATTTCTTGAGTCACCAAACACTACTCTAGGCACTGAGGCTCTAGTAGTAAAAGCAGTAGATAAAATCCCCATTTATAATAATCTGCAGAGTCAAGCAATAAATAAAACAAGTAAATTAGACAATATTTAGAGAGATGGTATGGAGAAAAATAAAACAGGGAAAGGGTGTTTCCTGTGGTGGACGAGGGGATGAGGGGCCTCTCTAAGGATGCAACCTTCACGAAAAGACCTAAAAGAGGGGAGGAAGTGGACCTGTGCAGGTGTCTGAGCAAATGAATAACAGAGGAAATAAATGGACAAACGAACAAGCAAATCACAGAATACAGTGATGAATGAATGAGGGAATCGCTGAATAAACAAATGAACGAGTGGGTGATAAGGTAAAAATTGTGTCTAGTTTATCTGTTTGTTATAATAAATTGAAGTGAATTGGTCAAATTACACTGGCTGCAAATAAACCACCCGCTATTTCTAGGACCTTCTGAAGCCCATTTGGCTCTTAAAATTGTGTCTAATGAACTTGCAAAATGGTTCCAAGTGGCTTCCTTCTTTTTAGAGGTCTCTGAGGGTCCTCCAGGCAGGCATCTGCTTGCTCACAGCCTCAGGGGCTTAGCCAGCCCAGCGACGGGAGAGCAGCGAGAGCCTCCTTGGAGGGCCAGCACAGCGCAAGTCTGCAGGGCAGGGCTGGCCCTGCCTGTGGTCAGTCTCAGTGCCTGTCTGTACAACACTCCCAGCCCAATACTCCCCAGAATTGAGAGGCAGGTCCCATGTACCCATGCCAGGTGACCATGCTCTGGGATGTGCCAAGTACCAGGAAAGGGAAGGTGCTGTGGTGATTGCTTCTTCAATTTCCAGGGGAGGTACCTAGGGCCCAAAAGACAAGGCATATCAGTGGGGCTCCCAGCTGGCCACAGACTCTCGAAGGATTATTACTTGGGCTGGACAAGGTCTAGAATGAACACTAAGGATCTGCCTCTCCAACCCCCTGATCTGATCAGAATTTTGTCAATAAAGACATAGAGGGCAGGCTGGAGACATTGCGGGAAGCCCAGAGTTGCAGAAGGGGGATCGGGGATGTGGGGGTAGATCAAAGGCTCAGAGCAGGGACGAGGGTATGCTGCACACCGGGGGTGACACGGAGCATCACCCCCACCCAGGGAGGGCCATCACCAGGAAGGGTAGCATAGAGCTTACAATCAGGGCCTTTGAAGTTGGACAAATACAGGTCCATTCCCAAACTTTGTGGCTTTGAGTGATTTCCTTAAACTCTCTGAGCTTCAGCTTTCTCTAAAATGAGTACAATAATGACTTTCTAACAGAGGACCAAGCGAGACAATGTTTATAAACCACAGGGCAAGTGCTGGCACATAGGAAACATTTAGTAGATGATGCCATCATCATTAATATATTCTACTATATTATTGATAATATTAATATATTATAAACATATGACAATATAGTATTTTACAATGTTAACAACTACCTGAGTAAGCAGTGTGTTGGGGCTAATTAAAAAGAGTTAATGCGAGCTCAGGCTAAATTAATGGAGGTCAAAGGTGCAAAAGAGGGGAGAGAATGGACTTCTTTCTTTCTGAGCTAGTTGGTTAAATTCTAGTTAACAGGCTGTGTGAAGGCCTGGACATGTCCCATGGCAGAAGAGAAACAGCTGGATGGGTGCAGAGGGGTAGCTCGGATGGGAGGGGATGGGAACCCATTCCCTGAGGAGAGGGTGCTCCTCAGCCTGAAGGAGTGGAAGCTGTAGGCATCCTCACTCATCTCACAACCCCCAGGGTGACCCAGAGCAAAGGGAGCTGAAGTACTGGGTGGGGGCCCTGAGGGAAGGGTTGGAGCTGGAGGAAGAGAGGATAGGTTTACAAGCTGCAAGGAGGCAGGTTTCAGTTCTGTGCAAGGAAGAACATTCCTCCATGTCAACAAAACCCCTCTGCAGTGACCAGCTCTGCAGGGAGGAAGCCCCCTACCACCAAAGGTGTGTCAACGGGAGCTTTAATAAGCTCTGCCACACCAAGAGGGGCTCCTGCCGAGCAGGAAGGCTGGTCTCCATCAGTATCTAGCCTGACTTGACACTCAGAGTCTCTGAGTCACGGCACATCTGCCCTCATTGGAGTCTCTGGCATATAGACATTACTGACCGATAGATCATTCCCATGCTGCTGCGGTTGGTGCCAAAGACATAGCAGATATGAGCTCTGACTTCCTGGGAGGTTACACTCAAGAGCAGGGCTCTCTGGCTCCACAGGTGTCACTCGAGAAGGGACAACTGAATAGCCACCCACAAAAGAAGGACGTTGGACTCTTGCCTCACACTATCTACAAAAATTGACTCAAAATGGGTGACAGTCCTAAACGTAAAAGACGAAAATATAAAACTCTTAAAAGAAAATATAGGATAAATCTTCATGACCAATGGCTTCTCAGATATCAAGCCAAGAACACAAGCAACAAAAGAAAAACTAGATTGGACTTCATCAAAATTAAAAACTTTTGTGCTTCAAAGGACATTATCAAAAAAGTGAAAAAACAACCAACAAAATGAGAGAAATATTTGTAAATGATAAGACACTTATACCTAGAGCACATAAAGAGCTTGTGAAATTCAGTAATAAAAATAATAATAATCCTATTTTTAAATGAATGAAAGACCTGAAAAGACATGTCTCCAAAAGAAGATATACAAACGGCCGACAAGCACATGAAAAGATATCAACCCCATTAGTCATGAAGGAAATGAAAATCAAAACCTTAACTAGATAACCACTTTATGCCCGCTGGGATGCCTATAAGCAGAAACTCAGGTGCTAACAGGTATTGGCAAGGACGTGGAGAAATCAGAGCTTTTATTCACACTGCAAGTGTGAATATAAAATAAAGCCGTCACTACGTGAAGCAGTCTGGCATTTCTTTGAAAAGTTAAAACAGAACTACCATTTGACCCAACAAATCCATTCCTAGGTATATACCCGAGAAAAATAAAAACATATGTCCACACAAAAACTTATATACAAATATTCATAGCAGCATTACATCAAATGTTCATCAACAGACAAACAGATTTTTAAAATATGGCATACCCATTCAATGGAATATTATTCAGGCATAAAAAAATCAATAAAGTCCCAGAGTATAGATGATTCATGAAAATTTCATGTTAAGTGAAAGAAGCCAATCACAAAAGATCACATATTATATTATTCCATTTATATAGAATGTCGAGAATATGCAAAGCGTAGAGACAGAAAGTAGATTCGTGGTTAGGACTGGGGGGATGGGCAAGTAAGGGGACGAAAAGGAAGAGTAGGGGGCTTCTTTTTGAGGAGATGAAATATTCTGAAGCTGACTATGGTGACGGTTACACAATTCTGTGACTATACCGTTAGGTAGCCAGGGTGGCTAAGAAAGGACTGGAAGCCAAAAGGTCCACTTAAGGGCTTTTATTCAAGGTGGGACACGGCGATCGGGTGGGCTGAGTCGGAGCACACTGCAGCAGCAAGGGGAAGGGGAGAAGGGGTTTTAAGGGTGTGTAGCAGACCCCCAGGGAGGGTGGGTCACCCTGCTGACCTGCCCCAGGTGTCCTGGGTATGGGTATTTGCAAGGCAACATCCTCTGACCAGGGCTGGCTGATTTATGGGCCTTGAGGAAGAGGGGCAGTGAGGATTCAACCCGTTTCCAGCAAGGTGCCGGTGGCTATGCCTCAGTTGCTTCTGATAATAGGGAATCTTGTGGTCAGGTATTTAGCTGGTGACCCATACTGTCTTTGTTCCAGCATTAGGCGGTGGCTTACGTTCTCCATGTCCCAGCGCATTCTAACATACACTAAAAAATCATTGGATAGTATACTTCGAGCGGGTAAATTATTTGGTATATGAATTAAACCTCGATAAAGCTGTTACCAAAAAAGAATCACCCCAGAAAGGGCGCTGAAGCATCATTGCCAGAGCTGCAGGTCTAAGGGAGCCCACAGCTCCCATTTCCTGGAAGCCTGCAAGCTGCCTTACTTGCATTCACTTGTCTCCTGCTGTCTTTACAACAGCCCTATCCCACAGACACTACAGGGGCACAGTCTTTCACCCATAATTCTCAAATCCTGGGAGCTCTGAAAAAGGAGAGCTCTCCCATAAATTTTCAGAAATTCATTTGGTATCAAAAAACCCAAACCAAATCTACACGAGGCTATTTATGGTCTTTATGCTTAATAAGACTGTTTGTATGTTTCGCTGCAAAATCATCACGTGTTTGTTTACAGGTTCTCCGTTTACCCCACTAGGGGTGTTTTATAAAGTGTAATATATACAACATTACTTTCTAAAAATCTGAAAAGTTCTGACTTGCAAACTATAGCTGGCCACAAGCACATCAGACAGGAGACTGTGGGTCTACATTCGTCCCCATTTTACAGTTAGAGAAAACTGAGTCTGGGAGATGCAAAGTGACCTGTGTGATGTCCAGAGAGAGGACTTGCACCTTAGTCCTTCCTCCAGCCAGGAAGACCCTCGGTGCCTCACCTGCATCCTACCCTGCTATCCTTCTTGGTCCAGGGGCACTTGCGGCTCCTGAGTTCCCTGGAGGGTGGACGCCTGCCCTCCAAGTCCATCTCAGGCCAGCTGCTGGCAGTGCCTTGCCCACCGCACGAGGGCCCGGCCCTGCCCCATCAGGAGCTGGAGCTGGAGCTGGAGCCAGAGCCTGCTTTGTAATTCGCTCTGCCAGCCCGCCCTCTCAGCTACAAACGGAAAATCCGAGAAGGTGGTCTGCTTTTCTGGCAGATGTCAGCCCCAGCCGGCCAGGGATGGTACCACTCTGCCTGGAAAGGCCCTGCTGCAGCGTCTGGCACAGGGGCCGCCACTAGGTTGGAAACACATTTTGGTGGAATTAGCGGAAAGGAAGAATGTTAATTCTGTAACACCGAAACTCCTACAAAATATCTTTTTGGCAAGAAACAACAGAGAGAATGACTGACTGAGGGCTGTCCTTTTCCGCCCCTCACCCCACCCCCCACCTCTTAGCATTTGTTAATATATAATTAGTGGCAACAATAGAAGCTACTAGGTAATGAGCCCCCGCTCAGCGCCAGGGGCTAGGCTCCACGCTTTTCAGACATGGACATTATTGTCCCATTTTTCAGAATCAAAACTAAGCCTCTAAGAGATGCACTTGCCTGAGGTCACACAGCCAGGACACGGCTAAGCAGGACCTAACTCTTCATGACTCTGAAGATGGGCTCTTCCCCACCCCCACACAGAATGTCTTTAGCCAAAATTCTATAAAGAAGCTGAACTAATTCCTCCTTCAAGTCGTAATTACTCAAGGGCAAGCAGTGAGACAGCTTTAATTCAATTTGCTCCCTGCTCTCCCCGTTTGCACTGGGAATGCCCCCAAAACCAAGTACTGCAACTTCTTCCAGAGGTGAGTGACTCACCCATTTCACAGATGAGGAGACTGAGGCCTGCAAAGAGAAAGCAGCGGCATCAAGGCACAAACCCAGGTCTTCCTCCTCCCAGGTGGTGCCTCTAGGCGGCCCTCAGCTGGAGAACCACGGCCCCAGCTCTTTGATGGACAGGAAGGCAATCCAAGACTGTAGGAGTCACAGGAGGGCACTGCTTTCCATAGATCTACCATGCACACATTCCTTCATTCAAAAACCCTAGACTTAGCCCTTCTCTGAGCTTCAGCGGGGCAGTAGGGACACAGCAGAGATCAAACAGTCCCTGACTCTGGGGAGTTCAGAATCTAGGCCACCGACTTGCAAACCCACAATTCCAACCCAATATGGTGCAAGGTGCAGTAAGGTCCTCTACGTCCCAGAGGACATGCAGAAGAAGCCCCCACATTGCTAGCGGGAGTCGGGGAAGGCCTCCTAGACAAGGAAGCCTCTGAGCTGAGAGCTGAAAGTTGAGATGACATTGGTCAGGTGGTCAAGCTGGACAAAGTCACCCCAGGCCGAGAGCATACTCCAGGGCCCTGAGATGGGAGGGACAGTGGAGACCCCTAGGCAGATTGGTATGGCTGGAGAACAGAGCAGAATTCCACCAAGGTCTGGGAGCCGTCTCCTCACCAAGGTGGCCATGGATTGTCATGGCCATAAGGACCCTACAGAAGGGGCAGATTTTGAGGGTGGCTGCTTCTCTCAGGGCACCAACAGCCTAAGAGAAGTGATTGCACCAAGGAGAAGACCCTGTCCTGAGCCCTGAAGTCCAGACAGTCCCTGTGGCTTTGGACCAGCCAATGACAACTTTTGGTCATTAATTGCAGCATGTGTTAATGTTTGATAAATTGCCCAACAGTTGCATTAGCTAATAACTCCCCGAACAAAACCAGAGAGTTCATCTGTTTTTATAAGACGCCCAAGAGCATCCTGGGAACAGGCATGGTGGTCGTGAATAAAAGAGAAACATTCATTTATGGTAATTGGTTTCAGCTCCTCACTTGGCTGCTTGTCCTGACCTAAATGTATCCAGTTGTTCCCTTTGCCTCGCTCTGGTTTGGGGGTCACTCCTAATGGTTTAATTCAACAAAAAATGTCTGCCATTTCCTGTAACCTCTGTCTTTTTTCACCCTGCTCCCAAATGGTTTTCTTGCAAGCAGCATCTCTGCGAGTCCCTCCCGGAGCTGTTTCCTTCTCAAGGAACAAAGTCAAGATTGTTGACAGAGAAAAAAGGTCTTAACTGCAGGCCAAGACAAGAAGGTCGGGGAGGGGATAAATGAAGGTAATAATCATTTGTTTGTCTTCCACCCGGACTTCACAAAGCAGGTTTTGTCCGAGGCCGGTGGTCAGGGACTCTGACACAGAACACGGCCCTGGTGACCAGGGGCCATTTATGGGCGGGAATGAACACAAATCCCCATTCATGGAGCCTGCCCGGGAGGAAGTGACTGAGGAGGTACATTCGCGCAGGCCCTCTCTGTGTCCCTCCCGCGGTCTGAGGCTGTGGAGGGCTGGGTGCTGTGAGTCTTGGCCAAACTTCAAACCCCAAGTGCGGCCCTACCTTCCTCTGGATAGCTTTTTTTTTTCCCTCCACTCCTGTCTCTCTGTCGTGCAATGCCCAGAAAGGGGGTGGAAATGGCTGGTCTCTCCGTGCCCAGCTGGAGTCCCCATCCCTCAGGTGGATTCAGGATTGTCTGCTGGCGTTGGGAGCCTGGAGGATGAAAGGCTAGAGCTTGGGGGAAGGGCGGGGCCAGGGAGCCCGTCTGGAATACATTGTCAGCCGGGACAGCTTGTAAACTTTGTTGGGATGCATCTGGTAGAAAGGCGTTGTATAAATATTAGATCGTTATCGGAGGATTGTGTTTCCCGCTTGGGCGGAGGAGGGGCTGGTGGGCCCCAGATGCCTTTCGTCAAGAAGACCAGGATGGTTTCCAGGAGGCCTTGGAAGGTTGCCGCCTGCCCATGGGCAGTCCTCAGGGTCAGGGCTCAGACCCTGGGGAGGGCAGAGGTGACTACCAGCTAAGCCTGCCCGGGCTGTCCTCCGCGAGGACTCTGTGTGCCAGGCTGAAGGGAGAACAGGAGCCTGACTGGGTGGATAGAACAGAGGAGGCCAGCTGTTGCCGGTGGGCGGGGCCGCTTTGTTCACTGTGAGCCCCCGTCCCTCTCTGTGGCTCCCTTCTCGATCTGAATGGCCATTTCCATCTGACTTTTTGACATTTTCGAATATCTGCTCAGCGCCACCTTGTGCTAGGCACAGAGGACACAGCCCCATGGTGGAGAACTCAGCAGCCGCAGGACCTTTCGGGGCTGGGAATCGGGGACCGGGCATTCTTGACTGTAAGGCTCTGTCCTGACTACCTAGAGCATTGAGAGGCATCACTTCCCAGTGCCTGCACATCCTGACCTGAGGGATTATTTGCAAACCAACTGCAAGCAACGCTGTGGGGAGCAGGGCCTGCACAGTGCCACCCCGACATCAAATCACTGTTCACGCATCTTCATCCAAACTTGCCCCCTCACGCAGTGTCCTATGGCCATGACTCTCCATGGCCACCTGGATGAAGGGATGGTCCCCAGACGTTGGTAGAATTCCACTCTATGCTCCAACCACCCCAGTCTGCCTAGGGGTCCCCACTGCCCCTCCCTCCCTAGGGCTCTGGCATATGCCGCGCTCTTGGCCAGGGGTGACTTTCTTCAACTTGCTGACCTGATCAAAGTCAACTCAACCTTCAACTCTGAGCTCAAACCTCTTGAGGAAGCCTTGGCTCCTGCTGGCAGCCTGGGGGTCTCCTTTTGTGCCTCCTTAGGGTCTTAGAGGACCCAACTGCAACTTGCACTGCACTGGGTTTACAGACTGGTGGCCTGGATTCTGAGCTTCCCGGAGTCAGGGACTGTTTGATCCCTGCTGTGCCCCTAGTGCCCAGCTGGAGCTCAGAGAAGAGGAGTGTCCAGGGTTTCTGGATGAGTGAGTGGATATAGGAATGTCGTCTTCATCATCATCATCATCGTCATCATCGTGGCTACCATTTATTTCTCATATTCTTAATATTAACCCCAACACTTAATTTCCACAGCATACCCATGAAGTTGATTCTGTCAATGCCCATTTCACAGTAGAGAAAACGAAGGCCCAAGGTCATACAGTTAGTAAAGCATTCAAACCCACTGTTTGTCTCCCTTATAGTTTTAAAAAGCTTTTCCGTCAGCAGGTATCACAAAATGCAAGAGAGAAGGGACCGCTTCTGATCATGCCTCAGGGAGGACTTCTGGAGGGGGCTCTTTTGAGCTACGACCTGAAGGATGGGTAAGTATTTGACAAGGAGCCCCGCTGAAGACAGACGTCAGTCCCTCCCCATTCCAGAGGCTTTGCCGACTTCCCGGCCCCTCCACTCCCCACCCTGAGCACTCAGTATTTCCCGCCTGCCCACCCTGTGCTGCCACCCACAGCCTCATACCTTAGAGTCTGGCCTCCTCCCGCTGTGACCATGTCCGATCCCCCAGCCAATTCCACGAGGCGACATTCTAATGTCCTGATAGGAAAACTAAAGCACGGAAGCTGGGGCTGCAGAATGGGCACAGCCCTAAGGCTGTGCGCCCCAAGTCTCACAGCCAGTAAGTGGCAAGACTCAAACTCAGGTTCATAATTGTGATATCAGGCCCCTCCAGTCTTTGAGCATGCTCCGAAGATTGGACTCTGAGAAACCTGGAGGCAAGAACTAGCTCTCCCACTGACTCATCTGTAGCCTTGAACTTGTCCTCTCTCCATAGACCTCAGTCTATTCTCTCTAGAGTGGGAGAATCATTGAAAGGGAACTGGGCTTGGTGGTTGCTGAGGTGCCTGTGAATTGATGTCATCTCGTCCCTACATAGCTCTGCAAAACTGGAGTACCAGGCATTAGCATCTCCATTTTGAAGGTGGGGAAACTGCAACCCTGGTGTTTACATGGCCAGAGCATTGGAGCATGCCCAGAAGAGAAGGTCCAGGTGTGGCAAGAACTAGACCTTGAGCACTGGATGGACAGTAAGTGTGCTGAGGCTGTTTCAGCTAGAGCAGTGCAGAGGTGAGGGGGGTAGAAGGTCTGCCTCAGATCTGGACAAGGCACTCCCATAGCAGAGGGAGCAGGGGAATGTAGCCCCCACAGACAGGCAGCCAGGCTCTGAGGGTCAGAGGAAGCTCAGCAACATCTAGTCTAGGCCACAGATGATTTCCCTGGCTCTGTCTTGAATATCTCCAGTAACAAAAGGCTCACTACCTCAATGCAGCTCATTCCATGGTTGGACTGTTCAGATTTTAACTCATTCAAAGGAAGTATTTTCTACTAAGAAGCAACAGGGAACATCTAAGGTAAGAGGCTGGTGGTCACGGGGAGGCATCAGAAGCTGGGAACTTCATCAAGGAGAGCTTAGGTTTTTCCCAAAAACCCAGGCGCTGCCATGAAATATGCCCTCCCGCGGTGCTCTCCGTTTCGTAGTGAAAAAAGACATGTATACAGCATGTGACAATTTACATCTGTCCAAATGCATCCCCCTAACCAGCTTGCCAGATGGCGAGGGCAGGGATTAGCCCTCAGACAGCCAGAGCAGAAGGAACGGGACAGGTCCAGAGAAGGTGGCCTGCTCTGCCCAGGTCACTCAGCCAGGGAGAAGCTGCACGAGGACCAGGTCCCTGATCCCTCCCGCCCTGGTGCAGCTACCGTGAGGTGCCTGCCTAGTCACTGAAGAGCCACCCACGTAGGGTGCTGGCTACAAAGAACCCTCCAGGCCACTTCCAAATTTGGAACGGGGTACCCTTGAGCCCCTTGGAATTCCAGGCTGTGCTATTTATAGGCTGATCAGCTGTTCCGCCCCTGTTCCCCTACCCCGGGCCCCCCAAGCAGATTTCCCAAGCAATCAAATCCATGTGTCGCCAGTTCTGGCCCTGGTGCTTTGCGAGGTGAGCGCAGATGCGCCATCACCACCGAAAGACACATGCCCCGTCCAGACTGAAACAGCATATGCCTTTCCTGATGGTCCAGACCCTGAATTGCCCATCTCACTCTACCTGGGACCAGAACTTGGATACCCCAAAGCCTTTCTATACCTCCCAGGAACCTCCGGCAACTGGCCTATTGGCCACCCGAGTTATGCCACCCGAGGACCAGAGAGAGGGCCAGGTGTACCCTGATGTCCTGACTCAAGCTCTCCCACACCCCACAAAGCCCGTCTAATTGCTTCCTGTCTGAGCTGGGATGCGCTGGGCTGGGAAGGACTGTTGATGGCTTCTGCTTCTCCTGCTTCCCGGGAAGGGGCCTGGCAGCGAGGGTAACACGGACCCGCACAGCCCTGGGATCAAATCCCTGGTCAGGCGCTTGTAGCCAGAGAAGCTGAATCAGGGCCTCCACCCCACTGAGCCCATCCCTTCATCTCTAAGTGTCCACAGTGTGGCTGTGAGGCTTCCATAACAACATTCATGTGAAAGGCTTCACCCAGGACACAGCAAGGAGCTGACACCCAGGGCGTTTTTAGCTACTCTTAGTTCTCGGTGAGAAGAATGGAGGCCAACTGAATCATCCCAGAAAGAGGAGCGAGGCAGCAAGTTTGTGCCTGGACTTTGGCAGAGGTGGGGCATGTACATGATCCTCGTTCCCCTCTGCACTATCCCTGAGATTCTTGTCTGGAGCCCTGCTCCCTGGCAGAGCTGTCCTTGGACCCCAGCTGTGCCCACTCCTGCTGCCCTGGCTACCCAGACCACTCCCCTAGGTACAGGAGACCCTCGCCTGGCAGCACGGACTGTTCCTGGACCTCGGCTCCCAGGTCAGTGAGGGCAGGGGCCATGGCCCCCAGCTGCTCCCCAGCCCCGCGGGGTCAGGCATACAGCAGACACTTGAGACCTGTAGAACACCGGACCCCTCGAAGGGCACAGAGAAGCTGACAGATCATGGGCTTTGTAATAGGAAAGACTTGTTTTCCATCCCAGCTATGTGATTCCCAGCACATCCCTGACCGTCTCTGAGACTGTCTCCTTATCTGCGAAATGGGTGTGAGAGTGCCAGCTGCACAGGATAGCTGTGGAGGGTAAAGAGGGTAGACGTGAGGCCCTGCCTAAATGTGAAGATCTGTGTCCCCGGTGATCAACCCAATGGCTCTTTGGACCTTTGCAGCCCCCCTAGGACATGGAAACCTGGAGAGGAAAGGACACCTATAAGGTCATGCAGAGAATCGTCAACTCAGGACCCAAGAACCAGATCCCAGACTGGACCCTTTCCATACTTGATGAGCAGAATCTATAACAGATACAAAAAAAAAAAAAGGAAAAATACTGGAGGCTTCACCCTGGTCTAGAAAGGCCATGAGGCCAGTCAGGAAGGAAGGGTTTCTGGGCAGGCCCTGCACACTGAGTCCCCAGGACAGCATCCCAGTCAGGGTCCTCTTCCTGCAGCCAGCACACACACACAGTGCCAATGTGTTAGAACTTATGCATGGTCCCCGCATGGGAACCAGCCACCTCCCTCTGCCAGCAGCCCTTAATTCTTCCAATGTGGCTGAGAGTTAGCGGGACTCTGAGGGAGGGAATGGGGAGAAATGGGAGGAGTGGGACCACCTCTGCTGACAGCTCATTTACGGCCCGCCCATCAAGTGCCCTTTCCCTGCGGGGACCTGGCCCATGGGAGCTAAGAAGCTGGGGGGCCAGCTCACAGCTTCCAATGACACACTGCAGGCACCAGGGGGATGCCTGACCCCTGTCACTCAGAGTGGCTCTGGGGACCACCACAGCTGGCCAGAACCAAGAAAGAATGGGCTAGTGCAGCCAGCCAGTAGAGATCTGGCAGCTCTGGAACAGGCCTAAGGCAGGAAATAAACTCCCCACCCTCCAACTCCTACCCAGCCCCAGTGTCTAGCCAGTGCAGCCAGTGAGCCTTGGTACAGCAGGGCTAGCTGGCCTGGCTGGGCAGGTTGGGAAGAGAAAAAGGTGCAGGGAGGCAGGTCAGTGATGCAGAGCCTACTGCCCGTGCAGCAGGTCTCCATGCGCAGGCCGTGTGGACTTTTTACTGGTACGAGATGACGCTTGTTCCACGTCTCGTCCGCCTGCTTTGTAACCAGGCGTTGGACCCAATCTCTCTGAATCACTGAACAGGGGGTGCGAAGCCCTCTCTGTAAGAAGAGTAAGACTAAGATTCCAAAGAAAAGAGGATGTCAGAGGTGACTGTTTGCCATGCAGACCCCCTAGGCTCCTCATTCTGGTTCACACTATCCCAGAAAGCTGAGAGTGAATTAGGATTTGGGTTGGGACGGGCTCAACAGCTGTGAACTCAGAGAACACTCGTTGATGTTGAGGACTAGACAATGCTGAGGACACTGCGCTGGGTCAGCTTCGGGTCCGCCCTGTCTGGTGAAGGACTCACTGTCACAACGAGCAAACCGGCGCATGTGACACTGGAGGGACAGGCACTGTCCAGGAAGAAACAGGGATGCACAGTCAGCTTCCACAAGGAAAGCTGGGAAATCACCCGGAAGAGATGATGGTTGTGCTGGGCATTAAATAGTATGGTCTTTTCTCTTGATGTGAATGGCACAGAGCAGAGACACAGAGGATGGGCAGATGGACAGATGGATGGATGGATGGATGGATGGATGGATAAGTGATGGTTAGGTGGTCAGATAGGCAGGCAGACCTAAGGGGAAAAACAAACTGTTTCAATGAACAGATTTTTAAAATAATTCTTCCAAGTACAATAAAAGGATGGAAGTGACAACTCCTTTCAGCAGGTTATTAATATGAATCAAAAGCCAAATATAAACAAACATATTTATATTTTTATGTAACGTATAACCAAAGTATTATCATAGCCTGATGCTGAGAGAGAGAAAATATCTTGTTTAAGGTGACATAGTAAATCAGTGACAAATCCGGAACCAGGATTCAAGGCTTCTGACTGCCGTCCGATACTTTTCCTACTCCATAATGCCCACCTTCTCTATTCTTTCTCCTGTTCCCCTCCTCCTCCACATAAATATTTGTGGAAAGAAGGAAAAAAGGAAAAAGAAAGAGGAGGGAGGGAGAACAAAATGAAGGGAGGAACGGAATTATTATCCTGATTTTGTTCTAGGGGTCCTGAGTCCTGGTCCCTGACCTTGAACAAGTCATTTCGTGTGTCTTGGTCTTTCTCTCTATCAGAAAAAGGGGCTGTGAAAACCTTCTTAGAGCACAGTCAGAAAAAGTGCTTTGAAGGCAGTAGAAGTGCCTACAAATGTGGGGCACTTTTTTTTCCCTAAGTCCAGGGGCCAGTCAGAAAAAGAATTCCATTGACTTAGCGTCCAGGCCCCTACAGCAGTGCGGAGTGTGGGAGGTTGGGGGAAAGGAAATGGGTTCCGGGAGACGCGGGTGCTGGCCAGGGAATACGAATAAACAGCCCTGATGCTGGGCTCTGAGTTCCCCAGCAGCAGAGGGCAGAACTGAACTGACAAGGCCAGTTCTCAACTGCTGTGTCAGGAGGGGCAGAAGCAAGAGAGTCGCTGCCCCAGCGTCCCCCCCACCGCCCCCACCCCAGTTTCTAGGTGACTGCTACAGGCATTCACTCACATTCTGAGGGAAGGAAAGGTACTTCCTGCCTGTGCTCTAAGGAAGTTTTCACAGCCCCTTTTTCTGATAGAGAAAAAGACCAAGACACATGAAATGACTTATTCAAGGTCAGACACCAGAACTCAGGACCCCTAGAACAAAATCAGGATAATTCCCTTCCTCCCTTCATTTTGTTCTCCCTCCCTCCTCTTTCTTTTTCCTTTTTTCCTTCTTTCCACAAATATTTATGTGGAAGAGGAGGGGAATAAGAGAAAGAATAGAACAGGTGGGCATTATGGAGTAGAAAAGTATTAGGCAAGAGTCAGAAGCCTTGAATTCTGGTCCAGGTACTGAGCACATGCCACAGGCAGGCCTGGTGTTAGATGTTGGACCAGAGTCTCCCCACCCAATCCCCAGCACACGGCAGTGCGCGAGAAACAATGGTGACGGGTATCCGCATTGCTACACAGGTGCTCTGGCCCCCGAGCCCAGAACCTCAGCTCCAAGTTGCCATTTTGGAGACTGCCGAGTCCTCTACCCTCTCGCTGGGTCTTAGGTCCCTCACCTGTGAAGTAAACAGAAGAAGGCCTCCTCACCTGCCTCCAACAACGGGCAGTTGTCCCCAGGGACAGTGCAAGCCCAGCCATCACTGGCCAGACAAGGCCCCATCACCCACACAGAGCAGGAGGTGCCCTGGGGGGAGAGGCGCACACAGAGGTGGGCTCCCCGGCCCTGGGGTGGGTGGAGTCGGAGCCAGCATTCCAGCATGTGCGGGCCAGAAGGGACCAGGGCATTCACCCTGCTTTGCTTTATTATATACAGCGATGTATGTCCGGGGGCGGAAGCGAGCCATGTTCTCCACTTCTATTCTTGTCCCTTGTGATAACAAGGTGGTTAGAGTGTGGATGCTGGAGCCAAGTGCCTGGGCTAGAATCCAGGCTTTGCTTCTCCTTAGTGTGTGACCCTAAGCAAGTCACCTGATCTCTCTGTACCTCAGTTTCCCAAGTGTAAAATTGGGATAACGATAGTAACCGCCTCGTAGAGCTGCTGCAAGGATTAAATGACTTAACACGTGCAAAGGGCACGGGCACACAGTAAGCACGAAGTAAGCGTTAACTATGAAAAGTAGAATCACCTGAGGCTCATCCTGAGCACCAAGTCCTCAGGAAGCTTTCCTGCCCCGACAGGCGCTTCCACTCCTCCTCTTAGCCCCCACAGGTCGCTGCGCTTCCCTCGAGCAAAGCCTTTATCTTCCTAGAGTCGGGCTGTTTTTTGAGCCCAATTCACAGAAGAGAAAACTGAGGCCTGTCGAGGGAGGTTAACTGCCTTGTCTCCTTGCCCTGAGCTCCCATCCTTGTTTCACAATACCATCCTCGGTTCTTCAGTAACAGGAAACCCCCTCCTGGCTAGCCTGGCGGAGGCGGGGCTGGGGAGTGTTACCATCGGAGCTGAATTGTTCAGGGTAAGAGTTTACCAGGTGAAAGTTGGAGGTGGGAAAGAAGGGGCCCCAGGCTGAGGGCCAGCATGATGGCAAGGCTGGAGCACAGTGAGGCAGGGCGCTGGCAGGGGCTGAGGGTGCAGACCCCATTGGGGTCAAGCCTCTACCACGTCACAGGGGCTTAAATCCCAGGCAGAAGATGCAGAGGTGATGCTACAGCAACAGCGAAGCCATTAGACCACTTTTAGCAGACATGGAAATGGCCAGATTTCCATTTGGGGCCCTCAGTGAGCTATAAACAGTGTGCAAAGCTAACTATTATGGCTAATAATGGTTTATCACCCTGCACCATAATTGCCGTTTACACATCCATCTCCCGCCAGATCGCGAAGCCCACGAGGGCAGATCCATGTGTGTGTTGTTCATCCCTGCGTCCCTACGCTTGGCAAAGAGCAGACACTCAGAAGCTGTTGTGTCGAATTAATTCATTAAAATGAAGCACACGATGCCAACGGTCGTGAATTGTTTCACAGAAGAAAAACTTTGGAATCAGGCAGCCCTCAATCCAAACAGTGATGGCGGTTCTTCCTCTGGGACGGCCTTAGCAAGATGCGTTACAACATCTCTGAGTGTCAGCACCCTCCTCCTGCTCCTCCTCAAAATGAGTTTAATGACTCCTTTCTCCCGGTCATGGTGGAGCTCCCAGCGAAGCACCTGACACATACAGAGGCCTCTGTGAATGGCAGTCAAAAGAACAACACGGACCGTTGGGTACAAAGCTGCGGAACTGTTGCCTGGTACAGGTATCAGCAAACAGGAGGGAGACTTCGGAGGACTCGCGTTTGCATCCGGGCCCCGCCCTTTCCCTGTGCAACCTTGGGGAAGTAAATGAACCTCTCTGTGCTCTTCTGCGTATTAACAAGGATAGCAATGTGCAGGACTGGTTGCATGGACTAAGGGAGATAACATGTGCAAGTGGTTAGTGTACACAAATGTGGGTGATGATTATTATTATTATGACAGCTCATAAAACCTGGGTGGAGCTTCCTGTTATAAACAATTTCTCCCCTCACCCCACCCGCAGACCAGGGTAGGCTCAGTGCTTTGTTCCCAGGAAGGGCATAGCTGGAGGGGCCGGCTGGGCTGGGGCAGAGGCCAGGGCGGGCTCCCCGCTCCCACCATCTGCACCAAGGGGTCAACCCATCTGTCCAGCAGTGGGCACACATGTGGCCTCATCTGAGGGCATAGGGTCGTTGGGGTCAAGCAGGAGAAAATTGGGGGCAGATGAGGAGAAGCTTCCAAGTTATTTTTAGAAAAGGGGGAAAGGGAGGAAGACAGGAAGGCCCTTGTTCCTCGGCATTTCCACCATGTGGATGGAGAGGCGGGCGGGCAGCCAGGCTGGGCTAGAGACAAAGATGTATCCACTTCTGTGACCGCCGCCCCAGCTACTGCAGGACCTCAGTTGACGGCACAGCACAGCATTCTCACTCGCAGCCCTGGCTCTGCGCAGGGAGAGCTCTTGTGACGTAGAGCCCAGGGCCCTGGAGGAAACTACGTCATTTAGAGGGCCACATTTGGGCTTTAAGAAGGACCCTCCGGGTGCAGAGTAGAGGAGAGGCGGTGGGGTGAAATCTGATGGCAGGGACACCCAATGGGCACTCCAGGCACAGGCCCTGGCACACAGGACGATGCCTCTGGGGCCGGATTGCTGGGATGTAAATCCTGGCTCTTCCACTTTCTGCCTGTGTGACTTAGGGCCAACTGCTTTATCTCTGTGCACCTCCATTTCTTTGTCCGCAAGACAGACATAGCCATAGTTTATACTGCATAGGTTTTGTTGCAAAAGTAAATCAATATGCGTAAAGCACTTAGAACATTCAGCTTGCACTTGGTGCTTGGGACTCAGCAAGCGCTCGGCGTCAGCTACTGTCATTGTCAACCTATAGCAGGGCATGCACAGCTGGGGTGGCCTGGTCTGGGGAGGAGTAAGCTGAGCATGCACAGTGCTCTCCAGCAGGACCCCTCAATGGGCCAGGAGGTGGGGACAGGGGAGGGGAGGTAGAAGACGGGAGGCCTGCTCCCCTGGCGGTGGGGCCAGCCTGAGGCTGGACGTCGGCGGGCCTCACTGTGGCTCCCGTGGGCGTCTTTGGAAAGAGCTCAAAAATGACAGGAATTTTCCAAATCTCCTGTTTTTCCACTCTCCAGCCCCTTGGCCCCCCATCCTCAGATCTTACTCTGAACAGAACTTTGAAATGTGTCAGGAACAAGAAGGTGAAAGTGTAAAAACCCCAGAGAGGATTGTTAATCCCGAGTCCGGGTGGCGGCAGGCCTGCCAGAGCTGCATGGAAAAGTGTGCGTGTAAGGGGTGTGCATATGTGAGTGCACGTGTGAGCATGTGCGCATCCTCTGAGAAGAGCATAGCTGGACACAGGAGCTGATGTGCATGTCACCAAGTGGCTATGAGTATTGACACATGTGTGTTATGTCCATGCACACATGCAATTGTGGGTTCACATCAGTGTACATCTGTCACAGACAGGCTCTCCCTGGAGGGCCCTCGGAGGCCACCCACAGCAGCCCAGAGGGGAGGGACCTGCCTGCAGTTCCACGGCAAGTCCAGGGCTGGAGCGGGAACTGGGGGTCGCTATGAAGAATGCAGACTTTGAAATCTGACAGGCCTGGGTTTGAATCTCGGCTCTCCCGTTGATTAGTTGAATGACCTTGGGCAAGTCACCTCACCATGCCTAGCCTGTTTCCTCATCTAGAAATGAACATGCTAAAACTCATGGGGTGTGGTGAGACCCCTCAGTCAGTGGTGGGTCTGATGATCAGGTCTCCTGCCTCCATTGCTCCTTGATTGGTCCAAAAGAATCCTGGCCTTGCGGCAGCTGAAAGCTAAGGGACAGGGCCCCAGGAGCCACTGAAGAGTCTTTCATCTCCAGATCATCCTGGGAGGGGTCTAGTGCCCTGTCTAATGAGTCTGAAGACCAAGGTTCTAGCCCCAGTTTGGCAAGGACTGCCTGGCCTTAAGCAAGTGTCCAGTTCTCTCTGGACCTCGGTTTCCCCACCCCTTTCAGGAGGGGTAGCACCAGAAGACCCCTCACGTGCCTCCCCACTCCAAAGACCCCTGGCTCCACTGGGGAAAGTAATTGGGAGCAGCTGCCACTAGAGTGAGTGTGGGAGCATTGGAGAGGGGGGCTCTGGGCTTCCCCAGCCGCTGGACACTGCCCCGTGGTTTATGTCAAATTGTCAGCCCCAATCCTGCTTTCCTCCTGGGCAGAGCCGCCTCCAGTGGGCCTCAGGAGAGGTGGCCTGTCCAGCCACTATGTTTATAGTGCTCAGACGCCGCCGGGAACCTGATCTGGGCAGACCAGGGTGGGCCGCCCCACTGGGCCCAAGCCGTGTCCACACTCATTTCCCGGAGACTGAACATGGCCGGCCGCCCGCCTCGCTGAGCTCAGCTACCCAGCCACCCACCCACGGAGGACCCAGCTTCTCTCAGGCAAGCACCCTGGATGGCTGCAGAATGCGCCAGGGCCCAGGGAGCCAGAGCAGGGCCAGGGGGGTAGAGGTAGCACAGGGAGAGAGGAAGGGGCATCCTCTCTCCAGACAGATTTGTGCTGTCCACCCCTGACCCCTTTGTCCAGGCACACTTACCCTACTGACTGGCTGATGGACCAGCTCTTTCACACACTCAGTCTTCTGGATCAGGGTCAGCAAACTACAGCCCACGGGCCGGATCCGACCAGCCACCACCTGTGGGTAGATTGCCCTTTTACATTTTTAAATGGCTGGGAGCAGGGGGAGGAAACCAAAAGAAGACTATCTTAAGACAGATGAAAATTATATGAAATTTAAATGCGTGCCCATAAATAAAGTTTTATTGGAACATGGCCACACTCATTCATTTGCATATGCCCGTGGCTGCTTTTGCCCTGCCCTGGAGGAGCTACATCACGTGACAGAGACCTTTCGGCCCGCAAAGCGGAGCCTCTTTACCGTATGGCCCTTTACAGAAAACATTTGCCAGGGCCTAAACCTGGCAGCACAAGAAATGTCACTTTTTTTTTTCCTCTAACTTAATTTCTTACCCCTGGGTCTTGGGTCATTCCACATTTCAGGGACCTTACATGATATCAGGGTGTGGGGCGGGGGGCAGGGCCCTGCACATCTGGGGGCCACTGCCACCCCCAGGCACTGTGCCCTGTGCACACCCAGAACCCTTCCTCTCGGGGACCTTATCACCTCCCAGCGAAGCTGCTCAGGACCCGTGGGCCTGGCCACGCCTCTCCTGTCCTCCCCTTTAAGTTTCTTCAAGGTTGTTTCTCCCTCCTCTCTCCTTTACTTGCTTTGTAAACACTCTCAGTTCCAAAAGCAAGGAGGAGTGGAGAACAAAGGCCAGAAAGACTTGCAGGCCTCCTGTGTTCTGCCCTGTCACATCCCTCCCCTGGGGCGATGAGCACAGCGCCGGGGTCCTGGGAAAAGGAGGTGGTCCGGGGAGGAAACACAGACAGATGTCCAGCTAGACCGCTCTACGCCACTCTCCATTCACTCATTCTTCCAGTCACTCATTTAGTCAGTCGTTCCTGGCGGGGCAGCCGGTGCCCCCACCAGACGTTCTAGGCAGACAGAGGTGAGCAAGGCACACTCCAGCCTCATGTTGTCCACACCACAGGGCAATGGCTGACCTCGAGTTTTTAACAATCGCCTCTGCCTTCTTCGTAGCATTTGCTGCTTTCGGTGATGTAAATGCTCTGACCGTGGCCAGTTTCAAGTTGCCCGCATAATGCCACTCGATGAATGTGGAGCTGGGAAGAGATATATGCTATGAACTCTCACGAGCGGGCAGGAGCCAGCTCCAGCGTACTACTGCTCCCTGGGGGTTCAGACACGTAAACAGACATCACACACAGTGCGGTAGATGGGAAATGAGGAGAGCAAAGGTATGTCAGCACAGGGGAAGAGCGCCAAACCTGGCTCACGGGGTTCGATCCCAGAGAACCTCTTAGAGGAGGTAACATTTAAAATTGGACCCTGAGAGAAGAGCGGGAGTTTGCTGGGCAAAAGATAGAATTATCTTCTGACCAGCTCATCCACACCGGCCCCTCCTTTCTCTGCGTTCCTATATGACTTCCACAGCCTCAGCCACACTTTTACATCCAGTTTGGGGATCTTTTTTCTCCAGAGGCATCACAGATTCTTGAAATTACAAAGCATGTGCCTGAACCACGCCAGGTTAGTGGAGGGAGCTGGTGGGAGTCTGTACCACAGTTCTGGCCTATGACAGCTTGTGTTCTTGTTGCAGATCAGTCACTGCCCCTTCCCCATGAGAAGTGTCTGCATCACTGCCCACTGCCAGGTAGGTGTCGTGCCTCCTGTGGGAGAGGTTATATTGACTCAACCATGAGTCTTGCTTTGGGCAATGGAATGTGAATGAAAGTGACATTAGGAGTTATTGTGTGGTTCGCCATTTCTTTTTTTGCCCTCTGCCCTGAGTATAGCATGTCCCAAATAGGGACAGCTGCTTTGCAAGGATCCTGGAGTAAAGAGGACACGTGGAACAGAGCCACAGTCAACCCACAGCCACCACAGACAAAATATAATGTGGGCGAAAAGTAAACTTGTTATTGTAAAGCCCCTATTTGGGGCGTGCTATGGTGTGTCTGTTACCACAGAATAACCTAAAAAAAACTGACTAATGTTCAGCCCACCCCCATCCAAAACTGGCTCACGCCCCAACATCCCTCCATGAACCCCCAGAGGCTCACAGAGCCAGTGTGCCTTGTCCAGTTTTGAGCAAAGATTTACCTACCCAACCCAGGCTGGCGAGGACATCATAGGGTCCTTAAAATGTCCAGAATTCTGTACAGGTTCTAGGATCATCCACAGTCCTCAGGAAAGCAAATGGAACCACTTATTCGTGGTGTCTCCAATTCAGTTCTCCCATCTCAAAGCAATTTGGAAGTATCACTCTTGGCACCAAAAAAAAAAAAAAAAAAAAAAAAATGCTATCAAAGTCACTCCAGACACTGAAAATTCTCTTTGAGGAACAGCCAAATCTGAGAACGTTTCCGTGCAAAAGAACAGTCAAGGTGAGGTGAACAGGAAGCAGACTCTGTGCTGGGCAGTGCCAGGGACAGAGAGTCAGATCCTGCCACCTCAGGCTGGTGGACTGAGAGATGCACGGACAAATCCATGTGGTCACGGGTGGTGGTGCTCGCCTGTCTCGCAAAGTGCTGCAGGATCCCAGGGGAGGCAGCGGCGAACTCCACCTCGACAGTCAAAGCTTCTTCAGGAACAAGTTAAGGGTTAAAGGGATGGGCAGTGGAGGATAAGTGGGTGAACAAAATAAAATAAAATCTACCTGAAGTGGTCAAAGAACCTTCCGCAAAGGACATATGAACCAGACCTGGAAAAGTGAGGCTATCACCTGATAAAGAACACAGACAGAAGTGGTGGTATTCCAGACAGAGAGGCCAGGATGTGCAGACAGAGAGTGACATGCTGCCTCTAGGAAAGAAGGGGGACAAAAATGCAAAGAGCCACAGTGGTACGCTCCAAAGAAAAGTGACTGGGCAATCGGGCCGAGCTCTGACCCCAACAGCGACACATTCCGACTGTGGAACCTTGGGCGAGTTACTTAACCTCTCTGTGCTTGTGCTACGACTATCAAACCCAGCCGCCGTACAGTATGGGGGAATCTCCTTCCCTCACAAGGTTATTGAGGCATTTTAGCAAAGGAATGTGAGCAAAGCTCCTGGTGCATTGTAATCCCTCAATTAATGATGGCTCCCTTTTGCTTCCCTTCCAACAGGACCACCGCTTCTCCCAGGGTCTGGGCCCTGCACGGGGTGGGGGGCGGGAGCAGGTTGGGGACAGAATCTGCCTCCTAGCTGAGACACCACCTCTTCCATGTTCTGGGACTTTCCTTCAGAGAGCTCTTGCCCCAAGGATCCTCTCTGCCATCCTGCCCCTTCAGCCACTCCACGGCAGCCTCTGCACCAGCTGGCCCAGGATACTCCCCTCCCGCTGGACTCCTGAGCAGCGCGCTGGCTCCAAACCTGCAAACACCCTCTCCTTGGGAGCAAACACATCCAGACGCAGGACCAACCACAGAGGCTGGTGAAAAGGGCAGCTCTGGGCGGAGCGAGGCTGCTGGATCTCATGCCTTATGGGGAGAGACGTGGACAGCCGAGGAGAGAGCGCAGAGGCCAGCTGGCCAGGCCGTGTCCTTGGCTCCCGCCCTTGTTATCTCACCTGTCCTGGACTACAATGTCCCTGATGCTGTTCCCAGTCCTGAGCCCAGTTTCCTGCCCCGACTTCCTTCAGTGTAGCTATCCCCATAGGGAGACAGGAAAAACCAAACAGTAATGAACTAAATTTAGAAATAAATTCTTATTATAAATGTTACGGGCACACCGGCGAGGGCCCAGGAAAGAAAATAATTTAGGATCTGGGAATGTCATGCAAGGCCATTCATAATTTAACCTGGTGTTCAGTAAATAGTCAATGAATATTTTTTGAGCGAATGAAAGCTTGGCCCTGCTCAGCTTCTCTGCCTCTCACGCCCACAGTCCTGCCCTCCAGTTCAAAGAACTTCTGCAGTTCCCTACCTGTGACTCTTGCAGCTGGGCCTTTGCTCGTGCCGCTCCTTCCACCTGGAGCACGTAACCCCTCCTTCAGTCCTTCTTGCTGAACTCTGCCTCATCCTTCAGGATTGGGCTTAGACGTCACTTTTTCCAGGAAGACTTACCAGGAAGGTTCCCCAGCATTCCTATGGGACCTCCGCTACCCCAGTCATAGCATGTGTTGTTTTAGGGCTGGCCTCCATGCACTTCTGCCCCCTTACTGGGCTGCAAGGTCCTCAAGGGGCAGAGATGGGGTCCCTAGAACCCAGCAAAAGGCCTGGCCCAGGAGAGGGACTCAGAGAGTATTTGATGAGTGAATACACGCGTTTTCAGATCACGTAATCCCCATCAATTGAGTACTCCATCAGAACACAGGAAACAAGTCAGGAAGAGCAGTAACCCTCCAGACCACCAGGGGGGTCAGAACAGAAGTTAAACAGGAATCATGCGGAATGCTCCCTCTCCCCCTGGTGGTCCGAAGGAATCACTGCAGCTTCCCAGGGTTCTTGACTCACCCCAAGGAGCAGCGGTGCCTTGGGAGGATCTGGGCTGAATTCTGGGGCACAGAATCCTAGAATATTAGAGCCTGACGGACTTTACATCTTCTGGAGTCTGAGCACCTTGCCTGCCCTAATTTAACAGACGGAAAAACTGAGGTCCAAAGAGGAGGTAGGCCGACAGAGGAAAAGAGCTGGAGCTAGAACCCAGATCTCCTGAGGAATATGGAAAATATTCTAAGGACAGGAATGTGCAAAGTGATGGACTCCCAGTCTGCACTGCTGCCCCTTTGGCCCCTAGATCGTTTTATCTCTTTGCCCATGACACCATGAAGCCGGAGCTCGGCACACACTATTATTGTCAGATACCTGCTCATCAGCCCCTCTAAGTCTTCTCTTCTAACCTCATGCGTGCTCTGCCAGGTGTGTTTCAGATCTCACTCCGTCCAGGGGTGGTTCTGTGACTTCAGACAAGTTGCCCTTCTCTCCTTATGCTGTCAGTTTTCTCAGGTGCAAACGGGAAGGCGGGCTAAAGCAAGAGTAGCAAATAGGTTCTCTTTTCAGTAACAAAACGCTAATGGATTTAGTAATGGCTGCTTGAGAAGAACTGTAAGGGCAGGATCGCCGTGGCTGCTTAGCGATGCCTGTCACGCGCCAGGAGGTAGCCTGGCGGACATCCGAAGCCAGCAAACCCCAGCCCAGGCTCCTCAGACCCTGACCCATGTCTAGTTCCACCCACTTAGATTCGCTGTTCCCGTCAGCACTGTGACCATCGATAACAGTATCATGCTCTGTGCGGGGGACAAATTATCCAAAGATAAACAAGATCCCTGCCCTTGAGAAGCTCAGTTCTTTACAAGGTTGTGAACAGTAAATAGGAAGTACAGGTAAATCACCTGGCACATGGTAACGCCCAGTAAAGGAGCGCTGGCAGTATGACTCTGAATTAAAGTCCGCCTCCTTTGCCTTCGTCTGTCTTTGTGCGCTGGGGAGACACAGGCATGTCTGCTCCCCCTGCCCCAGGGCAGCTCTATGGGAAGTGGGGACACCAACAGGACCCCACCAAGTATTCCCGTCTTGGGACGGCACACTGGCACCTCCACCTGCTGCTCCTGTGAGCATTCACTGGCCACAATGCCCTACTCAGAAGCCAGCACTCAGGACCAGCCCCTCCAGGAGGATCCAGATCCCCGGAAGTCAGACGATGCGACAGCGCTCTGAGGTGCCTCCCCACCCTAGCTGCTCTCCACCCCCGCAGAGGTCTGGCCTGGGGGCTGTCCTTTCCCTCCTGGAGACCCTGCCCTTGTTCTGGTCTGAGTGTTCGCTCTCCCCTCTGCCGGAATCATTAAACATTCTGCAGTGGAAACGCAACTGGTCACGTGGCAAGTACAGCCCGCCAACCTTGGCACTTCTCCTCTGATCCCGTTTGTTTTTCTAATATAAAACTAATATGACATAATGTATAATCTAATTTGGAAATTACCATTTGCTTGGCTGGCCCACACTGCCAGCCAATACCAACAGCAAGAGAAATTATTTAAGAATGTTTCTTTTCCTTCGGAACACTGCTGATAATTTATTTTTCCGTCAGAAGATTACTTTTCTCTTTACGACATTTCCTGCCTGGGTGATTTGCGTTAGAGTTCAATAAACTGGTCTGCGCCTAATGTGGAGAGTGAGTGAATAGGACTTTCCTTGAATGAAGGGCGGGTGTCAACTGTGGCCAGTAGTGGGCTCAAGCCTGCTGCCCAGGTACGGGAGGCAGGCGCCAAGAGGGCTTTTAGTGGGAGGGTTGGGCAGACCTCAGGAAGTCGCCTGTCCCCATCCTATAAGCCAGGCCTCAAGGCCGCCGGCCTGTAGGCCCAGGTACCCCAGGACCCACTGGCCTCTGGGGGAATGAGTAATACCCACTTGGTATTCCTGGGCAAGAGGGCTTAGCCCAGGCTGGACTCTAAGTAGAGAGTGAGCTTTACTGAAATTCAGGCTTCCAACCTGTCTACATCACATATACAAAGACAACACGGGCCCCTCCTGCATCATCACACCTCCAGTGGGTCACACTGTCACATCTTCTGTGCACTGCAGTTGAAGCCAACTCATTCTTTCATCCTTTCTTTCAACAAGTATTTTGAAAGCACAAATGGTTCCTAAAGTTAGAGCCGGTTTGAATCCTGGCCCTGCCACTTACCAGTTCTGTAATGGTAGACAACTTTCTTTACCTCCGTAACCCATAAACTTCAACAATAAAATGGGAGGTAGTAATAGTGCTGACCTCATTGAGTGATATAGCGATAACATGGGATAGGTATAGGAAGGGCTTGTGAGCCCAGTGCCTGGTACACAGTAGAAGCTCAGTAGTGTCACTGTCTTTATTAAGTTCTGAATGAGGGATGACCAGAGCTCCTGGACATGATGAGGAGCCCCAGTTCTGGCCCCAGTGAGGGGCTCGGGCCCCGGAAGCCAGGCTTGTGCTGTGCTGTGGGGCTAGCGCCTTGCTCTGAGAATTAACGAACACACACATGGGGTCATGGCTCATCACCAGGTCACTGCAGGCTCAGAGCGGCCTTACCATTCGCAGGTCTGGTCGCTGGGAAAAAAAGTATCGCCATCCCAAACACTTTGCAACAATGGACACTGGTTGGGGCTCCTTCCCACCCCACTACAGGCTGGGGGAAGGGACAGAAACAACTTTCACAAACCTTCTCCCCCTCGGCCCATGACGATTCTCTCTGGGAAACCCAATCTCCAAGTTAAAGAGTTTATTTACCCAATCGAGTGACAGGTCTGATTTCTTCCTGGATGTTTTGAGACTGAACGGATGGGCGTTCTGGTTAAGTACAAAGAAGTGAACCATTCACTTGGCTGCATCGACCACCTCTGCTGGCTGCTGGCGTGGGAAGGCTGGACAGAGCAGAGGTGCTCCCTAAGTACTTGGCCTTGTCATTAATTCAACCAAGTTAAGTGGTTGTTTTGGTTTCACGGTATCGGGGCAACTGGCTCTTTATAGAACTGACTGAATGTTTAGACACAGCCTCTCCTGCTTGAGAGGTTGTTTGACAGAATGGAGTGGGTGTTTTGTTACTGCTTGGTGACCAGTGTGACCTGTTGCTTTTGCTTCGTTTGATTGGGTTGACTGCTTGTTTGGCTGTGGTGATTGGTGGTTTCACCAAGTTGACCAGTTGTTCTGTCACGGTTAGCTTCATTTGACTGGCTGTTTAAGTTGGGTGGGTGTTTTGGCATTCATTAACCGAGTTGACTGGGTTTGATTGAACTGACGGGATGTTTGAGTGAATTAATCCAAATATTTGGACATTGTTTGAGGCAGTCGATTGGCTGTTTACAACAGACAGGGTGTGTTGCTATCATGTGACCCAGCTGACCCATTGTTTTAGCATTGTCTGACCTAATGGCTAGTTGTTGAGTTGGTTCTGTGTTTTGGCTTTGTTTAATTCTAAAGACAGGTTGTTTGAGAGTTGTTTGATCAAGCTGATTGCTTGTTTGACTAAGTTGAACAATTGCTTTGGTATGATTTGACCAAGTTGACTCGTTATTCAAACTGAGTCAATCTTTTGTTATCGTTTGATCCAGTTGTTCTGTAGGTACCCATTGCTTGGGCCATACTGATGGTCATTTCGGCACAGCTGGGACCAGCGAACGGACCAGGAGCTGAGAGTCCACTTGCCCATTTCAGCTGTTGTTCGGCCAGCTTGACTTAGCATCTGACAGAAATAGTCAGGCACTCAGGCGGGCTTTCCCAAGCCGATTAGGTTTTCACTGAGTTGCCCAGCTGTTTGGTCTCAAACTGACAGGGGCAGTGGTGGCCAGCACGGGCCTGCATTTGCAGGGAAGTCACGCTGAGATGATCCCTTATGTGGGAGATGGAAGGAAAGGAGCGTAGGGGACCCCAAGTCTCGAGCTCACATTCAGGCAGGTAAGACCCGCAGGGCTGGTGGTGAGGCAGCTGTTTCATGCAAGAGCGCTCAGGAGCGGGGGTCTCCCGAGCCCCGAGAATGCGTTTGGCAGAACACTTCAAGAATGCAACCTCTGGGTTAAGTGGTTGAAATTAGGCCCAACGGAGCTGTTTCACTGAGAATTTACAGTCGCTCATAGAACTCAGCCCCGATCAAGGAAGAGTCCTTCCTGCCAAGATGGAGATTTGCTCCTGGGCCAAGGGGATTCACCGACAAAAGCTCACTTCCCCGCCTTTGATTAGTCCTAATCTGTGCACCTCTTGAGTGGTGACCCTGTGGAGGCTAAAATTTGTTCTCCCTGTGGGTGGGTGGCCCTCTCTGAAATTCCTGTGTGGTAGGGGAAGCACTTTCCAGTCTGTTGACTTCCAGACAGAGGCTTCGGCAGACTCAGGGCCGCCTACCCCATATAATGTGCATGGCACCACCAAAACCTCGATCTTGCTAGCTGACCATGGCACTGGAAACGCCCGTGTCACGCACTCAGTACATCAGATATTAAGGCTGGAGGGGGCTCTGGAGGGGAGTTGGACTGCCCTCCTCATTTCACACGTAGGGAAACTGAGTCCTAGGAAGAGAAGGGGATTTTTCTGAGCCAGGCCATGAGGCACTCCAAGTCATTAACCCCTTGTAGTGTAGACAGTTTGAAACTAGAAAGCTCTGATCAGGGTACAACAACCAAGGAGGGAGAGAAAGGAAAGGAGGTAGCCAGGAAGGAGCTGAAATCAGAGCCCAGGTCTCTGTTGCACTGTGACTTAATGCAAGTCCCTTGAGGAGAAGAAGAAGGAACCATTGCTAAGGAAACATCCAGGATCACAAACTCTGGTTGCTGAGGCTCGGGGGTTCCAGTACCTGGGCCTTCCACCTCTGATTGTATCAGTAGGAGTATCATCACCAAAACAAAGGAGGGGACAATCTCACCAGCCTACACATGGGTTTCAAAATAAAAGTTAATGAGTAGATGATAAAGTAGATCAAAACCAAGAAGGAGAAGTCCCCAAAGCCATATTCTGGGAAGAACTGATAAAGAAGGAAGGGCTGTTCTGCCTAGAGAAGAGAAGGAATGAAAGATGGGGTCACTGTCTGGAAAACACAGACTTTCAGAAGATAAAGTAGGTACTTGAAAAATATTATTGAATAAAATCACAAGGATACAGAATACAAGAAAGAAATTTCTGACGGAGTTGCCTCAAGAGGGAGAAAACTCCTTGTCACTAGAGGTCTGCAGGCAGAATTTCTATGCTGGGTCAAAAAGGAGTCAGAGGAGTGAGAAACAACAGGCTTGTTGCCTCCTGACTCAGGAAACCACACCTCCATGGATGCAGCTTCAGGTGTGCTTCTTTGCTCTGGTATTGTCAGCTCGCAGTGAGCTTGGGCACCGCTGTGACCTCCAGTTTTTTGTTTGTTTTTATTTGAGAGAGAGAGAGAGATTGATTTGTGGTTCCACTTATCTATGCATTCATTGGGTGATTCTTGTATGTGTCCTGACCAGCGATGGAACCAGCAACCTTGGTGTATCAGGAAGATGCTCTAACTAGCTGAGCTACCTGGCCAGAGCCTAAATTCTTTTAATACAAAGAACCACGAAACACGCGAAGAACCATGTCACCCTATACTCAGGCAGTCATTTTTCAAACCCATGTTTTCAAACACTGTATTTTTGTAAATTTCAGTTCTGCTAACCAGTATCTCCACTCTCTTCCAGCTCCATGAAATTAATAACTGAGTGTAGCCTACGCGGCCCTGGCTGAGGGGGGAGGCTTGCAGCACTTCACTGGAGGCCTTCCTTGGACATTGTCTTGCAGTCACTGAAAGGCAGGGAGGCAGCAGGGAGCCACTCTGCAGCAATCTGACCACTGCAAATTGTTGGCTTTAAGGCGCTGCTGTCCATTTGGTGCCGAGTAGCATGACTCCCTGGGCTAGCTCTCAGAAGGTACTGGAAGTAGGCAGGGAAGGAAGTCAGAAAGACAGCCAGGGCAACGAGCGTCCCACCAGGGACCGCAAGAAAATACTGGTGGGACATGTGATCAGCCCCCATGGTCCTCAGAAGCCCTGGCCAGACAAAGACATATTGTGCCTCTGCACAGTGGGTCGAGGGCTACAGGCCACCCAGGCCTACAGTCCGGGCAGCTGGGGAGGCTGGAGGCTGCACTGGAACTCGCAGGTTACCAGTGGGGCCTACTCCCCGGTCCCTCCTGCAGGAAGATGGCTTTCCAAACAGCCAGGCCTCCTCTCTCTCTCTCTCTCTCTCTCTCTCTCTCTCTCTCTCTCTCTCTCCCCCCAACACACACACACAGTCAAGGCCCCCTGCGGGCTAAGGCGAGAGTATTAGAGGAGAAAGTTAGGCTCACTGTGGACTCTGCTAGGAGGCATTGAGGGCAAAGGAGTAGTTACTATGCCAGAAGTGAAGGCTGAGCTGCGCAAGTCCACTCCCTGCTAACACACTGGGCAACCCAGGCTGGGCTGCCTAACCTCTCTGGACCCCTTCGTCACTGCTGCTCAAGTAGAGACAGGCAGGCCTAGAAGGGACCCTAGAAATCTTGGAGATCCATCCCTTTGATTCATAGGCAGGAAGAGTGAGCGCAAGTCAGCAGCAGATCTTGACTGGAATTTGGCCCCTGTCCCCAACCCTCAGCCCACTCTCCCACACTGTGCTGCCTCTCCAAGCCTGCACAGAGTAGGTCGTCATCTCTGGAGCTCAGCAAGCCTGCAGCCTGAAGACAGTTTATCAGTTTCCTTGGGCTGCCATCATAAAATACTTCTAATGGGGAGCTTAAGCCACCGACATTTATTGTCCCACAGTTCTGGAGGCTAGAAGTCCAAACTCCGGGTGTCAGCAGCGTGGTGCCTTCTGAGGCCTGGGCGCGAGGATCTGTTCCACGGCTCTGCCCTGGCTGCTGGCGGTTTGCTGGTGACCTTCGGCATCCCTCGGTCGGTAGAACCACCACCCAATTTCGGCCTTCATCTTCACACGATGTTCTCTCTGGGCGAGCCTGTTTCCAGATTTCCCCTTTTTAAAAAGGACGCCAGTCGTATTGCATTGGGGCCTACCCTCATGACTTCGTTTTAATGTAATTACCGCTGTGAAGACCCTCTCTCCAAATGAGGTCACATTCTGAGGCACTGAAAGTGAGAACTTCGACATATGAATTTGGGGAGGACATAATTCACCCATAACGGAGGGGCTCTCCAAGTCCTCTCAGGCCACCCGCCTCCACACACACACCCTGCTGACACGTTGACGGCCGAATCAGAGAAGCAACGCTCAGTGCCACGTGGTTCGGTTTCTCTTGCTGAGCTCCTGGGCTCATGCGAGGTCGTGGGGACAACAGGCTTGGAGAGGAGAAAGGCAGGTGTGGATTCTGCGTGTGACCACAGATGAATCACTCCCTCTGTCCGCCCTGCATGAGGATTATAGGTGCTCACTGATGAGAAACGACTTTGCCCAAGAAGGGCAGTGAAAGGGACATGCCTGGGAAAGGGATTCTCTGGCCTTCCCGCCATCCTCTCAACCCTCCTGGGCACTGTCTTCCCTCCCCAGGTCTTCAAAGTTTCCCTGCAGGGCGTTCCCTCACTGAGGGGAGAGGCCACAGTACAAGCTCTTCGGAGCCCCCGCTGTCCCTGAGGCAGACCCCACTTTACTCACCATCCCCCGGGGCACTGCCAGCTCCTGGACGTGAGGACTGGGTCTGGCTCACTGGGTGCAAAGCCTTCTGAGAGAAGCAGCTCAGTTGAGCTGTGTGGGCAATTCCTGTCAGTCTGGTGGGAAAGCAGCTGCTTGGGCAGGGAAGCAAAGGCCCAAAATCAGAACCCACAGGAGCCACCCCAGGGGGCAGAGCAGGTGCATCCTTGCTGACCCGCCTCGGGAGGGTGGGGTCTGTCGTAACATCCACCTGTCACACATCTCCAGGACCAGCTGTGCCAGCAGCCCCTCACACACACACACACACATACACACACACACACACGCGTCACCGTCTCATCTCTGGGTTCCAAAACGCCACTGTTATGCCAAGAGACAGAAACAACTGGGTTTTCCATTGAGCCTTCAAACAAGCCCATTTGTTCTTTCTTGTGGTCATTCACTTACTCTTTCCTTCCTTCACTCACACATCTACACATTTACTCATTGGTTGCCTATTTGCCCAAATCACTCGTTTTTAAATTAATTCCAATTTTTTACTTGCCAATCCACGCATTCATTCATTTATGCTACTCACTGATTCAGACGTTAAAGCCATCTCATTTGTAAATTCAATAAACATTTACAGTCAGTGGCCACTATGTGCTAGGCACTGTCAAAGCCTCAGATGACACAGAAGGAACAAGACAAAGAAAGCCCCTGCTCTCATGGAGCTTCCAGGGCAGGTCAATGTTACAAGCACTGATACGTACAAGGAAGAGAAGAATTCGGGGTAAAGGAACTGAGACATCACATTTGGGGTTCCCTTTGGCCACAGGTGAGGCATTCCACTTGTCTAGATGTGACTCCTCACTGGGAAACTCCCCTGAGAAGGTGCTGGTCAGACTGAGACCTTAAAGTTGAGAAGTAGTTGCCCATGTAAAGACTTGAGGGAAGAGCGTACGAGGCAGTGGGAAGAGCAAGTACGAAGTCCCTGAGACAGAGGGCGCATCAGTCCGCATCCAAACATCCTATTTAAGGCACGCTCAAGACAGACTTCAGGGGGGTTCTTTACAGAGGAGCTGTTGTGGAAGGAGATGGAGGGAAATAAAAGGAATAGAGCATAACTGGGGGTTGGGAACAGCAAAGCTGTTGCCACTCTGAAGGGAAGGGGGAAGAAGGGTGTCTGGAACTTAGAGTCAGCCCTCTCGAAAGACGTAATGGCCTTTGCTTGAGGGACACAGCCGACCCAAGGCACCTGTAGGCAGGGAGCGATGGAAATAAATATCCTGACCCCACTCTGCTCCTTCCTTCTGATATCCTGAGGGTGCCTCCCATTGACCAAGCCCAGCTGGAGGCCCGACTACAGGGGGACCCTCTGACGGACTGCGCACAGGTCAGTCTCTGGGTGCCGGGCAGGGTGGAGAAGTGTGGAGAGTGTGTCTGGAGGGGCATGCAGAGCCACCCAGCCCAGGCAGGAATGTATTCATTGTTCCACCTGCTCAGAGCAGGTCAGTGTGGTCAAAGCACAGAGGCGAGTGGGAAGAGGCAGGGCTGGAGGGCCAGCAGGGAGGGCCCCCATCATGTAGGGTTGCAGCAAGAAATTGGGATTTTATTCTGTCTTCGGTGGGAAGACACTGAAGGGATTTCAGCAGAAGAGTGACGTGGGCTGACTACTCTTTCAAAGCTCATCCGGCCACTGTGCGGGAAGTTCACATGCTGGTTCCGGAGATGCTCCCACGCATTCACCCACCCATTCATCTCACCCACCTTCTCTCACCTTATCTCAGTCTTCCGTGGTTTTAACAAACCCACCCCTGCTCAGTCCTCTGTGCTAGGCGCATACCAGGCCCCATTCCGTACACTGAAGTAAACGCAGAGATGCACAGACCTGGCCGCATCCTCCAGAAGCTGCCATCTGACCTGGCGACCTTTACACAAGGGGGAGATTGGAAAGAGCCTTAAGGGAGCCGCTTGCCAGGAAGGGTAGGGGTCAGGCTGGGCTGGCTTGGCTGCTTCCCGCTAGAAGGCACAGGCTGTAGGCCAAAACACGGTCTCTGACACCCATTCACTATGTGACCTTGGGCAAAGCGGATGGCCACTCTGAGCTTGTGAAACAAGGGCGCTAATACTTACTGCCTGCCCATCCCGCAGGCCTGTGAAGGTAAAGGAATGGCTCTGGGGGCTACGGCAAGGACCGGCTAGCCATTCGCCATCCACATTTCCACATCCTCCTGAGCACACAGCTGGACTACATTTCCCAGCCACCTGTGGAGTTAGCTGTGCCGCCTGACTAGATTCCAGTCAATGGAACGGGAGTGCAGTGATGTGTGCCACCCCCAAGGCCCGGGCCAGAGAACCCGCCCTACCCTCCTCCACGCCTCTCCCCTATCTGCCAGCTGAATGCAGAGGACTCCAGCACCCCAGGGGGTGACTGAGCCACAAAACCGAAGGCCCCTGGGTCCCTTGATCACCACACAGACCAGGAAAGTGAAAGCAAGAAATCAACATTTGAACTAAGCCACAGAAATATGGGAATTGTATCCGTCGCAGCCGCCTAGGTCACCTTCGCTAATGCAGAAGCCACAAGGGCTGCCTGGGTGTGAGGGGATGCTGAGTGCACTGGCGCCCCGGGGGGACATAAGGTCAGAGGGTCAGCAAGGAGGGGCCCAGCCATGAAGGGACAAGGTACGGACTACGGATTACATTGTGATTAGAGGATTTAAACAAGAGAATGTTCTGCCCCAGCTCCCAGTCCTCCTCTTTACCACCTAGCCTGGCCCAGCCCCAGCAGCCCCAGAAGTTGATTCAGGTGCCACAGACCGTGAGCCGCCAAGCCTGCCTGTAGAACGCAGTACCAGGTGAGCCTTGGTCCCTCCCAGCTGGGGCAGTGAGAAGCCCACCACAGGGACAGCTTCAAAGGCACCAAGACAGGAGGCGCCTCTACCCAAGGGCTGAGGTGAGAAGGACAATCCACATTTTTTAGGGCAAAACAAGAGGCAGTCTCTGTGCCCCTGTCCCCAGCCATCACCCTAGCCCACAGCAGAGTGGGGCTCAGAGAGTCCGGCAATACAAACTGTCCAAGAGAAGGGATCTTTGGGGACCAACGAATGGCCGGCACCATACAGATGTGGACACTGAAACCCACACCCACAGACGGGCCCAAGATCACAGGAGAGTGGGGCCACCGGGGCGAGCTGGGGGTGCAGGCGGGGGTCAAAAGACCTGGAACCCAAAGCAGGTCTTCTCTAGTCTGCCTGTGACCTTGAGAATAAGACAAGTCACCCTGAAGGGAACTGTGAGGGTTACATGGGTTAAGCTGGGACATGCCTAACAAATGCCCGACACGCAAAGGGCACTCAGTAGCAGATGCTTCATACAGCCAACCTTCTGCACTTCGGTGGGTGGCCTTGAACCCACTGCTGCCCGGCAGCTTGGTGGAGGGCACTTGTGGGGCCTCTCTCCCCGTTCCTGGGGCCGTAAAGGCTACCCTTGGGTCAGCCTGACCACAGCACTTCTTTTTGTGGCCCCAAGCCTACTTTACTAAACTTTTACTGATAGGAGGAGGGCGGGGAGAGAAAAAGGAGCGGAGTGAAGGGGAAGAGGAAAAAGAAAGGCCAGCAGAAGCTGCTGACAGGTGACTGTTGAGGACAGTTTGCCCCTTTCTGAGAAATCACAGGAGATTTCTCTCTCAGGTCTCGAAACCACGGGGATGAGCGCTCCTTCTAAGCAAAGGGCCTGCGTTTATCTCAGGGCACAACACGTCGTGTTCCTGCTCACGCCCCCTCCCCTGGGAAGCCCGGGGTGGTGAGATGCGTGAGCCAGCTTTGTAAGCACACAGGACCTAGGGCAGGAATCACTCCTGGATCCATCCTGCCCTCCTACACCTTTTTATCTTTGCCTTGATGGCTAACTTCTAACTTTTTTTTCACATGTTAGTATGTATTTTCATATAGATTACTTTCATTCCGTTCTGAGAAAAGGCTATGAAGGGAGGAGAGGACTCCACTCCCTGCACCGCTTGGACCAGCAAGCCTCGCCTCCCTCCACAGACCCCCCGACTCCAAGAATGCAGCCACCGAGCTGGCCAGCTCTCTCGCGTGCATGTCCAGCTGTCGGCTTGCTCTGGATGGAGGTCACCACACACCCCAGACTATCGGTTAGACTCACAGAAGATCAACCTGCAAGAGAGCTTCTAGGAAACCTTGGGGGATGGCAAGAAGCAGAGATCTGAAAGACTCAGCCAAGAAACCAGAAACTCCCCATATCCCCACCCACCTCCACAACCTCCAAAGCCCACCCCCTACCCTCACCAGATGCCAGGAACCACCCACCCCCAATACTGCCCATCCCTGCCCAGGGCCTTGGCCATGGGATGCGGCTGGGCTCTTCGGCCTGCCGTTCTTGGGTGGTACCTTAGTCACTTTGGGCTGCTTTAACGAGTTACCAGAGACTAGGGAGCTTAAACAACAGAAATTTATTTCCTGGCTCTGGAGGTTGGAAAGTCGAAGATCAGGGTGCCAGCACGGTTGGGTTCTTTGGGAGTTTTCTTCCTGGCCTGCGGACAGTGGGGAGGCAGGCAGCTCTCTGGTGTCCCTTCTTAGAAGGGCATTTAATCCCATCATGAGAGCTCCGCCCTCATGACCTAATCACCTCCTAAAGGTCCTACCTCCCAGCACCATCCCTTTGGGGGTTAGGGGTTCAACACATGAATTTTGGGGGGACATAAACATTCAGTCCATGGCAGGTGGGAAAGCGACATAGTGTAAGAAAGTTTCCATTTGACCCTTCCCCAGAATGCCCAAGCAGGCCCTGTTCCTCCCTAGGACTTCGCTGGTACTGATGGGCGAGCTTGGGCTCGTCCCTCCCCCACTCTGAGCTAAGGTTCCTACCTTTAAATGCAGGGCAGGTGACGGATAACCTCCAAAGGCCGCACCAGCTCGGTCCCTCCCCATCCAGCTTCCAGTAATCATTTCCTGATCACCAACTCTGTGCCTGCCTGGGTGGCAGAGATAGGTACGGGGACACCACGGGCTGGAGGGGTGAGGAGTGCATTAAAGGACATGAGAATGAGTTGTTGTTGGGGAAAAGAAGATACACTGACAAAGTGCTTAGGGAATCAGGGAAGGCTTCCTAGAGGAGCAACATTTGGGTGGAGCCTTGAAAGATAAGTAGAAGTTTGCCAAAATCGTAGAAAAAAATACAAATTTTTCTATAGCGCTTTATTTATGCACTTCTAGTGTCTCACGTGGTCTTCCAGATTCGTGACTCAGCAAGCTGGGATTTAGAATATGTGAATGTTTAGGAAGTCTCTTTAGGTATTATTGTCAGTTTCTGATTGAGATGCTGGGGAGCCAGGGTGGGGAAAGGACTTTCCCAAGGTCACACAGCAGGGGCTGACTGAGCAGGTCCTGAAATCGGAGTCTCTGGACTTTCGGTCTAATCTTGCTCCCTCTGCAATAACTCACTCACCCCCTTTTCCTCTTCCAACCGCCATCTGGCCTGACCAACTGCCCCGTCCCTCCCAGCAAGACTCAGGACAAGTTTTATAGAGAGGTAACTGATTGGCAGAGAGGATGGGGAGAAGAAGGGAGAGTTTAACCCCACAATGTTTTCATACTTGAGATCTGAAAACATGATTTCCCCAGCAAAGAAGCTTAGCGTTAAGCGGAAAATCGGCTTGGAAGGATGTGATATCATTTATAACAGTACATTAAATGCAAGCTGAGAACCTGATATATTTTAGGAACATTCAGCACACTCTAGACTAATAAACATTTTACAATATTATTGCACATGTTCATTTCACTTTGTACAAATAATCATTCCCTTCACATCTAATAAGTCTGTTTGACACATAAGTGGTCTTGGGCAAACACCTCAGAGGGTCTTGTTTTTCTGTGCATCGATCATTTATTTGTATAGCCCGCCGGGACAGTGACTAATGATTTTGAGGGCTTAAACGTCCTCAAACATCGTCTTTGTCTCCCTGCCTGTGATTGTATAAATGTAAAATAATTTCATTTTGGCCCCAGAATGTATTGTTTTTCATGTATGAAAAATGCCTGCCCCTTCCCCGCCTGGCATGGCATCAATCAGTTTAGAACAATATTTGGAGGAGCTCTGGTCTGCAGGTCCTCCAGCAAGCTCTCGAGGTCCCTGGGTGACAGGTCCAAGAACACCACTTACTAGGGAATTTCCAAACAAACCTGCCGCCACCACTGCATTGATCCAGAAGCCTTCTCTTCCTGACAGGTAAGCGTGAGTCCTGCCTGCCAAGGCCCAGAGAGCTGAGATTCACTGCTGATAGCCTTCTCTTGTCTCCTTCTCCTCCTGCGTTCCTTCCAAGAGCATTCACAGAGGTCTCTGGGGCCTGGCGCTGCTGGGCCAGGAGCTGGAGAACAGGGATAGATCCCACATGGTCCCCGCCTCCAAGAACTGAGAATCAGGGCAAGCTACCACTAGCTCAAATGACTCTTGTGTGGGAAACAGAATAAGGGGTCCCCTGTGGGTGGGCTCAGCCACTTAAACCTATCACTTGAAGAGCCGGCACCTTGGTATAAACTAGAAACGTAAAAAAAGCAGCCTTTCCTCTGGACAGAGGCAGCCCCCATCGGGGCTCATCCCTCAGCCGGAAGCTCTTGTGCAGCGTGCAACCTAAACAACTGTACACACGGGCCACCTGGCGGAGCGGGGGTGCAGGTCAGTGGGCAACAGAAGCCAGAAACAATGCCGTAAAGCATGTGTCCCACAGTGAGAAGAGCCACTGGAGGTGGAAGCCAGAGGGAGGACAGTTGACAAGGCAGGAGGCCTCATTTCAAGAAAAGACTAGGATGGGGTGGGCAAAGAAGGGAAGCAACAGCCCCCACCACACCCACTGAACAGAGGGAAGAGCCAAGGCTTGAGGCAAGGACACTGGCCACTTAGAGATGCTGAGCATAGGAGAAAGGAAAGACGTATGGGAGGGTGAGACAAGAAATGGGTGTTTGTTGAGTGAATAAGTGGTTGGAGGGAGGTATGGGTAAACAGATGGATGGGTAGATGGATGGAAGGGAAACAGAGATTATATTAAGAAGTCTGGGATTCCTTGAATGCCTTAAGAAATTTGCACTTTATTCCATAAGCAGTTGGATTGAGGAATTATTCCCAAGGACTCTTGAGGAGGGGATGACACACACAGAATTGTACTTTAGGCAATCACTCTGGCCCAGATGAGCTAGAGAAAGTGAGTCTGGGTACTGAGTGAGTCACTCAACTAAAGTGACCACTTGGAGTCCTCCGGTAAGAAAAAGGGAAGGAAAAAAGTGCTGTTTACTGAGCATCAGCAGCCCTTTCTAGTGAATAACAGACAAGGTCTGTCCAGAAGGTATCCAGCCATGTAATGTGAAAAATAGAGACATTTATTGAAGAAGAAACAAGATACAAGAAACATTATACATAGGACAATGACATCTCAGTCCCCTTCAACGCAGGCACCTTGGGACATCACACCGTTCTCCCAGTCGCCATCAGCTGGCCTGTCGTATTTTCCTGAATCTTATCGACAGTCTGAAATCTCTTCTCTTTCAAAGGTGATTTTAGTTTTGGGAAAAGCCAGAAGTCGCAGGGCACCAAATCTGGGCTGTAGAGGGGCTGAGACACCTGGGGGTTTTCATGTTTCACCAAAAAATTGCACGAGACGCGATGCATGAGCAAGCGCATTGTCATGAAGAAGCTGCCAGTCACCACTTGCCCACAGTTGCAGCCTTTTGAATCATCCCAGTAGTTTCCGCAGAGGAATGTTCAAGCTTAACGCAAAACTTGATGCAGATTCATTACTCTATTAGCTCAGTCATTTTGAATGCGACAGCCACACAGTACACATGCTCACTCAATGGCGTCTACTGCCCCCACTGACTAGAACAGTAAAGTCGTCATAGTCTATGCATACGCATTCCAGGCCGCTCTCCTTGGCTGCCAGGTTACATTGATGTCTCGCAAACCGTTCTCATTATATTAACAATGGCTGGACTTTTTCCAGACAGACCTCTTACTCCCAATAAACCATGGGAAAATGAGACTGGAAAACTGATTTGTCTGAGGTTACTTGTCTGTGCAGAGTCGAGAGTGGACCCCGTTTGCCTCAGGCTGCCCATGAGTGTCTGGCTGGTGGGACAGCTAAAGCTAAGCCTCCTCATCCCTCTTGCCCAAGGAAGCGCAAGCCTTCGTGAGCATTCACATCTGGTTCCAGCTGCCAAGTACAGGCCACACTGGCTCTGTAGGGCCTCCATCCAAACCTCCTCCCTGTCTCCTACCCACCATTTCCAGAAAAAAGCTGGGGCAGATTCACAGGTCAAGAAATCTGGGCTAGGTTCTAGCTTTGACCTCTCTCCCATCCCACTCTACCATCCCCACCACACAGCTTGTAAAACAATATGACATGCTATTTTATCCCTCTGGGTTTTTGCATATACTAGTGCCTCTGCATGAGTCTTCCACCCTCTCTGTCTAGCTAATGCCTTCTTGTTCTTCAAGTCCAGCTCAAGTGTCCCTTCTTCTAGGAAGGCTTCCCTGATTCCCATGGCTGGTCAGTGCCACCTTTGTGTTCCCACATCTGACTTCTCTCAAGATACCATTTACATGTTTATATTTTCAGATATTCTATCTGAATAATCTCTGTCTCACCTACTATCGGCTGCTAGAGAGCAGGGAATTTGATTCCTCTCTGCGTCCTCAGTTACCAGGATGAGGCCTGGACCAGAGTAGAATCAGAGAGTATTGGAAAGACGGATGAGTGGCTGGATATGTGGATGGAGGGAGGGAGGGGGGAGGGAGGGCGGACCAACTTCTCTCCCTTAAGGGAAATACACGTTAGATTTGAATCCTCCACCTCCAGTTAAGAGTCTCACAACCTGGAAAAAAAGAAAAGTCAATCTTATAGGCACATAGACCTACAAATCTGACTCACTCAGCTGCACCAAGATGAAAGCCAAATGAGGTGGGACATTACAATGTAGGTTAGGGTCAAAGGGCTCTCTTTGACCTTTATCATGAAGCTGATAGGGAGCCAGTAGAGGGTTCTCTGGGCATCATAAGGAGCTATCAACATCTTTTGAGTCCTCTAACTGAGGGTGAGAGGGAAGAGTCAGAGGCATTAACCTTAGGTAGTCCTCCTTGTCCATTCTGTAAAGCCTCATCGGAAAAACAGGAGATTCCCCAGACCTCAGGTCTCCTTTCTGAGGCAGAGATGGGTGTTGTCAGAGTGACGTGGATGAATCCAGGCCGCCCTCGAAATTGCCCCACAGCCCCACTGTATATTCTCCCCCAGTTCCCTATAGTTCTCTAACTCCTCCTAATGCCACTTGGACACAGATGGACATGCTATATCCATGAGCACTGGGAAATACACAATCTAAGAAGTTGAGCCCAAGTCCTTCTGCCACCTGCTCCAGCTTCCAAGCCGGTATAGAGACAGGTGTCCACAAGCAAATACCACATACCAGAAGGTCAATCATGTAAATCATATCTTAATTCACTTAATAAGCATTTATTGAATACCTATGCCTCAAGCAGGAGTTGATCAGAGAAACAGAACCATCAGACGATACATAGAATGAGGGATTTATTGTAACAACTTGATCTCATCCAGTTGTGAGAGCTCGTAAATATTCTACATGTTTCCATGTCTGGTCTAGAACCTGAAGTCCACAGGGCAGACGATGAGGAAAGGAAAATAATATGAAACAGAAGGACAAACTGGAAGTACAAGGACTCTTACCACTCAATGCCTCTAACTTCCACGACTGAATGTCCTGTAGGAGAAGCTGGTGCCCTTTGTCATGGAGCTGCACACACACCAGACCCAGGATTCAAAGAAGCAAAGGCCTTCCCTACACAAAAAAGAATACGGCTGTTGCTTCACTGCCACCTTCCCAATGTCAAACAAAATATCTCTTGCAGCCCTCGCTAACCTAGAATTATGCAGGGAAGGGAATCGTGGGAAACTGGGTTCCAGTTTAGCAGAGCTGATGTGATAGAACACCACAAAGCCTGCTGGGTGCCTGGCAGGGAGCTTGTCAATGGAGACCCAGCAGAGAGAAATCAGAGGCCCTGCCATCACAGAGCTTGATCTCATGACAAAAGACCGTCAAAATGCCACAGTCCAATTCATGTAATTGTAAGGCACATTTTGTCATTGACAGTATACCACTGAGAAGTAGAACGTTAATTAGGATTATGTTCATACCCAAAATAACAGTGCCTTAAACAGATTCAAGTTACTCTCTGACTTTAAAACCAGACTGATATGATGGATTCTACATTGTCAGGGCTCCTTCTGTCTGGTACCTATGACACACGTGGCTTCGCTCTCCTGTGGTCACTTCTTGATCTGAGATGTCTGCCGTCCGGTGCTAGAGCTATTAGGTCACAGTCGTGACCATCAGAGAGGAGGAAGGGGAGGGGATGCACATGCCCCGCCTCTCTCAAGACACTTTCTCGTGGTTCCACACGTAATTGCAGTTCATTGGCCAGAACTTGATTACACACCCATGTAGCTCAGCTAAAACCTGGGGGGGTCTATTACTGTGAAATAGAGAGAAAGGGGATGCTGTGGCTCAGCCAGCCCTCACTACCTCAGGCGCTATATAACGGTGGTCAGTACCTCAGATCCTGGGGCCAGACAACCATGAATTACATTCTCAGCTCTGCTACTTTCTAGCTGTGTGGGACTGAACAAAGCAATTGCCCTCTCTGAGTCTCCATTTCTCTAGGCACGTGAGATCATTACCATCGCATTCCAGGCACCATTCCAAGGATTTTCATGAATGGCTATTCTTAATCCCCACAATGTACCTATGAGTTAAGTAGTATAATTATCCCCATTTTACAGATGAGGAAACTGAGGCTCAGGGAACTGAAATAACTTGCCCAAGATTACATTCATTCATAAACACATACTAAGTGGGTGCCTGCTCAGCGCCAGGCTCTGTGATGGGCTCTGCAGACACAGAAAGAAGTCAGTATGGTCCCAGTCCCGCCAAGGCTCCCAGTTGTCGGAAGAGGTGGTGCCGGGTCTGCTCTTTCCACTCTCCCGGACTGCCCCCCATAGCACGTGTGCTAGGATTTGGAGGGCTGCCTGTAGGAAAAGGACAGTAAAACTCACTTTGTTTTGCCTCCTCCCAGAGCTCCCAGCCTGTGCCCACATTTGTTCCAGAGCATCTTCCTGGCCCAAACTCAGCACAAGGTGCTCCCAGAGGAGCTGGCTGGGGTGAGAAGGGGACGTCAGTCAATCAATTGTCACTTGAAAGCAGCTCCTGGAACAACCAGCTGAAAATAGCATTAGTGACAGCGACCCGACATATTGTATAACAGCTTGGACTCTTGGTCACCAAGCACTATTACAGAAGGTCCCTCCATTGTAGATGAAGAAACTGAAGTCACTTGTCCAAGATGACACAGCAAGTATTCCAGAAGGTAGAGCCCTATGTGTGGGAATGCCTAGTCTTTTCTAAGAAATGACACATGGCTTCAGTGGCCGTGGCATTGGCTGGGGCAACGAGGTGAGCACAAAGGCCAATAGAGTTTGATTTCTCCCAGCAGCAGAGAGCCAACCTCGGGGGTAGACAGTGTCCAATGGAAACCATGCAGTAGGGGCTGCGCAGTAGGGGGAACTTGGAAAAAATAATCAAAATGCTTGCGCCCCACTTCTTAGACAGCACCTCACAGGACTGGCTTGAGCCCTCCCAGTCACAGGTCTCAATTTTCCCATTTGTGACCAGATGGCCTCTCAGTGACTGTGAGACATTGGGTGAAAGGCTGCCACTCTCCAGGCCTCAGTTTCCCCTTCTGCAGAGCACTTCCTTCCCCTCGGTCCCGTTACTGGGCACACAGACACAAGCCGCACCACGCTCTGCACGTTGTTCGAAACTAGGCCTTCCACCCAGCCTGGTGACCGTGCTTTGTCATGTGGTACCAGGAGACACGGAGGAGGGAACCAGCAGACCTGGCATTCCAGTCCTGGTCCCGGGTCCCTCGCCTGTGGAAAGGCTAAACAGTGACTGCCTCTCGGAGTGGTTGCACTCCGAGTATATGAAACAGTCTCCACAGAATGCCCAGCATAGTGCCAAGCACACAAAATGCCCTCGTAAATGGGGGCAACCTCCTCTCCCCCTTGCTTTGCCCAGGAGAAAAGTCTAGAAAGGGCATTACTCAGCAGCAGAGAGTGCCAGGGCTGGAGATCAGCCCCTTCTGTGGTCCCATGATGGTTGAGGCCAGAGAGAAGGGACTTTTCCAAGCTCTTAGAGCATGATGCAGACCCAGCCAGGCCTGGCGCAAGGGTCCTCTGACACCCGCTGAGGGACTCTTGCCCTGATCATGATGCCTTGGGGGTTCTGGGGGGAGAGCTGAGCACTTACGTGCTGTAACCTACAAAGTAGGGGACAGGGTCCCTGATAAACACTCAAGAAAGCCTCCCAGCCGCATCCCCTTCACATCTTCACCATCTTTTGCTTTGAGGAACAACTGCGTTAGTTGTGATTTCTGACATTCACCCCCGCCCCAAGCCCCGACCCCTTTCCTGTTTGGCCTGTGAATTGGAAAGGGCTGTAAACAGGCGGGCGGGCTCCTCGCCCCGGGCCGGGCCTGTCAGCCGGCCAAGGGAAAGGTAGAGCCCAGGGGACCCCCACCCCCACCCGCCCCACGCAGCCCAGCTGAGGAGCTTGTAAAGATAGGATTTGTTTGTTTTTTTGGATCTGGCTCAGAATCTGGCTGAGGCCAGGCCCTTTGGGGAAAAGCAACTTTTAAATAAATGCTTCAAGATTGTGCAAACATTTCAGTAGTATTGGAGGCCTGGCGTTCTGGGTCAGGGAGGGAAAAAAATACCTGTCAATCACTCTAGAGATGAAAACCTGATAGCAGAGCAGTTGGTGAGGACAGGGGCTTGGGTTGCAAATCTCAGCTGTGGCTGGCTGGGACCAACTACACTTAAACCCTCTCTCCAAAAATCATTTGCATGTTAATCAATAGAGCAGCCCTGTTTGACAGGCACAGAGGACACAAGCAGCTAGCAATATGATCCGAGGGAGGCAGGCGTGCAGAAAGGACCCAGCTCAGAGGCACACAGAACTGGATTTCAGCCCTGGTTCTGCCACTGATTAGCTCTGTATCTTGGGTAAGTTATTTAGCTTTACTTAGCCTCGGTTTTCTCATTGGTAAAATGGGGTTGTAGCATCAGTCTCGTAAACATGTTGTTGGAATTAAATACAGATTGCCCCAAAACCTGGTCTAGAGCAAGAGCTCACTGCTGCCACTCACAAAACATTTTCTATCAGTGGGGACTTGCATACATTTTCAATGATTCTCAAAGCATGTCCTGCATATACCCCTATTCCCAGCTCCCTCTTGACCAAGATTAGGGCTCGGCCCCCTGACCACAGAGGCCCATGGTCTTGAAACAAGAGAGCTCGGTGCTGGCATACTGCGAGCGCGGCCAGAGAGTAGAACAGAGAGAGAGAGGGAGAGAGAGGGAGAGAGCGGCTTTAGCAGAGATTCCAGGCAGCTTCAGTGAAGGAGCAGGGTCTGATGTAGGTCTGAAAGGATGAGTAAAATGTCATACGCTGGCATTGGGGAAAAGCACTCCAGAGGGAGACGCACTTAAACAAAGGCTCTGAAGTTAAGCCCTGTATGCAGAAAGTTGGGATGTAGGGAAGAGGGGCATCAGGGAACAAAACCAGCAAAGTTAGATCAAAGTGCAAAGAATCCTGTACTGAGAAGGTCCAACTTGGTTCCCCGAGCCAGGGGAGTGTCTCTTCCTGCTCCCTGGGTTCTTCTCCCAGTAGCTTGTAACTAAGTCAGTCGCCCCATCTCTCCAGGTTCATATACCCCTATTATTCCTTCCCATCTACCTCAAAGGGCTTCTGGAGGTGACAGGGTTTTGAGAAGGTTCAAGTGCTCCATCAACTCTGGACACCATTATTTTACATGTGCACACAGAAACACACATACACACAAACACACACTTGCACAGGCTCAAGGATCAGAGAGACTTGGCTTCAATCCCAGCTCAGCTTCTCCAGTTACTGCTATAGGACCCGACCAACGCACATATACAGCACATATAAAGTGCCAGTATGAGGCCCAGCACGCAGTAAGCACTCACTACGTGGTAACTATCCAACACATTGGCAAACTCAAACTATCTTTTCCCACTTCAAGAAGAAACTACCACCCACCTGACACAATTCATGAGACTGCGTGTGGCCCAGAAATCAGCCCCCAACCCCCTCATCAGACAAATGGGGAAACTGAGGCTCAGAAAAGGAAGAGAGCATATCCAGCTTGGAAGTAGGGGCGGAAGAGTGCCTGGAGAGGAGCCTCCCTGGAACACTCATTGTGCTGAGCCTCAGAGAGCCAACAGACTCCAAAGGTGGGGCCACACAAGAAGGGCATTTCAAGCCGGGGGAACAGCTTGAGCAAGTGCCCACAGCTCTCACTGATGAACTTGGGGAAAGAAAGTCACCTAGTCGGTCAAAGTCTGTGCTGGACTGTGACAGAGACAGAGCCGGGGAAGTGGGGTCAGGTCCTGAGTCCAGGCAGGGAAGGCCCCGGGGGGCATGTGTGGGAGAAACAGGGAGCCCTGCAGGGCAGCAGCCCTGGGCCGGACCTGGAGGAAGAGTCCTCCAGGGTTAGAAGCAAGGCTGGAGGCTTGACGCAGGGCCATGCCTAGAGGAAGGGCGAGAAGCGGGTGGATTTGGAAGACACTGGGGGCTCTAAGACTCCTTAATGAGCATTTGTTTTCTGGAGGGGGAAAGAGAGATGGAGTCAGAGTAGACATAGAAGAAGTAGGCATATTGGATAATTTTGTCTGGTTGACTAAAGCAAAAAGAGCCACCTTTAACTCATCAATTGTAGCTACATACGGGGTTTTGCACAGAAGAGAATACTCAGGACAGGGGTCTTCCTGAGGTCCCACCTGTCACAACCAGCTGCTGCCCCACTACTCGCATCCCTCACCCATGAGCCTGCTTCCCCTCTACTCCATCCACCCAACCCCTCCTTGCCTGGGACAAGGTGAAGGCCTCAGGCCCAGGCAAGGAGGCCCACAGGACAGGATAAAGGAGAAGCCCAGCTCTCTTCAGGACTGTTCAGGGTTGAGGGGCAGATGTAACAAATCCGATGGCAGTGGCCCAACTTTTTCTCCAACTTTATCTCCTTCCTTCCCCCTTTCTTCCTGCCTCCTTCGGGCCCCATGCTGAGGGCTGCCCTCAGTCTCTCACACTGTGTTGGAGCCACTCCCTCCCCTCTCTGACCCTCAGTCTCTTCCCCTGTAAAGAGGATATAATAGTACAAAGGCTACCCACGTTGTTGGCAGGTGCCACGCCCAGAGGGGCCGCTCACAGGGCACCAGTTCCCTTCTCACGGTAAATGATTCCATACTTCCCTTGTGTGTCGCTGCCCCTGCCTATCTACAAATCCCTTCCGTTTGCTTTAACACAACCCGTTAGTATTAAGCGGTTCTCTCACACTGACATCTAGTACATCTAGTCTGGGGCGAATCAGGATTTGAACCCGGGTCCCCATGACTCTAGCCACGGTTTCCCAATCTGTCCCTTTCCTCTGCATCCCGCCTTCTCCCTCCTTTCTCCACCCTGCTTCCTCCCGCCCCCATCCTCACCCCTCCCCGGCCCCACTCTTTCTCCTCCCCTCCCCTTCTTCCTCGGCGCCGCCCCCTCCTCCTCCGCGTCCTCCGAGCCCAAATACGCGACACCTGGAGCAATAGCAGCCGCCCCGCGGCCTGGGCCTCATTACGGGCCGGCCCTTATCGCGGCGTGCATCACATTATTTCATTTCAAAGAATCCGCAGAGAAACCCGTCCCCGGCCGACAACAAAAAGTAAAAACACAGCTGACTCCCATTAGGGCCCTCTCACAGGCTCCGCGTGAGGTAATGAAATATGGAAGCAGTGAGATATGTAACGCTTTATTAAGCGGTCTCAGCTACAACGGCGTGCATGCCAATTACGCCTGCAGGCTACCGCCCGCCCCCGGCCGCGGACCACCCAGCGCGCGCCCGGCCCGCGCCCCCGCCAGCTGGGGAGGGGGGGTCGAGGGGGAAGGAGAAAAGCGAGGGGCGAGGGAAGACTGCGGAAAGGCAAGGAGGGAGGGAGGACAAAGGGGAAAGGGGAGGGGTGGGCGGGGAGGAAGAGGATGGTGGGGAGGAGGAGGAGGGAGGGGAAAGAGGAAGGACGAGGAAGAGGAATATAGAGGAAGAGGCGGGACAGTGGCGGGTACCCAGCGCCATCCCTGGGTTACGGAAAGGAGCAAAGGCATCACTAGGGCCCCAGAGGGAGCCGGTCCTCTTCTGTCCATCAGACCAATGGGTCCCTGGAGAATCTCGCAGTGACGGGAGCAAAATTAAGAAGACTCAGATTCCTGGAAGACCCAAAAGAGAATGGCGAAAACTAAGGCTCAGAGAGGGAAGGACACTTAACAAGGGTCACACAGGTGAATCCTGGGCGACATTGGAGGGAAGCCAGGCCTCCTGTTTACTAAACTAGATAGTTTCCATTCTATCAGCTACTTCTGTATTTCCCCTCTAATTATGTCTAAATGGCAAAGTCCCAGCATTATTGTGTGGATGAGAAACATGTGCTGAAATCTTTTGCCCCCTCTAACAAGCCCTACATATTTTTCAACCTTTGCACAATTTTCTGATGCTGCTATTGCCTTTGGTGTCTCTGAGAATCGGTTTCCTCATCTGTACAATGGGGATGAAATTCCCATCTCCTTAGGTTATGGTACAGAGTAAATGAGATAATTCAGAATGTGTAAGCACTCCGCGGTGACAGCTGCTGTGGCTGTTCAGCACCACAGTGAACTTATGACAATCAACAGATGATTCCGGTGTAAGTACCCACCTGGTGCCCAGGAATGTACTTGCTAACATCCTTGCAAGGAAAATGCAAGCAAGGTAATCTGACCCACTTCAGGAAGCTCTGGTAAGGGTTCAGCTGCAGAGAGGGAAGTGAAAATTACTGGCTAATGGGGAATTGGGGATTATCTGGAGATTTGCATTATCCATTACAGGACTTCCCAGCCATTTCTCTACCTCAGTACAAACAAGGGACGGTTCACTGCCTCAGGAGGGTCCACCGAGGGAGGGTCCAGTGCAGCAGGTAAGCCGGGCTGCAAGGCCTGTGTTCTTCCTGGTGCACACTCAGGGCCGCACCTATTCTTGACACCCAAGCAAGCATCGCAAAAGGCAAGGGAATTGGAGAGCATTTTTTAAAGAGGTAACTAGGAATTCTCCCTGTTTCTTCAAAGGAAATCATTTGCCAATTTGGGTTCTTTCACTGGTTTTAGCAGCAAATTCCCCGTGAATCCAGCAGAGATTCCCAATCTAAGATCTAATTGAAAGGGGTTTTCCATCAGTGCCCCCAGCTCTCATTTGGCCTCACCCTCTGTCCAGTCCCCTCCCCCCATCTTCTCAAAAGCCTGCTGCCTTCCTGCTATCTATCTACCTCTACCAGGAAAGAAAGATGCCATGCTGACACACACTTATACAATGGTTACCTCATGCCAGGCACTATTGTAAGTTTTACATATAAACATAACATATAACTTATGTAATGATATATAGTCTATACTGTATCATCTATAATATATTATGCAATATGGTATAAAATATATTAGAAATATCATAAATAAAATATACAAATATATTTATGCATTTTGCTTATTTAATCTTTACAGAAACCCTTTACGGCCAGTGCTCATCAGGCTGCAGATGAGGAAACTGGACCACAGAGAAGTGAACTGACTTGTCCAAAGTCAACAGCTTTTAAGTGGCAGACAACCCTGACGGGGTGGTTCAAAACTCCACACTCGATAACCATACAATCTGGAATCTACAGGTAGAAGGCAGAGACAGGGAGCAGCTTAAGAGATATGACTGACGGGACTAATCTTTCTATAAAAGCCTCCGAGCTGCTATGGCACTTATTTAATTCTCCCAAGACGCTGAGAGAGAGGTTGCATTGCTTCGTTTTACAGCTGAAGAAACTAAACTCCAGAGGCAAAGCCTTCACCCAAGTGTATTCAGCAGGTCGGTGCAGAGCTGTGATTAGAAGCCAGGTCTGACTACCAATCTGGTGCTCTCTCCCTCTCCCCGACCACCTCTTAGGCTCCCCACCACCAGAAAACAGCGTTGTAAGGACAAAGGAAGGACAAATGATGTGTAAATGGCACAGTTCAAGCATTAGTGCGTGGATGAGAAACATGCTCTTTCTTTACATCTGACTTTCTAGCATCCCTAAAATCTACCGCCACCCCCAGCTGACCCTGCATGTTTGCCCAAGAAAACCTCATTCCTTCACGGAATGCGAACGGAGTGCCTACTCTGGCCAGGTGCTGGGGAAACAAAAATGAAACACTCATGCTCCCAGTCCTGGGAGAGCTCACAGTCTGGCGGGGGTGGCGGGGGGGTGGGGGTTGCGGGGAGGACACCTGACCAGTAATAAGAGCAGTGCCAGTGATCCCTGTTACACACAGAGAGCCAGGCAGATCGGTCCTGAAGGGCAGGGAAGGTCTCAGCTGACATGATGTTTGTGCAGAGTCTTGTGCGGTAAAGCTACCTTGGAGGAGAAAGAACTGAGAAACCTGCCTATGAAAAATAAAAAGCGCTTATTGGGAAAATTAGATACATGCAAAATAAAAAGAAAGAAAGAAACTAGACCACCTTCTTACACCATATACAAGAATAAAGTGAAAATGGAATAAAGACTTAAATGTAAGACTTGAAACCATAAAATTCCAAGAAGAAAACATAGTAAAATCTCTGACATTTCTCTTAGCAATATTTTTCCTGATATACCTCCCTGAGCAAGGGAAACCAAAGAAAAATAAATAAATAAATAAATGGGACACTACATCAAACCAAAAAGTTTTTGCACAGTTAAGGAACCCATCAACAAAATGAAAAGACTACCTACTGAATGGAAGAAGATATTCACCAATGATACATCCGATAAGGGATTAATAGCCAAAATTTATAAAGAACTTATAAAACTCAATACCAAAACAGCCAAATGATCCAATTAAAAAATGGACAGAGGACCTGAATAGATGCTTCTCCAAAGATGACATACGGATGGCCAATAGACATCTGAAAAGATGCTCAGTGTCACTGATTTTCAGAGAAATGCAAATTAAAAACAGAATGAAATATCACCTCACACCTGCTGGAATGCCTATCATCGACTTGTGAACAAAGGAAAAGGCTGGCAGGAGGTGCCCTGCTGGTGGGAATGCAGATTGGTACAGCCACTATAACAGTACTGAAGTTCCTCAGAAATTTAAAAATGGATCTGCCTTATGACCCAGCAATTCTACTTCTGGGTATATATCCAAAGAAACCAAAGACCCCAACTCAAAAGAATATACGTGCCCCTATGTTCATTACAGCCCTATTTACAATAACCAAGATACGGAAGCAACCCAGGTGCCCAAGTAGTGGTCCACATATACAATGAAATATTACTCAACTATAAAAAAGGATGAAATCTTACCATTTGTGACAGCATGCATGGATCTAGACAGTATTATGCTAAGTAAAATAAGTCAGAGAAAGACAAATATCATATGATTTCATTTATATGTGAAATCTAATGAACAAAATAAACAAAGTTGAAACCGACTCATAGAGACAGAGAGCAGACTGATGGTTTCCAGAGGAGAGGGTGGGTTGAGGGACTGGTTGAAAAAGGTGAAGGGATTAAGAAGTACAAATTGGCAGTTACAATGTAGTCACGGGGATGTAAAGTACAGCAGAGGGAACATAGTCAATAATATTCCAATAACTATGTATGGTGTCAGGTGGTACTGGAAACATCGGGGGGGACACTTTGTAAAGTATATGATTGTCTAGCCACTATGTTGTATACCTGAAACTAATACAAAATAGTATTGAATGTAAATTGTGATTGAAAAGTAAAAAAAAAAATTTAATGGTATTTCTCTCTCAAAAAAAAAAGAAAAGTATGGAGCATTGAACACCCACACCTCCTTCTAAGAAATGCTAATACTTTTAGGGCCCGCCACGCAGGACAAGTGTTAACTAGAGCTGAGTGATAGGGGGGCACTGGAGGTTTTAAGTTAAATCATTTAAATCCGTGGGCAAGCAGGTTATTCATTCATTCCCTAGTAATTGTTTTTCTTTTAAATTTTTCTCCCAATAGAGTTTCTAGGTATTTATACTCTCTTGAACAGAAAGACCTTCGCCTTCATCATACATGTGACATTACCCCCATTTTATACATGAGGCTCTGAGAAGTCATTTACATCACACAGGAAAAATAATATGACTTCCATTTATTCAGCACTTAATGTGTGACAGGTACTGTACACATTTGATCTTACTTGAGCCTCAAAAGTATCCCATGACAAAGTTTACTAAAACTTTCTAACTTTTCACCTTTGATGTCTTTGGACATGCTATTTCTTCCGCCCCGTAAGTATTCCTCTTCTTACCTGGTGTACTTTTTAGCTTTCAGACTAAGTAACAGGTGTCAGATAAGAGAGTCAACAATACAATGGTTCAAGTACGACAGAAGTTTATGTCTCTCACGTAAAGGTTTGGAGACAGACCTGTGATCCAAGGTGAATGGGACGGCTGTGCTTCCCAAGGTCATCAGGGACACAGGTCCCTTCCATTTTGTTGCTCTGCCATCCCCTTAGGGCCGAAACTAGTTCACCCCGCAATACACCCATATTCCAACCATGGGAAGTGGTGGCAAGCAATGTCACCTCCACTCATACTTAATTAGTGAAAACCGAGTTCCATGGCTTTACTGGCTACACCAAAATTCTTCAGTGTGTCTTGAGTTATGCTCTTACATAATCTTAAATAGTAAAGTTCACTTACATAAGATGCAAAAAAGTAGTACTGTCACAGTGTTGTTCTGCGTAATTGCTGATGACTTAAAGGGGTTTAACAGAATATCAACATTCCAGTGTACACTCAAACATTGTGATCCTGAAAAAAAAAGTGAGCGCTTGTATGTTATCAGTTACTGTTCTTAATTATGTACCTGCAATGTGGCAATTCTCCCCCATCCTAAAGTGTAATTAAATCAGTAGGACATCTTACATGTAGTAGTGTTTTCGTATCAAGAAACTCCAGTTTCCCCTTGACACTAAACTGCTCATTAGAGAAGAGGTGTTAAATGTGTCATTAGCACCTGTTCTGACACACTATTCTAGCATTAAGTTCTCCCACCACGATGTAATAATTATAATACCATCAATAATATTAATGAATATTTGTACAGCACTTTATTGTTACCAAAATACTCACACATATTTTCTCATGTCATCCTCAACCGTTCCAGAAGACAGTTCTTTTTTATTGATGAGGAAATGGGGCTCGGAGAGATGACCTGACCTATCCAAGGTCACACTGCACGACTAACACCCTCCTCCTCCCCTCTGCCCCTGTCCTCCTTCCCCTTACCACCCTGCCTGCTTCCTTTCTCTCTTGCTTCATCCTTTCTCTGCTGGTTTCCCTTCTCTCTCCAGGCATCTGTCTCCCTGTCTCTGTTTCCCCCAACCCCGGTCTTAGGGCTTATTTTTCAGTCTGTCCCTCTCTTTTCTTCTTATCCTCATCTCTCTCTGTCATAAGTCATAATGTCTTTTTTTTTAAGATTTTATTTATTTATTTTCAGAGAGAGGGTAAGGGAGGGAGAAAGAAGAGAGGAAGAGACATTATCAGTTGCCTCTCACACGCCCCCAACTAGGGACCTGGCCCAAAACGCAGGCATGTGTCCCAACAGGGAATCGAACTGGCAACCTTTTGGACCTTTCAGTTCTCAGGCCAGTACTCAATCCACTAAGCCACATCAGTCAGGGCTTAATGTCTCTTAATTTTCTATTGTTTTATTGTTTTCCTCTATTTTTACATTCTTAGGCATCTCTCTCTTCCCTCCTCCTACCCGCATCTTCCTCCTTTCTCCTTTCTTCTACTTCCCCTTTTCCTCCCCCTTATTCCTCCTTCTTGTTCTTTCTCTCCTTCCCTCTCCATTCCCTCCTCTCCCCACCACCTGTGGTTTCTTAGTGCCAAAGATAACAGTTTCTCTCCTAATGGCAGTAATCTCTGAGGACGGGCACAGGCAAGGGAGGAGGGACTGGAGCACAGGGTAGCAATGAGGAGGCACCTTGGCCTTTGTCGCCCCCTAGAGTCTGTTCATTTTGCCCAAACCTCCTGCCCCAGACTCCTTCACCGCAGCCCCAACCAGCAGTTCCAGAACAGGATTCCAGGGGAGAACACAGCCAAGGGCCAATCTCCACACACGCTGCCTGTGTGTGTCTGAAAAGACCAAGTTAAATGGAAAGTTCTGGGCATCCTGACAGGGAAAGTAAAACTAATACCAAACTTGGAATTCTTGGACCTGGGTTGGATCCTGGCTCTGCCAGTTACCAACTTTATGACTACGCCACCACCTTGTCTTTCTGAACCTCTGTCCTCAACCATGAGGGGTGTTACCATGCAAGGGCTATTGTTAGGAATCAATTAAGGCTGTGATGGTGAAAACACCTGCCACAGAACTGGTACTCAAGAGATACAGGGTTAATAAAGGGGAGGCTGTTCAAGCATGAAGAAGTGGAGAATGGAGGAGTGTTTAGGGCACCAGGAGCTGGTACGTGAACCTCACATAATTGCAAAAAGTGGCCACGAATTCTTCCCCAACAACCAGAAAGTAGAGTTTGTTTCTTCGCACCTTGAATCTGGGTTGGCTGACTTGTTTTGGCCAATGGGTCATTAGCAAATGTGCTGCAAGCAGAGGCTTTAAAAGCACTTACACACTGAGGCTTGGTTTCTCTGGCTGTTTGGGGAAGCCTGTGACGGCCACTCTGTGAAGAATCCCAGGCTGGCCTGATGAATGATGAGACACATGGCCAGGTACCCTTGTCACCCCAGCCATCAGCCAGTCACCAGGCATGTGGCTGAGGCCATCCCTGCCACCTGATTGCAGATACATGCGTGTTTCAGTTATTACTGCATAATAAATTATCCCCAAAGAAGCTTAAAACAGCATTTATTATCTCACTCAGTTTCTAAGGGTCAGGAATCTGGGAGCAACTTAGCTGAAATGGGCGTCTGGGGGCCAGCAAGAGCAGAAAACCATGTCAACACCCAGCGTACCCTGCCTTTACAGCCGAGCCCCCCGGCGCAGCCACGGCTCTCCCCTCCCAGAGAACTGAACATCAGTGCCCAGAGGCCCTTAGCAGCGAGCCTCCCCAGCCTCTCATTAAGCGGATGGGGAAGCTTGCCCAGAGTCACACCACAAACCTGCAGCAGTAACGGGATTAACCCCGGGACTCCTGCTCCCCACCCTGGGTTTGTTTCTTTGCAATATATAAAAAGCGCGTTGCAAGCCTGGTGACACTTCTGTTTGGAAGTGAATGGATTTTTAAATATTGCCTGTCTGGGATTCAGAGACCAGCCCAGAGCAACAGGAAAATCCAGCAAGGACAGGAAGGGGAGTGGAGAACCCATTACCTGATTACTTCTCCCCACCCCTGGCAAACCCAGGACTCTGGACTCTCTACAACATCAGACCTCACTGAGGCGCCCACCCCAACTCTGCTTCCCAAGGGGAACAGGTCATCTAGAGAATACCCAAATCAGCACGGAGATCTAAGAGTCTCAGCAACTCAGGACAGGAAGGAGCCTCCTCCTAGAGTGTGTTCCCTCCATGACTGGTGACCATTCACCTCTGCTTACTTGCTTCCACAGACCAGGAACTCACTGCCTGTGAACCGGTTGGAAAGAGCTTTGGAAACAGATCAGGCTGCATTCAAGTGGCTGTAACAGACAGCTGTTCATCCTTTGATAAGTTATTTGACCTCTCTACACCTCAAATTTCTCAGCCAAACGAGAGACTAATGCCTCCTGAGCAGGGTTGTCGTGACAATTAACTAAGTTTATGAATGTATGCAAAGTTACCCGAAGGTAATCAGCATACAACTTTGATTGCTTAGGCAGGAGGTGAGAATGGGACGAACGCAGGAATCCTGCCTCTTAGCCGTGCTGGCTTCCCACCTGAGCTCCCTCCCCCTGCCCCAGACAGGGCTGTGCGAGGTTAGGATCGCCTGAGGTCTCTCCCCATAGAAAGTCAGAATTCACCCATCGCCTCGGGGATGCAGGAAGGCAGCAGAGTATCAGAGAGTGAGGGGAGCTCTCAGGGGGATGGGCTGGGCCTAAGATATTCAAGGATGGGAGAAGAAAAGAGGATAGAGAGAGAGAAAGAAGGAGAAGAGATCAAATGTATATATGGGAGGCGATGGAGAGTTTTCAGCAAGAAGTCAGTCCATGACCCAGGTATGAGTGAGAGGAATCAAGAAATACCTCCTCAACTCTGGTGCGAGAATTAAAAGAAGGCCACTTACAGCATGTTCTTTCTCCGACATCCAAGCTACTCTCCTCCTCCGGGAGGGTGGCGGTCAGACAAGCAGAAGTTAGCAATGCTGCTGTTGTGAAACCAGAGAAGCACAGGCCATTTGGATGAAGCCAGCATAGGGGGGGCAGGGGAACACCTCTCGGCATTCAAAACATCTGCCACAAAGCAAAACAAATTTGCAAGCAAATCACTGAGTGAGAGAAGTTGCTAGGGAGCAAGAAATGGAAATTCATTATACTTTCCCATTGTCATGTTCACACGCCACCACGTATGCAACTGCCAGAGCACCCTCACAGCTTATTTTAGTGCAGGTTTTCCGCGGGTTTGCTTTGGGGTTCGCTCTCATGGCCCCCCCACAGCCACTGTCCTTGCTCGTCCTGTGCCCCTGCAGGCCGCTAGTTACCAGCCCCAGGCCACTGCCCCACACCTGGGTACCTTCCCTAAACCCTTCCCACAGTTTTGTAAATAGCACCTTTTAAAAACTTACCTCCATACCTAGAATAGGCAAATTCTAGAGACGGGGGTAGAACAGAGGTCACCAGGGGCTGGGGGAGGGCATGGGCATTAGTGTTTAGTAAGTACAGAGACTCGGTTGGGCAAGATGAAAAAGTTCTGGAGATGGATGGTGGTGATGGTTATGCAGGAATGTAAGTGTACTTAATGTCACTGAAATGTACACTTAAAATGGTTAAAATCATAAATTTGATGTATATTTGGGCACAATTAAAAAAATAAAAAACCCTCACTTCCATTAACCAGTATGAGGATGCCATCTGTTTCCCCCGAGACCCTACCTGATAGATACTTCTCCCAGCACTGTTTTTCCCCATGGATCCAAAGTTCCAGGCCCTGGACTTCTCCTCCCATGGGGGTTTCAGGGAGCTGACCCCAGAGGTTGGGCAAGGCAGCTGGACGCCCCCAGGGATGATCTCGCTGAATGCCAGTGGAGACCATTTTAACTGAGCTGAAGAAAACCGAGGTTCCCGGGAAGGGTGCGTGCTTCTAGGGGTCCCATACACACCCCTGGACAGAACGCTCACATGGGAGTCAGTCGCGACCTGGGACACCATCTGCACACCTGACACACTGCAGGCCAGCGTTCCTTTTCTCCAACTGTTTCATATACTGTCTCTGGCTCCTCACACAATCAGGAGCCAGGAGGTAGATTTTTACTGTGTCAATGTATGTGTGAACGTAGGCAAGTCTGTCGCCTCTCTGAGCCTCAGTTTCCCCTTTTGAACAATAAAGAGTTAATCAGCAGAATCCTTGCTTCAAATAAAACCTTACAAAGAAGCCCAAAGGGAAAATAAACTAAAATCAGGCTGCTTGGGCTAAGGAAGAGCTCCGCTCTTTCTGTACATTGTGAGGAAACCTAGGGTTCCATGAGGCACCATTCTAGACAGTCCTTGAAGCCCTCCAGGTTCTGTTCTGTCTGCGGTGGGGACAATGCCAAACATGTGTACTCAGTGTAAATGCCTACTAAATGAATGAAAGGATAACCCAGAAGGGTACCCATCTCCCTCCCTCTTGCCCTCTGCCTCATTTCTCTCCCCTAGTACCACATAGGGGAGACCCAGACCCAGGCCTCAGCTCAGCTGTGCGAGACTCCAGCTGTGCAGGACTGCCCTCTGCTCGTCCTGCCAGTGATGCTTTGCGGACAAGAGCTGCTGAGCACTCGTGCCTACTGCCCCCTTGATAGGACGCTTGTAGTCTCTTGGCCAGGCCAGCCTAGCCTGTTGCCTCTGAACGCAAGCAGAGGGTCTGAGCTGGGGCCAAGAACAATATTGTGTCAATGAGTCTATTACGAAAATAATGGAATAAAAGAAGCCACCTTCAGTAAGGCATGTGCAAGAGACCATGAGACCCACTGCAGCCTGACCAGGGCCAATATAGCCCTTCTAGGATGGGCACTCAGCCAAGAGCTTTAAATAATCATCAAAAACATCTTTGTGATTTAACATGGGGATCAGCCTGGCAGGAGGCTGCTCGCAGCCTGGCCTCTTCCCTCTTCAGCTCTAGCACACGGGGAGATGGGCATGGCTGCAATCCCTTGTCCCATATACCCCTGCGCTGTGGACTCCCCCAGGAGAGGAGGGATCTGACTGCATAAGGTCTATCTCCCTCTCCCCCAGCCAGGAGAAAGCAAATCATGGTCCTATCTAAGTCCTTGGGTTTTTAAGTGCATTACCTCATTTGGCCCTCTTGGACAATGCATTGAGCTGGGTTCTATCATGGTTGGGCCCATTTTGAGGCTGAGAAAACTGAGGTGCAGAGATGTAACTTGCTTGCAGTAAAAGGTGGAGGAGTGGGAATTCGAACCTCCTATGCTTGGCTCCAGAGCACCTGAACTGGGATGCTATGTTGCCTCCCAGAAGAGGGCGGGCAGGTCTTCCCTCCTGTCTTTGCTCCAGGATCGCCACCAGTCACAACGTTCTTTGATACCCTATGGCTTCTTTGCAAAGGGAAGCCCTTTAAGCCTCCCTCAGCCCCCAGTCCCACTGATCATTTACATGCTGTATGTGTGAGACATTGGAGTCCCCACTTAGCCCAGCTCTCCCTGCACAAAACCTCAACTTCAGGCCCTTTCCTGCGCCTCTGCCAAGAGAAGGGGCAGAGAAAACCCTCAAAGTGGAAGCTGGCCAACAAAGAGTGGAGGATTAACCCAAAGGTCACTGAACCCAACGTACCTGACACCTTGGGGTGCTCCAGGAAGCTGGAGGTGGACACGTGCATCTGCTTGGACACAACCTTTCTCCTGGGTGCAAAGAGGCCTGGCTGGGAGTCAGGACAAGGAAGCCGTTGTCCCAGCTCTGTCCTGGGCTTGCTCATATCCCTGACCTTGGGCAAATCACTCCCTCTCCCTAGGCATCAGTTTCCTCTTCTGACAAATGATCATAAAAATTCTATTTTAGCCCAGGCCATGTGGCTCAGTTGGTTGGAGTGTCGTCCCTCACATCAAAAGGTTGCAGGGTTTGATCTCTGGTCAGGACACATACCTAGGTTGCAGGTTTGGTCCCCAGTTGGGGCATATACAGGAGGCAGCCAATAGATGTTTCTCTCTCACATCAATATTTCTCTCTCTCTCTCTCTCCCCCTTCCTCTCTCTCTAAAATCAATATCCTCAGGTAAGGATTTTTTTTTTTTATTCCATTTTACTTCCCAAGGTTTATAAGGAAGCTTAAGTGGGAAATCAGTTAAGTGGTGTCACTGGTGGGTGACTCTATTTGCTCTATGGCTCCTTGCACAGCTGTACAGTGTCCTGTCTCCCCCAGACACGGACCCTGTCCCCCGGGAGGATGGAGGGAGCTATGTGGCTTGAGAGGGTGATGCCTGGTCTGCCATCGTCAGCAGCAGTGCCAGCCCCACTCCAGGAGCTCATCCTGTTTCTTTGCCTAAAAGCTTCTTTGCAATCATTACTCAAGGAGCTTTGCTTTCACTATCTCATTAAATCCTCAAAGCCACCTGTGTGGTCTAGATGGTTAATGCCTCGTTCTACAGCTGAAGAAACTAAGGTTTAAACAGATTAACAAACTTGGGCGGAGGTCGAGGCTATTCCTCCCCCTCCTCCCAGTCTATTATCCATTCACTCATCCTCCCTCCTACTCTTCCAGTCACTCAGCTCCATCATTCACTCACACTCTCATGTATTCATTCAGTCAAGTCATCCAACATGCTCAAGTGCATGATCCTCTGCTCAGCCCAGAGTTGGATCAGACAAGGCCCCAGCCCTCGCAAAGCTCAGAGGCCAATGAAACACACACCGAACGTGGGAGAGCACAGCTCCGAGCAGCACAATGCTGCGGCCAAAGGCCTGGGTCCTGGTTTTGACTCTATGCCTATATACCCACTTTGGGTACCACATCCCTTTATAATCATTTCCTACTTACAGGCCATTTCTGTCACTAGATCCAGAAACTCTGACGGGCACAGGGACTGAGTCTTATTCTGCATAATAATAATATTACTTGCAACCAATAAGCTGAGACTCCATGGTAGCAGTCACATTGCACTGTGCGGAGCTCAGCTCACCACCTAACGTGGTGTTATGGACTGAACTGTGTCTGCCCAAAATTCGTGTGTCGAAGCCCCCAGTGTGACTGTATTTGGACATAGGTCTTGAAGAGGTAATTAGTTAAGTGAGGTCACAGGGTGAGCCTAATCTGATAGGACTGATGCACAAAGGAAGGACAATGTGATGACACAGCAAGAAGGCAGCCATCTACAAGCCAAGGACAGAGGTCCCTGCTGGCACCTTTACCTTGGACTTCCAGTCTCTAGAACTGTGAGAAAATACATTTCTGTTGTTTAGACCACCAGTACTTTGTTATGGTGGCTCTAGCAGACTAATGCATGGATTATCCCCATTCGTCTTCACAGTGAGCCTGATATACGGAGCCCATTATTTTCCCCTTTTTATGGATGTGAAATCTAAAGCTCAGTTGCCAAGGTTACACAGTTACAAAGTGTCAGGCAAACACCAAAGTTGCTTCTCTTAAGCCGACCCTGTACTGTCTCCCCTCAGTGATTCGGCACCAGCCGAGGGCCCAGCCAGACTAGGAGATGGGTGAATGTTTGCTGAGTGAATGAGCGAAGGCATGAACGGCTGCCCGCCACGGGGACACTTGAAGATGCCTCATCTATCCCAGGCCCTTTGAAGCCATGCCCGCCCTGCAGTCTTGGGGAAGAGTGAGAGCACCCAGGCCAGCTGATCTCAGAATGTGACATCCAAACCACAAGAAGAAGCTGAGGGAGTGGATGGCGAGTGAAGGGGAGCGTGCCCAAGCAGAGGTATGAATCGGAGACACAGTTCCAAGGGAGCAAAGGCTGGGAGGCAGGAGACCAAGTCGCACTGAGGGGACACAGATGGGAGGAGGTGGGAGAAAGAGTGTTGACAGAGTCTTCCCAGAGAGGAAAGTGGGGGGCCTGTGAACCTTAGAGTCCGAAAACCAGGGATTTAAACAACTTTGAGAGTTGGCTCACGCTCCTGGCCCCAAATCCAGGAGCCACTGACCAGGAATCAGCTGACAGCTAGTCTGTAGCTCCAGAAAGATCTAAAGGCCGATGGCGCTGTCGACGCACGAACTGTAACCGGAATCATAGAAGGACCTATGATCACCAGGTGGGGAGATGAGATGTACGAGGGTGGGATGTGGATAAGGGATGGTCATCATTTTCCAGGCACTCCTGTGGGCCAATTGCTTTACAACCCTGAGAAACAGGGGGTTTATGCCCATTTTACACATGAGGAAATTGCAAACACAGGGTTGGGAAGATTAAACCATTTGTGTAAAGGCACTTGGCTGGTAGGTGGTAAGGCTGGGATTTGGTCCCAGAGTGTCTGATCCCAAAGCTTGGGCCTTTATGTATCTTGCGCGTAACTGAATGAACTTGGAAGCTGTAACCCAGTGATCCACTACTGGTCAGAAGACAGGGCAGTCGGAGACACAGCTCCCAGCACTGTGCTCATTGTACACGGTGCCCAGTCAGTCAGCACTGAGGAATTAAACAGCCTCCTAACCTTTCTTCAACCCATGTCTATCCCTCCATCATCTCCAAGTGCCTCTACCCCAGGAATTCTTCCAGGAAACATTACAGGATCATTCTCCAGTGAGGCGGTGAGCTCCTTGTCACTGAAAGCAGAGACAGGTGCCTCGGGAGAGGCTGGGAGAGACATGTAGTGAAGTTCCTTCCTGGGCTGCCCCAGGATTCCCTCACTCTGCCTCCCAAGAACCTACCACGGAGCCCCACTGCCTCTCTCATCAAGCCTTAGTGCTTTTCTAACAGTGGCTTATGGTTCCCAGTTTTCAGTATCAAGCGGCTCCACTCCAGCTTAACAGGCTCCTAGAGGCTCTCTGCACCCCCACGCTGCCTCTGACTTGTCTTCTCGTCATTTTTCAAAGGCGAGCTCTGCTTCCATCTACGGAAGTTGTTCCAACAGTTTAGGCACACCAGAGACCAGAAACATCCTAGACACTCACTCTCCGGGTGCTTTACTGGGGTCCTTGAAATATTCTGCCCTAATGGCCTCAGAGTCCATAAACAATCCAGCTGTTGCTGAGTACTTTCTCTGGGAGACAGCTCAATGAGCAGGGCAGGAGCCCGGACCTTGAAAAGCTGACAGACAGCGGGGGCAGATGCGTAGATTCAAAAAGAACGGCAGCATGAGCAAGGGACGTGTCCTTGAAGATGAGCAACCTTTAGGGAGGTGGAAACCCAGTGGCTGGGGCGTGGGTATGGGAGCCAGTTAGACCCAGGTATGAATCTCTTCTCTGGAACTTTCTGGGTGAATGACCTCAGTAAGGTAACTTGATCTCTCATTCCTTGTTATTGTGAGAATTAAATGAGATAGCTAGTGTACAGCATGGTGACTATAGTTAACAATGCTGTATTGTATACTTGAAAGTGGCTGAGTACATCTTAGAAGTTCTCGTTGCAAGAAAAAAAATGTAACTATGTGTGGTGACAGGTGTTAACTAGTCTTACTATGGTGATCATTTCACAATTTATACGTATACCGACTCATTATGTTGTACACCTAAAACTAACAGAGTGTTATATCTAAATTATATTTCAATTTTAAAAGGAGAAAAAAGAAAATTAAAAATGAAAGGAGTTATAACTAAATATGCTGTGTAAGAGAGGTTATCACAACAAATTTCTGCACATAAATATAAAAATGTAGATGAAATGAACAAATTACAATTTTCCAAAACTGACTCAAGAAAAAATAAAATATCTAGGTAGTGATATAGTAATAAAATATTTTAAATCTCTAGTTTAAAACCTTCTCTAAAAGAGAATTCAGACCCAGAGTTTTTAACTAAAGGAACAAGTAATTCCAGTCTTATACAGCTGTTTCAAAGTATAGAAAAAGAGGGACTATTCCCAACTTATTATAGAAACTATCATAAACATGACACCAAAACTTGATAAGAACTGTATGGAAAAGGGTAACTATAGGTCAGTTTAACATAGAGGCAAAAATCATAAAGCTAAGGCAAGAAATTTATTAAAAGGAAAATTCGTTATGACCAAATTGGGTTTATCTTAGTCATGAGGTGACTTGACATACAAAAAAGCTTAATGTAATTTTCCATATAAACAAATTACAGGAGAAAAATAGTATGCTCACCTCATGAGATGCACAAGAGGTTTTTGATAAAATTTAACATCCATTCATGATTAAAAAATAAAACACTTTTTAGCAAACTGGGAGTAAAAGAGAAATGTCTTAACCTGAAAAAGACGATGTGTCATTCTATTAACGCTGAGAACAGTTCTGTTCACAAGTGCTGACGGGGTGACATTTTCTCAGTTAACTGATCTGCTTAACCAGCACCTCCTGGAAGCTGTGACTTCATCCAGAGGAGTGAGTCTAATGACAGGAGTTTCTAGGACTGACATAGGCAGGCAGAGGAAACGTTTTTGGCAAGCCTTATGATGCTCTTCGGATCTTACGAATATGCAGAGCCTACTGTTTATGCATTTTAATTCATCCAATAAATACTTATTGAATATAAAAAAGAACAAAATGTTGAACATATTGTACATTAATGCCTCATCCATGCTCCTCACAATGGTGATAAAAAGTCTAATCCCTGCACTAGAAAAATATCTAAAGGATAAATTCCCAGAATCTCCGTGTGGTAGGATTACAGGTAGAGTTTATTTTCTTATTATAGCTATTCGTTCATTAATTAATCAAATATTTATTAGGTGCAAGACACTATGCTAGGTTCTGGAATAAAAAGGGAATCTAGAAAATGGTTAAAGTGGGGATTTTAATGCCAGAGTGAGTTTGTAGCTAGGTTCTGCTACTGACTAGCTGTGCAAGCTTGGGTAAGTTACTTAACTTCTCTGTTCCTCAGTTTGTCCATCTGTGAAATCAGGACATAAAAAGAAAGAAAACGTATGTAAATTGCCTGCCTGTAGTATCTGAACAAAAATAGCAACAATTATTATTACCTGGAAGGAAAAAATGACATGCAGCCAAAGAGAGCATCAGATGAAATACTCCCAGCTCAGAGAAGGGGGAGAGAAGACATGAGAGACAGGGAAGGATGAAGAAAGGCTTCCTGGAGGAGGCAGCATCAGAGCTTTGCCTTGAAAGCTAAGTATTCCAATAGGCAAAGGAGAGGTGCAAGGGCATTCCAGCTAGAGTGCATGGCACGAACACAAAGGCCCAGAGATGGGGAGGTGTTTGCATTAAAGCCCTGGTCGGTGTAGCTGCAACACAGGGGCCCGATTGTATTGGGGGTGATTCTAGAGGCTTTATTAACGCTCCATGCTAAATGTTGCTCGGCAGCCATGCTCTTCCCCTCAGTGTCACCATCTGTAGATTGAGGCAGCTGGAGTCAGTCATCCCTGGGCCCCCAGCCCTCCAGGACATTTCATTCTACAGTGCCCAATCTCCCGGGCTCCTAAACTCTTCCACATGTCAACCCTGACCTGGCTCCTTATCTTTGCCAGCAGCACACAGCCAGCCAGCCCTGCTTCCCGGCCTTGGGCAGTCTCCCCACTGTCCTGGCGCACACAGCTTTTCTAGGGCCACCAGTCTAACACTACACTCAGGCCTTACGGGACCATCAGCCTCCCCTCTGCGCTTGGGCCCGCGCAGCGCCTTCTCCCCTTGGGGTCTGCAGGACGCAGAGAATGCTATCACTCTCAGGGAACTCCAGGTCCTGTTCTCACTGCTTATTCTGGCCCGACTTGGCGGGTGCTGCAGGCTTTGTTGGGCAAGGAGGTCTTCGTCCGCTCTCATACCACCACGGGCTCCCGGTTAGTTTCAAGAGAGGTTTCAGGTTTCAGAAAAATGAAGTAAGTGCCTTAAGGGGCAGCAGCGTCTTTAACTGCTGGAGTGGAGGGGTGAGCAGGGCTGAGGGTTCAAGCTGTGTGTGTCATTCCCCTCTGTGTCCTCTGACCCCCAACCCCACAGATGGCAAGCATTTCCTTTTCAACCTGGAATCTGAGAATTCTAGAATCTTGGAGGCTGAGAATTGTTAAGGTCTTCAAACTAATGGAATCTTGGGCTACCAGGACCTTAAGAGTTGTCGAATCTTACACTTCTTAGAACCATGAAATTCTAGAATCTCAGAATCAGAATCATGGTGCCCAGGGAACAGATGGGTTCCACCACTTCCTAGCTGTGTGACTTTGGATAAGTTTTTTAACATCTCGGTACCTCCATTTCCTCATCTGTAAAATAGGTTATCACAGTACCTACTTCCTAGGGTCATTGTGTTGCGTTAATATGTTACTATGTCATATGATAATATGTGTGAAGCATAATAATACCCAGCACATGGAAAGCACCATAGAAGTAAGTGATGGCTACAGTTCTAAGATCAAACTGCAGGGAACAGCACAGTGGGTACAACAGGCCAGAACCCTGGCCTTCTCTGTCTAGAATGTTCTCCATTCAGCCATACCACCTTTCAAGGTAATGAGGAGGGGACCAGCCGTGGGCCCAGGTAAACCCTTCAATAATGGCACCAGCCCCCACAATAGAGACTCCACTGTGGAGAATCTCCGTGCAAGAGAGGTTTTCCATCATCCAGAAATATAATAGGCAGAAACGTATCTCCTCCCAGAACAAGGAGCATTTGGCAGGTGAAAAGGGTAAAAGGCTCCGGGATTATTTCCTGTTCACACTGGGTTGACTGGGCTCAGCTGGACGGTTCTTCTGGCCCACATCATGTCAGCTGGGCCTGCAGTCTTCAGGAGGCTCAGTTGGGCTGGAACATCCAAGACCACCTGCTTTCATGTCTTGCATTTTGGCGGGGATGGCCAGTAGGCAGGATACTAGGGAGCCTGGCAGTTTTACTCAGCCCGTGTAGTTTGAAGTTCTCTCCACCCCGAGTGGTTTCTCCCCATGGTTTCTCTATCAGAGTAGGCAGACTTCTTACATCATAGCTCAGGGATCTTAAAAGAGCATGAGTGGAAGTTGCCAGGCCTTCTTAAAGTTTGGCCCAGTGTGATAGGCAGGCCCAAGATTCCCACCAACTGGTGTATACATCCTATATAATCCTTTTCCCTTCAGTATAGCCAGGACCTGAAAATATAACGGGAAAGTCATTCCCTTGATTAGGTTACATTATATGGCAAAGGTGGTAGCACAGATAACATTACACTATGCAAAACTCGATCATGGCAAACTGCAGAGGGATTCTCCTGCTGGTTTTGAAGAGCTAAGCTGCCATGTTGAGAGAGAGCCATGCCTCTACATCCTGCGGGCAGCCTCTAGGAGCTGAAACAGACCCCTGGCCAAGAGCCTCAAAGAAAATGAGAACCTCAACCCTAAAGCCACAGGGAACTGAATGCTGCCAACAGAGGTCAGGAAGAGGACCCCAGGCCTCAGACAAAATCACAGCCCCAGCCAGCGCACTGATCTTGGCCTGGTGAGACCCTGAACAGAGAACTCAGCTGCGCCATGCCTAGACTTCCAGAACTGTGAACTAATAAACAGATACTGTTTTAAGCCTCCAAGTTTGTGGTGATTTGTTACTTAGCAATAGAAAATCTTCTAGCCAGAACTAGCCGGATATCACTTCCGCTACCTCTATTGGTTAAAGAGTCCCATGGCCAGCCCAGGTTCAACGTGAATTTGGGCCACACCAATGTGAATAGCAGGAGGGGTGGTTCATCTGGAGCCATCTTTGGATACAAATGATCGCCAATATAATCAATTCCCTGAGACCCAGATCCTACCTGACCCAGACAAACCTCTGTGTGTGGCCACCAAGTTTCTAAAAGGCAAAGTGTATTGCCATATTAGATAAACTGTTCATGGAATTTGCATTTGAAACCTTGCTAAAATTCCAGCCTATTTTATATTAACCCAAATGAAGCACGTTGCAACTAGAAGGATTCACAAGAGTCATCTGGTTTAAACTTCTCAATTTACAGTGAGGGTCTCAAGGGGGGACGGGATTTTCCTAGGTCCCACAACAAACAGAGACTAGGGCTAGAGCCCAGGTGTCTGGATTCCCAGCCTACAACTGCCTCCATTCCACTCTGATTCCTATGAGCAGTCCATCAGTCTCTCCTCTCTCCCCAGAAGAAAGGTGCTCATTTTGCCTAGACCCTCCGGCTGTCGTGGCCCCTTGGGGGTTCTAAGACTCATCTTTTTTACTCCCCTGTGTCTGAGATTAAGAAGAGAAATCAGGAATCTCCAGGAACTGAACCCTCCAATGCCTTCTTCTCCAAAAGAGGACTGACAAGCCGGGGAGCCTCGCCACCCAGCCCAGCCAAGGCCTGGAGCTTTGGAGGGCAGCGTACGCACCATGAGCTGACTTCCACACTGTCCTGGTGTGAATCCTCCCCTGACCCACTCTGGTATCTTAGGCAAATCACATCCTGTCCTCAGTCTGTTTCCTCACTGTAAATGAGGACAGTGCCTGACCAGTAAGGGGAACAAAGTGGATACCCTCTGAGGATGAGAAAGAGTTGATTTCCCGGGCAGAGCTTTTCCAAGGGAAACCTCAGCTCCTGCTTCATGTTGACAGTCTCTCTCTCTCTCTCCAAAGGGCCCAAATCTCCTATCATTCTAACCCCTCTCCGCATCTCCTTCCCCTTCTCCAGTAGAAATAGGAAGCCATGAGCTAGGGCCTCCATCCCCAGGAAATCCAAGGAATTCCTATCCTTGCCCAAATGTACCTTTCGGAGAAGTCTTCCCAATCTTCCTATCTAAACTAACATCCTTCCTGCTCTGTTCTCTTCTCCTGCTTTTCTTAATGACACGTATCACTAACAAAAATTAGAGTGCGCATTTATCTGTTTACTTATTTATCATGTTTCCTACACGAAATGATAAGCAAAGATCTGTCTGTCACTCACCACCATAAAGAGTTTGACAGGTAAATAATGCTCAAAAAGTGTCTGTTGAACCAAAGAATAAAGGAGTAGAATCAAGACTAACCACAGTACAAAACTTCAATTTCGGTCCAGGGCGGGGAAGGCGGGGATCATGTCTGAAATCAAGAAAAGCATGTGCAGAAAGCCCAACGTGAGCAGCCCACCCCCCACTGGCCCTTCCCTCCACTGATCCTGGCTGCACTTAGAGCCTGAGCCCCTCACCTAACACCGATTTACAAACTGCTGAGACAGTTCCTAGGGGGTTGATGTTTTGGAAGGAGTACACTCTGTAGCTGTGAGTCTGGTCACTCTCCCAAGCATATTGAGGGGCATATTCATCTTTGTGGCCCTCCATTTGGGTGGTTCTCCCTCACTGAATTAATAAATTAATGACAAGGTAAGTGAGTGAGTAAATAAATGGATGAATGATGAATGTATAGACTATTAAATGGATGGATGGACGGATAGATAGATGGATGGATGGAGAATGGAGAGAGGGAAAAAAGGAGGAAGAGCAGATGTATTGACAGATGGATGGATGATGTGTGGATAGTGGGTGAATGAATAGACGAATGACAGAGATATGGATAGATGGATTGGTGTATGGCAAATGGATGATGCGGTGATGGATGCATAGATGGATGGGTGGATAATCTAACAGATTTTATTTCCTGTGTTTCAAAATCTCTGAAATCATGGAACAGAGGAAGCATTTGCTCTGTGGCCCTACAGGATATAGGATCCCTAAGTCAAAGCTACAGGAAAGCAGTTTTCAGATCACTATAAGAGAGAAACTTCCTGTCCCAGAGATAGAAAGTAAGTAGCCCCTTCAGGGGTCTAATGCAGGCAAGAATTTATAATAGATTCTGGTTGGGAGGTTGGGCTGCATGACTTCTTCCTTCAGACGAAAAAACTATAGGATTCTAGCAGAATCAGAAGTGAACTCCCCCATCATCCGTTTTTGGTGAAGGCTGGGCCCTCATTCTCTACCCTGAATCCTAGGTTTCTCTACCTTGATACCTTTCCTAGGACTGAGGGCAGAGTCAATGATAACTGGGCTAAAAATGTGACCAGTTATTAGGTACACTCCTAACAACAACCTGTGAGATTGGGTTGCTTCTCACTCTGCATCTGTCTGCTTTTTCCACTTTGTCTTGGCTGCCTTGTAGGCAAGAATGTTAAAATCCCAGAATCTTAAAAAAAAAAGAGAGAGAGACCAACTGTGTAGCTTTGAACAAGTTATTACCTTCTCTGATCTTCAATGGCATCATATGGAAAATGGAGATAACAACATCTCTTATAGGAGAATTAAATGAAAAAATTACATATAGTGCCTAGTGCAGTGATCTTGGTATTAGCGTTGATGACATTATGAAAATCCACATGTATATTTGTGTTCATATTACCATGGTATTACATACATTTTTATTATTATATTATTACCATAGACTCATAAATCTAGGACTGCAGATTCATAGATTGAAATAACAGATTATTAGAAACTGACCATCTCAGAAGTTCAGAACTTTAGAGGTACCCAGCCTTAGAGCCATGGATGATTCATTTCTGCAACTCCCAGAAAAAGCAGGGCCTCTAAGGTAATGATTCCAGCCACCCCAACCAGCCTCTCCCAGGGCAGATGCCGCTCTCCAATGTCTTTCATCCCCTATCTCCAGGCCAAACCACCCTCTGAGCCCACCTTGGGGTGCCTGGCTGGACCCTTTGGCCCTGTGCTCCTATTCTCAGACAACCCAGAATCCCAGGAATTTGCAGCCACAGCAAGTGGGGGTTTGGGATTGGGCCCAGGAGATGATGAAATATGGAAGCTCCCAGAGTTGGTCCTGGTGGGGAAGGCCACATTTTCTGTGTCATGTTCTATTGCACGCCAATCAATTACAGTGTGCCCTATATAAACACATCATGAGGGCTTTGACAGGGGGCCGGGGTGAAGTTGGGTGTCAGGGTAAAACAGGGGATAATAAAATCACTGGAGATTTATTTCTCTAAATTGGAAACTTCATGCTTACACCTGACTAAATCATCAGGCTGAAATTGGAGCCGACTCCCACGGAAAACACATGTAACCTTATCCCATCTTTGTTTAACGGCAACCCATCAAGCCGCCTGATGGATTCTGCAGATGCGGCCAGCGTCCTCCTTTGGCTCCTTGAGTTCTGGGGGTCTCAATCAGACCTGTCTTCACTGTGCCCACCCTGCTCTCTGGTTGCTCTTCCAGGGCTGGCCAAAAGCATCCTCTTCTACAAGTGGGTGTCTGCGTAGGTCTCTGGTCCCCTACGTAGCTTCCCTTTGCACCTATGCCCCAAAATACCCATTTGTACACCCAAGACCCCTCTACCTAAGATCCTCCTTCTCCATGAAACCATTCTCCCTGAGAAGAGGAGCAATGTTGAGTAACAGGAGGGGCGGCTGTGACATCAAGAAAAGAGCTCAAAGCTAGAAGCTGTCTGCCCCAAGTTCAAATTATAGTTCTGTGATAAAATCGCTTTATCTGCCTGGGTAAATTGATTTTGCTACTTTCTTTGATCCTGTCTCTTTTCTCCTAGAACTTTTATGAGAATTTGATGAGCTAATGGGTTAAAAGTGCTTTACGACTTATAAGCTGATGGTATATAATCGTATAGAATTTTCCAAGTGAATCATGAAGCACTACATGTAGTACTGGGAGGTAGCATGAGTCACTCACCCCTGTGCCTGAAGTTTCCCTTTTCCAGGAGTGACCAGCCAAGGTTATAAGAAAGAAATCAGAACAGAGTCTAATCACTAACCCTCTCTATGTGCTGGGCACTGGTTTAGTGCCGCTCATACGATACCTCATGTGATCCCCACACCCTAAGTAAGAATTAGGCCCACTCCAGAGATGATGAATCAGAGAACAGAGAGGTTACCTAACCTTCCCAAATCACACAGCTGAGATAATTGACTGGGATGTCAATCTAGGTTTGTCTGACTTCAAAGCACATTAAAATATGTGACAAGTGCTTGGTGAGGACTGACGGGAAGAAGGTGGGCAGTCTGTTTCAGGGCTCAATATGGGCCCTCCCCCTTACCCAGCCCCTCCCTTCAAGTCCATAAATTCTTACATACACAAACACACTCACCCCAGTGTACACTGCAGGTGGTCAGCGGCTGGGAGGCTGAGGGCTAAGGCTCCCTGCTCAGTATAGAACTCCGGGCTCACACCTCCACCACGGCCCTTTTGGTGGAGCGAGGTGGGAGCAGGAGGAGTCCCTGTGTGTCATTTTCAGCAGCAGTCAGCAGAGCCTTGCAAAGTGCAAGATGGCTTTTTTAGCCCAGCATAAGGATCTAGTTAAAAACCAATAAATCAGTAGTGAAATGTGCATAGCAGCCTTCCCCGTAAAATCAACATGGCTTGCTCCTCTGCAGGGAGCCCTCTGACCGCCAGGCTGAAGTCTGGGGCTCAGGCAGAGCCCTCCTCTGGGTCACAGGGATCTTTGGGGACAGAGGTCTCTCCATCATCCCCTGAGAAGATGGGAGACAGGCAACCTGGGCCCTGCCTAGGAGGTGCCTACACTTGAAACATCCCCTTTCTAGACGCAGAGATCAAGAAATGTGTGAGCAGGGCCCAGACGGCGCTCCACACCACTCTGTCCTGACACAGAAAATCAAATCATGAGATGAATAAGCTAGAGAGTGGATGAGCCCAGAGAGCACCCGCGGCGTCTCCCCAGCACCAAATACAGAAAACCGTTTGCAGACAGGGCTCAGGACCCCCTTTCAAAGTACTGCCTGGGGAAGACGCCCACTGGCCTCTGATAGAATGGGTGACCCTGGGCCTCTTGTGCCCAGGCCAGCCCCCCCAGCGGGGGTGGGGATTTAAGGAGGCCCCAGATCACCGTCAGGACGGTATTTAATATCTGTAAAACTGCCACTCTGGCAGCCAAGGTAAACAGCGTCCCTGGCAGTTCAAAGGTGAGCGGGTTTAAATGTTTCCCCTTGCCTGAAAGGAATCCGTGCTGAGCCTGTGGCAGCAGTGGCCCCCGGGGGAGGCAGGCCCCCCGCGCGCCAGCCCACGGCCTCTGTGCACACAGAGGCTGCGTCTCCCACACAAATACTCAAAATTTCTCATTAAAACTTATGACTGTGTCAACAGCGCAGGCTGGGCCCCTAATCTGGAAAAGCCATTTCGCCGCCCGCCTGGCCTGTCGCACGAGGGCCAGGTCGGGACTGGCAACTGTTCCCCCGCCTCCTGGGCTCCTGGCCACGGGCTAGGCTCGTTGGCTTCCGCGCGCCGGAGGCTGGCAGCATGTCGACACAGGGCGGGCGTCCGCGGGCGCTGGGCGCTACCGGAGACTTTCAGAGCTGGCGGGAGGGCGCTTCCTCTGGCCTAGGAGAGAGCTGGGAGGGTTGGCTTCAGCGTCGTTGAATAACCCCGCCCTCGGCTGCGCCCTCCTAACCCGGTCCCGGTCCCAGGGGTTTCTTTCTGCTCCTGCCTGGGAAGATTAGCGTAGTCTCCACCTGATGCCACAGCAGAGCTGGCAAGATGGGAAAGATCGGAGAGAGCTGTGAACACAGGGACCTCCAGGCGGCAGCCAGAGAGGTGTGGAAGCACATGGGCAAGGGGTTCAAAAGAGAGGAAGGCTGCTCCGCAGACGGGGAGGATGAACTCCACTCTCAGATCTAGACATGCAGAGTCAAGGGGAAGAGGAAAATCAGACAAACACTAGGAGTAGAAAGATCCCACCTTGGGTTCACATCCCAGCTCTGACATTTTTGGTACACCTCTTTCTTCCTCTACAAAATGGGACAACAGTAGAGAGTTACTACCTGGACCCACCTGCTCCAGTCCCTGGCTAACAGTAAGTACTCCATACAGAGCAGTTATTCATTACCCTGTATTTGTGAAGGTCCCCCTATGTAGAGCCATAAACAAAACAGCTGACACTTGATGGGGAGGCAGGCAAGCAACTAGGAGGAAAGAGGCTGAGCGTTATGAAAGGAGGCTTAAGAAAGGAGATACAGAGGGTGTGCTGAGTGAGTGCTCGAGCTGGTGGGTGTAGCACATTCTAGGAGAAGGGACAGCCTGTGCAGAAGCCCGGAGGCCAAAAGAGCGTGGCATCACCGGCAAAAGCACAGAAACGGAAATGAGGCTGAGGAAGGGGTGTCGGGGCGGGTAAGTGCTTACATGTTATGAGACCCCCAGTGAGCACTTTTAGATTCGATTCTCTGTGTGTGTTCACTTATACACGTGTGAGTACACACTTAATATATGTGTATTTGAATATGCCCAAAGATGTACACCCACATCTATGCCTGTTTAACATGTGGACATCTTACTGTAGGTCAACTATAATAAAAAATAAATTTTAAAAATAACTAACTAAATAAAGCAAGGACACGAACGTTTTCAAAAATGTGTATGTCCTTTTGTATGTGTGTACCTGTGCCTGGTTAACCATTCAGACGTGCACACAAGTGTATTTGTGTGTGTACCTATATATGCCACTATGCATCCATGCTTGTGAGTCTGGATAAGGACTTGTACAGTAGTATTTGCACAAGCACCTGTTGATGCACGTCTTTGTATATGCACTTGTGTTCACACACACTTTTAAAAAATACTAATTTCCACTTCCCACACTCTCTCTGGTGTGTATGCGTGAGAGCTGGGGTGGGCTGGGTCCTGAACACACCGTTACCTTCCACTGCTACTCTTCAGCCTGACTGACATGCTTCTTTTGAGGCCACACAGACATTCTGTTTGCTCCCTTCCAGGGAAACAAGAAAAGCATATTGAGACTTCCTTCCAGAAAGCTAAAATCCAGACACCCACCATCCCACCCACCACCTACCTAAATCAAGGTCTGTGCAGACACTGCTGTGTGGAGAGCAAGAGTAGCTCAGCCCCGGGCATGGGAAACTGCTGTCCCACCCATCCCAGCTGCTCTGCTGACAAGCTGTGTGACCTGGGATGGGTCACTTTGCCCCTCTGAGCTAGAAAGAACTAAAACCGTGTTCCTTGACTCCTTTATCTTGGGCTGAAATTGAACACCAATAGGGATGTGGCAAGATGATGACCATCCCTCATATTTTTCACTGCGTCAGTGTCTTAAAAAAGAAAAAGAAAAACAAAAGAAAAGAAAGGAATCCTCAGAAAAGCCTCGTGAAGTCCAAAGGGTCCAACACACAGGTTGCTTCCAATAGGGCAAGAATTTTGCTTTTATCGCCTCTGCATTCCCTTCTGAGAAGAGTACCTCGCACATAGTGGGTGCTCAATAAATATTTATTCAGTTGACAAATTTGTTCATTGACCTATTTGCTCATTCATTCACTCAGCAAAGAATCCTTGGCCCTCGTTCTGTGACAGGACTTACCTGTCCGCACCAAAGAAAAAGAAACTCCCTCGCTAAGCTTCACTGAAGTCCTGGGAAAATCAGGACCTTAAATCCAGGGCCACCCACCTCCATCAAGATTCAAAGTGCCAGGAAAAGCAGCTGTTTGCCTGCTCTCACTGCTCCCCACAGTGGCTGTTCAAATCTTCCCCTGTCTCCTCAGAGCCTCCAACCTTTCTCTTCCTCTCGTGCCCTCTGAACAGGTGGCCTTCATGGAGAAAACAAAAGCCATCAACTTTCAGCCACAAAACCTACATGTTTCCCTATGCTTCTTCCAAATCCCACCTCCTTCCTTCCTATCGGAATGGCAAATGGGATCCCTCCTCCCTGGGGAGCCAAGCTCTCCCCTCACCACCCGGATGGCTCACTCCGCTGACTCCTCTTCTTTCTGCTCATACCCTCTACCTCCAGGTTTCTCAGACTGACCGTGGTGAGCCATTCATGCGAGAAGGTCACAAATTCAGTTTGCGGTGTTGTGACTAGCAGTTTTAAAAAGTAAAGTAGTAGGGAAAATATCGGAGTGTGTCAGACCCAGTAAAGGCGGGTATTTGTCATGAAGTCTGTGTTTCCCGTGTGGGTCTATGTGCGTAGACGTCCTGAGTCTGGAGGGAAACGTAGGTCTGACTGTAGGTTGCAGTCAGGAAAAGTGAGAAAGGTGCCCTCTCTCTCTCTCTCTTTTCCTACTGCCTCCTTTTGGTCAGCTGTCAAACATCCTTAAGAATCTCACAGCCTCTCCCTTTAGCACATCTCCTCCAATCACTGCACCTTTTGTGTCCGACCACCCCCAAATCTTTTCACAACCAATCTTCTTCATCAAGTTGTCTACACTCAATATCTACACAAATGCACCTCACATTCCTCGACAAACCAGCACACTCCTGGAACCTCTGAGCAGCCCCACCCACTGCCTGCTGCTCACTTGGGGAAAGCTCTGTCTGGGGCCCTCGGAGCAGTTTCCTTGACGGCTGTATCCTCCTCTTCTGGTTTTCTTCCTCCTCCGTGGTCTGCCTTCTTCCTCTCCTCTGTGGGCTCTTCTGCCCAGATCTCCATGTAGGCATTCCTGAGGGCATCCCTGGGTAGTCCTAGACCCGCTCCTCACACTCCCTTCAGTAGGCTGTTGATGCCCAGCTCCATCACTGCCTCCCAGCTCTCCTCCCAGACCCCAGGCTCACCTCTGCCTCCTGGCGTCTTTACTGAGTGTCCCGCAGGCCCCACGGCTCAGCGCGCCTGAGGGGAACCCAGCTTCTTCCCGCACCCTCTCTACTGTGCCTTGCCTTTGCATCAGCACCACCGCCCAACCACATCACGCAGCCCAGAAAGCCGACATCATTCCGAACTCTTCTGTGACTCAGCAGTCCCGTCACGACCTCCCAACCTCTCTCTGTGCCACTCTCAGAGTCATTCTATCTGAATTACTTTCAGAGTCTTCCGACCAAGAGGTCTCCAACCATCTTTCTAATAGGACTGGCCACGTTGCTCCCTGCTGGAATAAAGTCTAGGCTCCTCATACATGCTTGGAAAGATGGATTCTCTAGGGGACTATGATGGGCTGGCCCCTCCACTTGCTTGGCCTCCCTAAATGCCCTCTCTCTCAGGTTCCTCTGGCCAAGGCTGAGCTGACCGAGGGCACCCCAAGCTCACATTCAAAGACTCAGACCCGGCCCAGCTGCTCGGCCCCATAAATAGGGATTAGGCACCCTGCTTTGAGGCGGGTGGGTGGGCCGTGAGAAGAGCTGGTTTGGTATAGATTTTATGGCAGGATCACATTTCGTCGTCAGACCCCCCTCTGAAGCCGGCCAAGGGCAGGTCAGGGGCAGGGGAGTGGGAACTTGAGCTGCTCCATCAGCCCACAGCACAGAGCTGCCGCCCAGGGGGAGCCACGGCTGGGAATCAGGGGTCCTGAGTTCCGGCCTCCCCTCCGCCATACCCCCGCTGTCTGAACTTGGGTACATTCGCTGGGCAGCAGCCTGTAAAGGGGGCGCCTAGACTAGATGGGCTGTCAGACCAGTTCCATCTCCAGGCCCTCAGGCGCCCTCCCAAGGCGCCCTGTCCAAGCCACAGCAAAAGTACCAGCACTCCCAAAGGTCGCAGAGCTGTCATATGCTTACAAGCTCACAGATTAGACTTGCCAGATAAAATGCAGATGTCCAGTTAAACCTGAATTTCAAATCAACAGTAAATAATTTTCAGTACGAGTGTATCCCAAATATTGCATGGACATAGTTATATTAAAAACTACTTGTTATTTACCTGAAATTCAAATTTAACTGGCGATCCTATATTATTTGTTAAATCTAGTGCCCATACCTTGGATGCAGTGGGATTTAAGGGTCACAGCTTCATGGTCCACCTAACTGACACAGGTCAGGTTTTGACAGGTTAAGTGGTCTTGGAAAAATCATCAAGTTGGGCAGAGATCTGTGGTCGTGTCAGTTGGGATTTTGCAGAAAGGTGCTCCCGGCAAAGGGATAGCATAGGTGGAGGCCTGGAGGGGGGACGGTGTTGGGCATGCTCTAGGAAAGGCTCATAGTACGCTGAGGTACAGGATGCAGACTGGAAGTGGCAGGAGGTGCACGTGGAAAGAGCGGCTGGAGTCAGATCGCATCATATACAATCTTTTCTGCTGCCGATAGTAGGGGAGGGGGCCCAGAGGTATGAGTTGAAATAAGACCAGAGCCAGACGCTGGAGAACAGGGAGCAGGATCCAGTCTCCAAGAGATTAAGGGAAAGGAAACTGGCGTGGCCTAGAGGAAGGGGCCCTGCAGGATTGTGGTAGGGAACTTGGACTCAGATCTGTTCTACGTACAGAATGAATAGGAAATAGCAGTCAGTAAACAGTAGCTGTTGGGTTGTCACTATTGTCAGGCAACAATGCTGTGGTTTGATATCAGCTGACCTCACTCCAGCCTGCCCCCATGGGGCTACGGCCATTTTTTACCTCACCCAGATATGATGCAACAATGGCAGCTGGAAGATTCCCACACTCTTCCCAGCTGTGCCATCCCTCTTCCTCTCCTTTGTCCACTACCAGTGAGAGGTAAGTCATCATGGAGAATATTATGGACACAAGGGCATTTCAGGGACCCAGTGTAAATTACCTAAGGGAGAAGGGTTGCTTTCTAAGGGCCAGTTACATGAACATGAATCTCTCGTGTCAATTTTCACAGCAACCCTAAGAGGTGAGTATTTAAGTTCCATTTTAGAGATGTGAAAACCAAGGTTCAGAGTAGGAAAGTCTTTTGTCCAAGTTCTTTAAATAATAGTAGGAAGCATCCAGGTTTAAAATTCAAGAGATCCAAACAGCAATGCCTAAGCCCAGTGCCACATCAGCCTATGCAGACACCCTTACCCCAAATGGGCCCACATCTCCTACCACCTGATCATCTTACTCCAAGTCACATACATGCTTCTTCCAGGCCTCTGTGAAAAGACTGGAGAATTCAGAAACTTAGGGTCCAGTCTCCAGCTCCCTAGTTCTTGGTTATGTAGTTCCAATTTCTGAGTTTGTAACTTCCTCATCTAGAGGAAGGGGTAACAATGCTTTCCTCCCCAAAATATTGGGAAGATCCAAAGTGATAAAGTATAGCAAAGTGCTTTCTAAACTGGAAAGTATTGGGCAGATTTGTTTTATTGCCCAAATCATAGACGAACAACATCATCCTACAAACTTAAAGCTTTTTTGTTTTGTTTTGTTTTTTGTTTAGATCTCCAGATTCACGGGGAGGCCTCTGATCTCTAACAGATAAATCTAGCTCACAGCCAATATGCAAGGCAAGAGTGACTACTGACACTTCATTTATTCATTTGACAAATATTTGTTTTCTATCTCAGGCCCTATACCAGGTACCAGTGAATAGAAGCATAGCCCTTGCCCTTGGGCAGGTGGTCAGTGGGGAAAACAGAGACAGACAACAATGATACAGCTAAAATCAGCGACAGTATATAAGTAAACACTATAAACAAGTGAGGTTAACCTATCTGAGAAATGGAGATGGTTGTCAGTTAAGATTTCTACAAAGAGGGTATTTGCACAGGGTCTTACATAATTTATGTATTTCTTCATTCAACAAATATTTATAGATCTCTTCTAAAGTGCTGGGATACATCAGTGAACAAAATTAATTGTCCTTGACTTCAAGGAGATAAGTGGACAAGACAGATAACAAAAAGATAAACAAATGAATTATAACATATCATATCATGCATATTATATGTATATAATATAATAATATATAAATAATTATAATATGTCAGTATTATAAAAAATAATACAGAGTAAAGGGATAATGGCTGGTAGGGGTGAAGGCACTATTTTATATGGATTGAAAAGACTCTAAGAAACTGACAGTTGAACACAAACCTGAATGAGGAGAGAATGAACACTGAATGATAATGAAACTACAACATAAAATTTGTTGGGTATAGCTAAAGTAGCACTTAGAGAAAATTTTATAACTTTAAATGTTTATATTTAAAAAGAAGAATGATTTAAAATCAATTATATAAGTTTGCATCTTGAGAATCTAGAAAAAGAAAGGCAAACTAACCCTGGCCAGGTGTCTCAGTTGATTGGAGTGTCATCTTGTACACCAAAAGGTTGTAGATGTGATTCCTGGTCAGGGTGCGCACGAGAGGCAACCGATCAATGTTTCTCTCTCACATCAATCTCTCTCTCTCTCTCCATCCTCCACCCCACAACCACTCCCACCTTCCTCTCTCTGGAAAATCAATAAACATATCTTTGGGTGAAGATTTTAAAAGAGATAAAAGTAAGTAGAAGGAAAGAAATATTATAGAGTGAAATGTATTAAAGCAGGAAACAAATGATTAAAAAAACCAATAAAATCAAAATATGGCTCTTTGAAGAGATTAATAAAATTGGTCAGCCCCCAGCTAGACTAATCAAGAAGACACAAATTTCCAATATCAGAAATAAAATATAAGACATCACTACAGATCCTATAGACAGGAAAATTATATAAGGGAATATTATGAACAACTTTATGCTACAAATTCCTTAAAAGATACAAATTGCCAATACTAACACAAGAAGAAATAGAAAATCTTACTAGCCCTATACCTTTGAAAAACTGAATTCAGAATTTTTTAAATTCCCACAAATAAAACTCCAATTACTTTTAATGGTGAATTCCTTCAAACATTTAGTGAATAAATAATATAAAACTCACTCATAAAATATAGGAGAAGGGAACACCTACAACTCATTATATGAGATTAGTATAGTTCTGATACCAAAACCAGACAAGGATATTATAAAAATAAATAAATTACAGACCTATATTCCTCATAAAAACTTTAATAATGCCCTGGGTGGTGTGGCTCAGTGGATTGAGCACTGGCCTGCAAACCAAAGGTCACCAGTTCTATTCTTGGTCAGGGCATATGCCTGGGTTGCCAGCCAGGTCCTCAGTTGGGGCCATGCAAGAGGCAACAAATTAATGTATCTCTCACACATTGCTATTTCTCTCCCTCTCTTTCTCCCTCCCTTCCCCTCTCTTTAAAAGTAAATAAATAAAATCTTTTTAAAAAAATCCTTAATAATTATTGTCAAATCAAATTAATATGTATTATACACATTTATATGATATGTGTGACATATTTAATATATGTGTAATATATATGCAATATGTATTACAAATAGATTATGACCAAGTGGAATTTATATCAGAAAGTCAAAGTTGGCTTTATATAGTTATCCACATTAATACAATAAAGAAGAAAATCAAATAGTAATCACAATACATGCTAAAAAATTATTTGATAAAGTTAAACACTCATTCCTTTTATGTTCACCATTGTACTGGTGATCCTAGCCACTGCAATAAGACAAGAAAAAGAAATAAAAAGCATGAAAATTGCAGAGGCAGAATTGTCTTTATTCACAGACAACATAATTCTGAACATCAAAATTTTGAACATCAAAAACTCTGTGTCTATTAAAAATATTAAAATTAATAAATAACTTTAGCAAGAATTCAAGATACAAGGTAAATATTAAAATCAATTTATATATATAAAAAAACAATTAGAACATGAAACTTTTAAAATATTATTTAAGATTGCATCAAAAGCTGTGGCTGATGTGGCTCAGTGGACTGAACACCAGATGGTGAACCAAGGTGTCACGGGTTCAATTCCCAGTCTAGGGCACATGCCTGGGCTGTGGGCCAGGTCCCCAGTAGGGGGCGCACGAGCAGCAACCACACATTGATGTTTCTCTCCCTCTCCTTCTCCCTCCCTCCCCCTCTCTAAAAATAAATAAATAAAATCTTTTTTTAAAAAAAGGTCACATCAAAAAAACGGGTAAATATAGCAATATATGTGCATGACATCTATACAGAAAACTAAGAACATTGTCAAAAGAAATTTAAAAAGTCATAAAGGGATAAAGATGTATGTCATTTTCACTGATTGATAGGTTTAATATTATTTAAATATCTCCCAAATAAATTGACATATTCAATACAATCCCAATCAAAATCACAATAGCCTTTTTTGAACACTTTAGGTGGAAAAGCAAATGACCTAGAATAGCCAAAACAATCTTGAAAAAGAACAGAGTTAGTGGACTTAAAACTATTTGATTTCAAGAGTTACCAATCAAGAGCTACAATAATCAAGATAAGTTGGAAATGGCATAAGGGTAGACAAATAGAGCAACGTAATAGCATAGAATCTAGAATAGATCTATACATATATCACCAATTGATTTTTGATCAAGTCAATTCAATAGGGAAAGATAAGACTCTTCAACAAAGGATGTTGGAAAAACTAGGTATCTACATGGGAAAAATTAAACTTCAACCACTACTTAACCTCATGCCAAAAAAAATTAATTCTAAATTGATTATAGACCTAAATTTAAAAGCTAAACTTATAAAACTTCTAGAAGAAAGTATAGGAAAATAGATTTATGATTTTGGGCAAGGCAAAAATTTCTAGCACTAAAAAACATCAACCATGAAGTAAAAATTTGCCAAATTAAACTTTATCAAATTTTAAAATTTTTGTTCATCAAAAGGTATTATTACGAAAATCAATATAGCTTGTCTATTACTAGTATTCAGAATGTATAAGCAATTGGGACTTCTGGTCAAAATGGAGGCGTAGGTAAACACACTTCGCCTCCTCTCACAACCACAGGAAAAAATACAACTAGACTACAAAACAAATATTACTCAGAACCATCAGAAAATATGTTGGAAGTCCAAATATGGTGGAGCTGTATGGAAGTCCAATAACCAAGGATTTAAAGAAGTCACATTCATCCAGACAGGGAGGAGGGGCAGAGATGCAGAGATGGGCAGAGAGGCCCAGAGACTTGGTGTGGCACAGAGAGGAGGCAGAATGGGCAGTCCAACATTCACATGTGGTAGATTAAAAACCAGGAGGGTTATCTCAGGAGCGAGGGATGCTACCCCCAGGCCAGACCATATAGACCAGAGTTCCAGCACCAAGAAGATAAATCCCCATAACTTCTGGCTATAAAGACCAGTGGGGTTTGGAGTGACAGAAGAAACTGACAGATTTTCAGGAGAGTCCTCTTAAAGGGCAGACATGGACTAAGGACTTATGCAGACCCACCCTCTCTGGGACTGAGCACCGGGGCAACAGCTGGAAGGGCACCAACGGCATACGGGGAGAAAGTGAAGTGAGTGGAAACAGGGCAAGTGCTAGGAGACAGTTTCTTCCCAGGCAAACCTCCAGAAACCAGGCAGTAGCATTGTCCCCTCTCCAAGCCCTCTCCCCATACAAAGCCACAGAGCAATGAAGGGGGTTGCCCCACCCCGGCGATTACTTAGGGCTCTACCCCACACAATTTGCAGGTGTTTTTCCTACAATAGGACAGGGAGTCAAAGAAGATCTACCTAATACATGGGAACAAACACAGGGAGGCTGCCAAATTGAGGAGACAAAGAAATATGGCCCAAATGGAAGAACAGAATAAAACTCCAGAAAAATAAATAAATAAAACAGAGATAACCAACCTATCAGATGCAGAGTTCAAAATACTGGTTTATCAGGATGCTCAAAGAACTCATTGAGTACGGAAACAACATAAAAAAAGACCCAGGCAGAAATGAAGCTTACATTAAGTGAAATAAAGAAAAATCTACAGGGAACCAACAGTGGAGGGGATGAAGCTGAGATTCAAATCAACAGTTTGCACATAAGGAAGAAAAAAGCATTCAATCAGAAGAGCAAGAACAAAAAAGAATTTTAAGAAACAAGGATAGTCTAAGGAGCCACTGGGACATCTCCAAACATTCCAATATCCAAATCATAGAGGTGCCGGAAGGAAAAGAGGAAGAGCAAGAAAATGAAAACTTATTCGAAAAAATAAGGAAAGAAAATTTCCCTAATATGGTGAAGGAAAGAGTCATACAAGTCCAGGAAGCACAGAGAGTCCCAAACAAGTTGGACCCAAAGAGGACCACACCAAGACACATCACAATTAAAATCCAAAAGATTAAAGATAAAGAGAGAATCTTAAAAGCAGCAAGGGAAAAGCAGAGAGTTACCTGCAAAGGAGTTCCCATAAGACTGTCAGCTGATTTCTAAAAGGAAACTTGGCAAGTTTGAAGGGACTGGCAAGAAGTATTCCAAGTGACAAAAAGCAAGGACCTACAATCTAGATTACTCGGTTTAGCAAAGCTATCATTTAGAATTGAAGGGCAGATAAAGTGCTTCCCAGACAAGGTAAAGCTAAAGGAGTTCATCATCACCAAGCCATTATTACATGAAATGTTAAAGGGACTTATTTAAGAAAAAGAAAAAGATCAAAACTATGAATATTAAAATGGTAATAAATCACAACTGTCAACAACTGAATCTAAAAAACAACTAAGCAAACAACTAGAACATGAACAGAATCATAGGTATGGAGATCAGTTGAAGGGTTACCAGTTGGGAGGTGGAAGGGGGGGAATGGGGGAAAAGTGCAAGGATTAAGAAGCATAAATTGGTAGGTACAAAATAGACAGGGGGATGTTAAGAATAGTATAGGAAATGGAGAAGCCAAAGAATTTATATTAACAACTCGTGGACATGAACTAAGGGGAGAATTGCTGGAGGGAATGAGGATACTGGATGGAGGGGGCAACATGGGGAATTTGGAACAACTGTAATAACATAATCAATAAAATATATTTTAAAAAGAATGTAAACAGTATCATTAATAACAAAGTGTCGAGCAATCCAATAAAAACTGGGCAAATACTGAGTAGTCGCTTCACAAAAGAAGATAAACAAATAGCCAGTAAGTACAAAAAAAGTATTTGATATTATTAATCATCCGTAAATGCAAGTTAAAATTACAAAGTGATACAACTACACACCCAGCAGATAGGCTGAAATGAAAAAAGACTGACCATAGCCATCGTCGGCAAGGATTTGGAGCAACCAAATTACTCATACATCGCTGGTGGGGTTGTAAAATGGCACAATCGTATGGAAAACTCTTTGACGGTTTCATAGAAAGTTAAAAATGCATCTACTCCATTCTCAGGTATTTACACAAGAGAAATAAAGGCAAGCCCGTTTCTCTTATACAAGAGATGTTTATAGCAGCTTTATTCATAACGGCCTCCAACCATAAACTACTCAAAGAAATGGATAAACAAAAAAAGGTACATCCATACAATACAATACAACTCAGTAATCACAAAAAACAAACCACTAGTCTACCAATGACATGGATGAGGCTCACATACATTATGCTGAGCGAAAGAAACCAGACACCAAACCAAAAAGAATACACACTATTTGACTCTATTTATGCGAAATAAATAGAGTTCTTGACTCTATTCAAGAACAGGCAAAAATTCACTTATAGTGTTAGAAGTCAGAACACTGGTTGCCTCTGGAGGGTGGAATTACTTGGGAAGAGTCGTGAGGAAGCTTTCTGGAGTGATGGAAATGTTCTATGTCTTGATTTGGGTGGTGGTTATGTAGCTGTATACATTTGTCAAAACTCATCCAGTCACACTGAAGATCCTGTACATTTCAGTGTATGTAAAATAAAACTTAATTTTAAAAAGATTTAAAACTTGTGGTGAGATCCACGAAAAGGGAGCAAAGGGAACACCGCAGGGGTCCAGGGAAAGGTGTGACCAGGGAAGGCTGCAGGAAGGAGGTGGCATTTGCACTAAGTCTTGAAGAGCAAGAAGAATCTGGATGTGAATGTTGTGAGATCCTGAAGAGATGTCAGACGTGTAGGAACTTAGGGAATTGCTAAATGTAAGGGACTGCTTAGCTCAATCGCTGATGCCTCCTCAGAACAAAAGAAGAAAGACCAGAATAAGCACTTGGGGTGGGTGGTGGGGGTGACTGCATGGAGCTCCACGCTGCTGCTGAAAAGACGCTGGTCAAGGCCGGGTCCTGCTAACGGGGGTATGTGTACTCTTGGGGGCATGCAGCAATGGGCCAGGGGGAGACTGGACACATAGAAAGTACTCAACTTTTTCAAATGAATGAAACATAAATAAGGCGCTGCTAACGGGTCTGAGCCTGAACAATTGCTTGAAGCCCCAGAGAGGACTCGGGCTGGCTCTGGTTCACCCTGCAGAGAAGCCAAGCACAATCCTGGAGTGCTGAACTTGGACACATTCTATCACGCAGCTCAAGCCGCCCTGGGGGCGCCATATAACTTTATTGTAAGCTCGTGCAATAACACAGGCAAATGTAATAACAATGTAAAGTTGGCTTTAATTAAAATGAAGGGTGTTTTCTTCTCCCTTCTTTTCCTCCTAAGCCAGGGCAGCCTGCTGAGCTGTGCTTAGCAATCGGAGAAATGTTTCCAAAGCAGGACGCAGCCTCCCACCCCCAGCACTGACTGGCCCTTCCCCCTCCCCAGCCTCCACACTCCCTTCTTATATGATCCACATGGCAGAAAGACAGGAAGCAGGAAAACAGGAGTGGTGACACCTTTCTAAGGCCACAAGGAAAGGAGAGAGAATATTGTCAAACACTGCAGGGAAGGGAAGGGTTCCAGCTCCTTCCCATGGAACCTAAAAAACCAGAAGAAATAGACAGCAGACTGTGCCTTCAGCCTGACTCAATACACCTTCACGGGCATCTCCTTGTGCCCAGTCCTGAGCTTATCACTTCTGGGGAGGGCACCGAGAAAGAGGACGTGGTCCCTGCCTGTGTAGAGCTCAGGTCAAGGGATTCTTGCACAGGCAGCATTACAGGAGGAATAGCACGGGACGGCAAAAAGACTGAGAGATACTCAAGCTGTTGGCGTGCAGAAGGAAGGCCTCCTGGAGGAGGGGAGCCTTGAAGGATGGGTAGGTTGTGGATGAGTGGAGAGAGGTGGCCGGGCAACAGGCTATAGAAACAGCGAGAACATAGGCACAGAGGCCGGAATGAGCGTGGCTCTGTGAAGGGAAGTAAGGAGAGCAGCTTAGGTGACACGCACACTGTGTGAAGGGTAACGATGAGGGACCACGCGAAAGGAAGGTTGAGTATGTCATCTGCTCATTCTTCAGCTTTTCAGGCACCACTGCGTGTCAGGTGTGCTAAGGAGACAGCTGGAAACCACACAGACCCAGGTCTTGCCTTCATTGGTCTTAAGACCCCACAGGGAAGCCATGTGCTAAACAAGTAAAGACCCAGATAATGAGCTAATAGCAGTTCACCTAGATTTTTGTCAATGTGAAGTTCAAGAAGCCATGAGAACATCTGACAGGGTGAGGAACCTGGGAAGAAGAAGGTAAGAAGCAGCACCAGGAAGGGCCTGAAGCAAGAGGAGCTCGTCGTGTTTAAAGGACCGAAAACAAGCTGGTGTGGCTGCAGTGGGCTGAGGGGACGACTCAGGAGGGGCACCCGAAGCCGTGCTGTACATGGCCTGGTAGGTCACGGTAAGGAGTGTGGATTTTATCCAAAGAACCACAGAATGTGATGCAATCAGCTCGGTGTTTCCTTAACAATCACTTGGGCTGCTCTGAAGAGAACAACGCGGAGAGTTGGAGAGCAGAGGCCAGTTAGGAAACAAAGTTTTTTTGAACCAGCTAGGAGTAATTCAAAGACCAGGGATACAACCTGGATGGGGTCATGGCAGAAGAGATGGAGGGATGTGGAGTCTCCAGGTAGATTTTGGAGGTGAAATCAGCCCAGTCGAGCGGTATAGTGTAAGTGCTACGTGATGTCTCCTCCCCCTTCCTTGATTCTCTCGTCTGTAAAATGGGACTATGATAGGACCTTATTCATAAGGTTGCTGAAAGTACTTACATGAGTTGAAACACTATGAAGTATGTGAAGTGGTGACAGTTAGCTGTGATTGACACAGGCAGCTTTGTGGGGAGCATGGAAGTCCCATTGTGGAGGCGTTCAGTTGGAGGGGTTCGTGGGATATCCTGGTGGAGACGTCAGGCAGACTGCCGGACCTCAGGAGTGTACACATATCCAAAGCCACGGAAAAGGATGGTGTGTCCCAAGGGAGGCTGCAGGGTGAGACACGCTGGCGCCCAGTGGAGCCCCGAGGCCTCTCTCAGCTTTGCATGCCAGGCCAGGGCACCGGGGTTGCTCCTGGATCCCGTTACAACTACTGAGAACAACAGCAGCTTTGGTAGAGCCCCTAGAGACACCAAGCAATGCCTCCTGACTTCGACACCGCAGCAGTCTCAGCTGGTGGCCTTTCCTCGATTTCTAAGGGAGCCAGGCCTGAGTCAGCTCCTCCAGGTCCTGAACTTGTCTGAGCCTTCAGACCCTCGGCTTAGGCCGCTAAGCCCCAGCTCGTGCTGACAAATCCCTCCTAATGGGGAGATCAACCTTTCAATATGACTGCCGCCGCTTCAAGAGACGCAGCTCAGGGCGGCAGGAGAGAGGGCATCCAGCACCAAGGCTTTTCCAGGCCTCACTGGCTTCTCACCGCCCATTCCTGCTGCCTCCCAGTGGAGCCCCGTGGAGAGATGGAGAGGGCAGAGGAGCAAAAAATCTCGTCCCTGCAGGGTTGAGAAGATCGGGCTGCCGTCAAAAGGAGCTCTAGAGCCCTTGGGAAGCAGGGAGGTCTTGCACACTCCCACCTCAAGGCCTCTGCTCTTCCCTCTGCCTGGAAGGTTCTTCCCCCCCGGCATCTACAAGGCTTACTCCATCACCTCCTTTTAACTTTCATTCGAAAGTCATCTTCTCAGGAGACAGTCCCTAACTTCTCCGCCTAAATTGTAAACCCAACCCCTCTACATTCCCTATCCCCCTTCCCAGCTTGATTTTTGTCTATAATAGGATCATCATCTGCCATACTCTGTATTTTAGCTTATATATGTAACTGTCTGTTTCCCCTCACTAAAGAGAAAGTTCTGCACTGGTTGGTGTGGCTCAGTTGGTTGGAGTGTCGTCCCGGACCCGGACCGTGAAAGGTTTCAGGTTCGATCCCCTGTCAGGGTGTGTATGGGAGGCAATCAATTGATGTTTCTCTCTCTCTCTCTGTCTCTGTCTCTCCCTCCCTTTCTTTCTCTCTAAAAGCAATGAAAAAATGTCCTCCAGTGAGGATTTCTTTAAACTGAAAAAAAAGAAAAAGAAAGTTCCATGAGGACAGAGGTTCTGTCACTTGTTCCCTGATGAGCCCCCAAAGCCTAGAGCAGAGCCTGACACAGAGTAGACAGTCGATAAATATCTGTTTATTGATTAATCTTTTAAAAGGTTGTCTCTTAGGCAGGTCACTGGACCCAGAATCAGAGTTCAGAGTTTGAGTCGTAGTTCTCTCTCTGTCCTTGGTCACACATTCCCCACCTCAAAGCCTTAGTCTCCACATCCATAAAACAGGCATTATGACACCTGCACAGTTCCCATATTTGAAACCCTCTTAAATATATTAAATTAGTTTTATATTCTTATATAACATATTATATCATTATTATTTAAATAATATTAAATATGTAAAAGAGGAACAGAGAAACAGAGAAGGCAGTAGGAGCTGGGGCCAGAGACTGTGTGGTCACAGTGCAGAGGTCTGGGGCACTGTGGTGGCTGCATTGCCAGCCAAAGGGTCAAATGGCCTGAAACTCATTATTGGAGAGGGCTTGACAGGAGTTCTCGGGGGGCCATCTGATTCATCTCTTGAGGCCCCAGCATCCAACACTGGGGAGGTCCCTTCCTGGGTCCAAGCCCACTCTGAACACAATGTGCTCAAGTAGGCCTGAGTCACCCTCCAGGAGGGGCCCCTTCATCTCCCGAAGGGAAGACTTCCTAGGGAGCTGGGACAACCCAGATGCCACATCCAAATGTCCTAGGCATCTGGGAGAACAGGAGAGTTTCAGGGGAGTAGCGCAGCATTCTGAATTCCTAAGAGAACTGTCAGCTCCCCGCACTAAGGCAGCTGTGGGGGTAAGCAGGACCCATTGTTCCAACCCACCATCTGCCTGGCAAGCACCCATTGATCTTTAAGATTTGGTTCCAACTTCACTTCCTCTGGGAAACCTGCCTTGACAGCCTCCCCTCACCTCATTGTACCCAGGGCAGAACTCATCATGCCCTTATTTGTGTCCCCTGTGTCCTGTTCAGTCATTCCCTCCCCCCCAAAAAAGCTGTTAGTGGAGTGTCCACTGTGCACCATGATGTCCACTGACCAAAGACTGGGCATACAACCATGAAGGGGACAGGTGAATGCAATGACCTGGTCTTGCGGAGTTCACAAACGCTACGCAGCGCTCCACCAGCCTCACGGATCCACGTCTGTCTCTCCCACTGCACTGCGAGCTCTTCCAGGCCAGGAGCTCTACCTGAAACTTCTCTGTATCATGGTCCAGGCCTCCTATATAACTGGTACTGAATATTAAGAGGCTTCTGTACTAAGCCCTTAAGAGTCCCCAAACCCCTCAGCCACCCACACTCTCCCCTGAGACCTTCTGGACCTGCCTTCATCCATCGCTGAAGCATTAATGGCCTTTGCCACAGCTGGTGATCTAATGATCTGATTAGCCAGCACTATTGCCTATGGCTAAGTATTTTTAATATCACTCATTCCTGCACCTGGGACCACATCTAAGGCACATAGTAGGCACTTGGTTGGTATTTGCTGAAGGAAGAAAGAAGGAAGGGAAAAAGGGAGAACTCCTGGTTCTGCCGCCATGTATCTACACATACCTCTAGGTACTCATTCTCATTACCCGAGTAGAGGCCATGGATCTACGGCACCGGTAGCGCCTGGGATCTCGTTGGAAATGCAGATTCTCAGGCCAACCCGAGACATACCAAACCAAGATAGGCATTTTAGCAAGATGCCCAGGTGATCCGTGCCTGTTAACATCTGGGAAACACAGTTGTAAACTGTGAGGAAGATAACGCCAGTCCTACTGACCTCCCAGGAGAGTTAAGAGGGTCAAGTGGGATGACTAATGCGAAAACATTTTGAATATTGGAATATGCCAGGCAAATGAAATACACTGCTATGATTTTTCTTATGATTAATAATAGTCCTTGCAGAAAAACCACTTTATAGTTCTGTCTTAAAACCTCATTAAATTCTGTTCAAATGTGCTATTAAAAGTTATGTTCTAGTCCACTTAGTTTTGTAAACCCCAAGTCTTTTAAACAGAATAGAGTCTGGGCTCAAGGACAGGAACACAGGCCCTGCTCATGATGGTTGCCATGGGCATGATTGAATGCAAATTTATTTCCCACAACACTCTGCCAACTGATTGATCCTGGGGCAGGAGGAGATGTTGGAAACGCAGTTCCTCAGAGAAAGGAAAAACTAAGTAAAGGCAGAGAGTGGAAAAAGACAACCATGGGGTTTCACGCTGGTTTGTGGGGTTGAACTGCATGCCTGTAATCTTCTGCCTTTCAGCCTCTGCCAAACCATGTGGAAGGAAAAGAAGGGCGCTGAAGAGAAGAGAGCAGACTCCGGTGGGGAATTACCTCAGCCACAGGCTGGGGCAGTGGGCGGCCGTGGAGAGACTCCTTCAGCCGAAGCAGCCACAGTTGCAGCTGCAAGTTAGTGCAAGGGCTTTTGATGAGGGGCTGGCCTGAGGCCCAGGGCCCTGCCAACGGCCTCATCGGCTTTTGGCCCCGAGATAAAGGCTAAAAGTGAGTTAGGAAGATGCATCTTAGACTAAAATTTGGGCAGGGGGTAAGAGAAAGTAAGAACCATGATTAAGTTAGGTGGAGATGGATGTCCAGTCAGGACTCGTGAGAAAAGCAATAAATACCAGGTGGGAGGCGCCGGCCCTCTGGTGCTCCTCGTTCTGTCGACAGGCTCAGCCTAGGTTGGCTACCACAGCAAACGAAAGCCCCAACACTGGGGGGACTTTCCAGTTGGGTCTTGAGACCATGGCCTAGAAACTCTGACTCTAGCTTTCCAGTCTCCTTCTCTGCTTACCCCTGGTCTTTCATGTTCTAAAACTCCAGCCCTCCGTCTGGTTCAAACTGCCTCCTTCCAGCATGACCTCTCCGCCCTTCAAAACACAACACTGATTCTCTCAGTCAGCCGGTCTTCATACATTCCCTGGCACTAACCTTGGTCCAGGCCCTGTGCCAAGTGCCAGGGCTGCTGAGATGAATTAGACCTGAACATGACCCTTAAGGACCCCACAGTCCAGCAGGGGAGACTGAAGAATACTACACACTAGGATAAGTTCTATTACAATGGAAAGTGCAGGGAATTAAGAGGACAAAGGGGAGGCAGGAAACACAGAGCAGGGGAGCAGTCTGGGAAGGCTTCCCAGAGGAGGTGCACAATCTGAAGGACTAGTTGGACTTAACCCAGATAAAGAGGAAGGGGGAAAGCTGAAAGAGCAATCAGGTATAGGAGTGATATTTAACCTCACTCATAATCAGAGATCTGCAAATTAAAACTATGAGATATCATTTTACGCCCGTAATATTGCAAATGTAAAAGTCGAATAATGCCAAATGCTGGCAAAGACTTGGGGAGACCTGAACCCTTGTGCACTGCGGAGGTCCAATCAGGCAGGACTAAGGGAAATTAAATCCAGGCATGAGCCCTCTGCGCAAAGCTCCTCCTTGGTATTCACCACAAAGAAACTCATGCCCTGACCCTCAGGGTACAGGTACAAGAATGTTCATTAGGGCACCATTTGTGGTGGTGAGGGTAAGGTGTCACTAGGGAGTGAGCGGGTAAGAAAAAGCAGCGTATGCATATGGCACACGTGCAATTAGAGGCAATGAACTAGACTCTAGAGGGACATACAATGATATGGATAGATCTTAAAAACATGTGTTAAGTGGGAAAAAATAAGAAACAGAAGGTGCTCTAAAGCAAAATACCATTTATATAAATTAAAAACATACACAAAGAAAACAACACCATATATTTTTCAAAGAAACGTGCATTTCCAAGGTCATATACCAAACACATTAGAGAAGGGACCTATAGGGACGAAGGAAGTGGGAGGAGGGATGGGGAATGAAGGGGTAGGAAATTCATAAATACAATAAAACAAGAGCAGGGCCTGGCAGGAAAGATGAGAATAATGGCTTTCCATGTGGAAAAGGATCATTAGCTAAACTTGCACGCCTACCTGAGACTTAAAAAAGAAAGAGCAGGGAAGAACTGAAGTCCAGGCCGAGAGAACCACAGGTGCAGAGACCCAGAGGCAGCTGAGGGGCCTATGGAAGGGAACACGGGGGCAGGCAGCCCAGGCAGAGCACATGGACGTCAGGTGGGGAGAGAGGAGGCTTCAGTGGGCCATGGGCCATGGTGGGGACTTTAACACTCTGTCTTATATCCACTGGGCAACCCTGGGAAGGCTGTAAACGGGGGAGGGACTTGCTCAGAGTAAGGCTGTAGATATTCTCATAAAATCACAGATTTGTGGAATGTTGTGAACAGGAAGGACCTAAAGATCACATGGCCTGCCCTCTGTCCCCTTATTCTCATACCTCCGAGGACAGAAAGCACTTTTACACTCACAATCTCACTAATCCCACAAAAGAGGCAAGGCAGATGTTACTATTTCCCTTTAATAGATGAGTTCCTTGAGGCTTAGGAAAGTTCAGAGAATCCTGTACTCTTCAAATCAGAATTGCAGCCTTCTTTTCCAGAGGTTACAAGATCCAAAAACATCTTGTCAAAGTTGAAATGAATTAAAGTGCATTGAGTTAAATATGCTAAAATTTAAGGTTAAATCAAGCTGCATTATACTCAGCAGAATCCCTTCCTTTAAAATTTTGTTTTTAAATACTGACCATATGTTCAGGTGTGCCAGATGCAGGGTGTGCTCAGTCTTCTTGGAGAGGTACAGCATACCACGGGGCTTCAGACAGCAGTCCCCTGTCCTCAGGTGCCAGCAGGGGCCTGTGAAAGCAGTTTCTCCTCAGTGTCCGAGCCCAGGGCACCAGCAGCAGCACCTTGTAACCAGTCAGTCCAAGACAGTCTCCTGCTCCCCTCCCAGCTGAGCCCTGAGCAAAATCACAGCCATGCCTGGCCAAAGAGGACTTCAAGGTTAGGAGGGTCTCTTTTCTACTCCCTTCTCCTGCCATCCATGTGCAAGCCCCAAAGCCTGAGCAGGGATGGGGGCTGGTTCTTCAATCCCTAGACCCCTGACTGTGACCGCCAAGACCAACTCTTGCCCACACTGTCCTCCACCCACTCCAACATCTGCCAGGGTCCCCCCATCAACTCTCAGAACTGGACAGGATTTCCTTGGCACCTTGTGGAGGCCATGACTTCATGGAAGACACACACACATGCACACACATATACCACACACACACACAACTCTAGATTTTTTTCCTCCCAACGAACATTGATAGGAAGTATAGGGCAAAAGATCTGGAAGGAGAGAATGAATAAGAAATAAGAACATCCCAGCTATCATCTGTCATTATGGGAGTGAAGAACGGGGAGGGAGAGCCCAAGACATACTGGATGTCTTGATGAGGCTCTAAGAAGGAGCAGAACTTCCCTTCTCCAGCTTCCTCCCTGTCTCTTCCACTCTCAGCAGCCACGGGGATAAAGAAAAGGAAGGCAGGTCTGAGCATCCCATGCACTGTATCAGGCACTTCACTTCCCATGAATCAAATGACAAGGAAAAGTTGTCAAGGACCCTCAGGTGACAGAGCTGAAACAGTCCCTGTAGATGTACTCTCTGCCCCAGGACCTTTGTACATACTGTTTCCTTTGCCTAGAACTCTCTCTTGCCCTTACACACACACCCGCCTCCCTTCCGTCTGTATAACCAACTCCCACATATCCTTCAGGCCTCGCTTAGATGCCACTGTCTCAGAAATGCCTGCCTTGATTCATCCCCACCATCGCCAGTCAACCTTAGGGCATTCTGCACCTCTCCTTTGCAGCATTCATCACAGTTCTAGTTCATTATTTGTGTATCTCTCCCATTAGAATGTAAGTTCTCCAATGGCTGGGACCTTATCTCTGCTGTTTATCACTAAACTCCAGTACCTAGTACCTAGCAGATGCTCAACTAATACTGATGAGTGAATAAATGAATCCAATAGACACACACCACTTACAGATGAGAAAGGTAGGCTAGGAACCAGGCAGTGACACTCTGGTTCACACTCAGAGTCAGCAGAGAGCCAGAACTAGAATTCAGACCCCCCAACTGCTGAGCCAGGGGGCCAGTTCCCCTCCTGCCTCTGGGCAAGGTGGTGCGGTCTCCAAGCCCAGGGTGGGGTAAGCTCTAAGGCTTAGGCTGATGTAAATTAGGGCTCCGTACCTCCCTATTCCCTCCTTCGGTTCTGAACTTCTCTCCTCCCAAAGTCACTGCCAAGGGCTGGGCCTGGAAACCCCTCCCAGCCCTAATCCAGGGCATCACCATCAAGGCCCCACTTGATTACCCACTGCAGAATGACAGTCTAGGAGTGGAAAGTACCCAGCCTTCTGTGTATCAGAAACAACTGTTATGACAATTAGTTCTGGGTGGGGGCTTCACATCCCAGCCTATGGAACCCCCTCCCTCCTCTCGTCACTGTGCTTGGAAGTGTCCATCCACTATGTCCAGGCCTGCAAGGGCATTTCTGCATTTCATCTTCATAAGGACACATGGAGGTAGATACTATTATTATCCCCATTTTACAGATTAGGAAACTGAGGCTTAAAGAGGCTAAGTAGCTTACCCAGAACCACACAGCCAGAAGGAAACAGGTAGGGACTGGAAGCCAGATCTACATGACGCCAAAGCTACTGTGCTATACCACCTTAAGTCCCACTTCCCCAGGGCTTAATGCCAAGGTCGACATAGAGTAAATCTCATGGATAATTGTGGGGTTCACTTTCCTGGATCGGGAGACTCCAAAGACTCTGTGAAAATCTCCTAGGGACACTCCAAGCAGAGAGGAATCTGAGTGGCCAGAGCTTTGGCACTCAAGCCCTCGGATGTAGTGGGGTATACACACAGACATGCACACAGACATGTACATGCACGTGCCCACAAGCACATGCATACACACACCGTTCTCAATATGAGCAAGGCTGGTCTCCATTGCTTTTCTATGTAAGATGTGTCTGAAGAGAAGGTTCTGCTGCTCGAAACCATATGAGGAGGAAGGCATTGCCTCCCGAACCTCTCCAGGGGAAGAGTCGCAGGCTCCCTCACATTCCCCAAGGGGGCAGGGCAGGGCAACCTCCCCACGCCTCCCATTCTGGTCCCTTGGTGCCAGAGCAGGACTTTTCACTGACCCGACAGATGGGGGCTTGGCTGGGGCTGGGCATGGGTGGAGAAGTGAGATCTGGTGAGGTCAGGTCAAAGCATGGGCAGCAATGTGGGTCAGATGACCAAAACACAGAGACAGAGAGGCTGGAGGCAGGGAGAGGAGTTTTTCAGCCAAAAACGCTTATCCCAAATCTAATCAGAAGGAAACTCTCAGATAAATCCAAATCAGGGGACATTTCACTAAATAACTGGGCTAGACTCCTCAAAAATGTGAGGGTCGTGACAGATGACAAAAAAAGGCTGGAAAATTATTCTATATTAAGAGGCTGAAGCAACATGACAACTAAAATAAAATGTTCTATAGAACATTCTTTAGAAAATTTGGAAATTTTGAATGTGGACCATGTATTAGATAATAATATAGTATTAAAGTTTAAATTTCAGGGCAATAATTCTATTGTGGTTATGTAGGAGGATGTCTTTTTTAAAAAATACACATACTGCAGCCTGAGAGGTGAGGTTTGTTTTCTACTCACAAATGGTGAGGGGGGAGGGAGAGGGACAGGGAAGGTGCTGGGGAAAAGGAGGGAGGGGGGAAAGGACAGAGGAGAGGATAGCTGCATGGCTGGTGGGTCTGGGTAAAAAGGAGAGGGCTGTTTGTTATATGATTCTTACTGCTTCTCTGTTCTTCAAAAATTTTCAAATAAGCCCTGGCTGGTGTGGCTCAGTGGACTGAGCACTGGTCTTTGAGCCAAAAGGTCACCGGTTCAATTCCCAGCCAGGGCACATGCCTGGATTGCAGGCCAGAACCCCAGTAGGGGGTGTGAGAGAGGTAACCGATGGACATTTCTCTCACACATCGATGTTTCTCTCCCTCTCTTTCCCCCTCCCTTCCTCTCTACCTAGAAATAAATAAATAAAATCTTTAAAATTTTTTTCAAATAAAAGATGGCTGGCTACATTAAGGAAATGGGAGAAGGCATCCCCGAAGCAGAGAGATGGTGGGGGAGGCCCTGGGGCCTTCAACGAGGGAGAATGGGAGTGAGAAGGGTGGGTTGCCTGAGCCAGAGGACCCAGGGCTTTGAAATCCAGGGGAGAGTTTAGCCCTGGTCCCTCAGAGTTCTGAAAGAGTAGAGAAGGAGAAGGTCTAAGTGTGACTCACAGGGCAGCAGGGTAGTTGGAGTGATCCTGAGAGACAGGGACAGAAAGACAAAGAGAGAGGAGGGGGCTTGAGCAGACAGGAGTGAAAGAGAAAAGGCCTGGCCAAATGCCATGGACAAGGTGGACCAAGGTGGGTCTGAGAGCCCCTGCACGGGTCTGGTGGGGAGGCGAGGCGCTGGTGAAGGTCATGGGCTTCAACACCGGCTCACCCTCACTGCTGGTATTTTGTGGCACATGCACTCAGGGTTGGGTGCAGCATGGCAAGGCAGCCAGGACCTGTCCCTTCACCACGCGGTGGTGCCGCACCCAGAAAAGAGGGACAAGAGCCATGCCTACCTTATGGATTAGTGGCTGTGAGCATTTAGCAAGCTGGTGGACACGAAGTGCTTGGACAGCAGGTAACACATACGAGCTAGCACATTAACAACCCCACTACCTCTCATCTACGAGGTGAGGATGCCACATCCACTCAACAAAGCATGGCTCTCGGTGCCCACAGGGCAGCAAATGCAAGACAGGAAACCTGCCCTCAGGAGAGACAGACAAGAATAAGATAAATGATGGTGGAAGATGGTAGGAAGTGCTACGGAGAAGGAAAAAGTGTCGGGGCAGGGAGACCAAGTGCTAGGGTGAGAGAGTGGGGGGCTGCTGTACAGGAAAGGGCTCACTAAAAAGATGGCCTTTGGGCAAAAATAACAAAGAGGTCAGGGAGGGGGTCTGCCACATCCTAGGGGGACCTGTCCAGGCAGAAGGAACAGTAAGTACAAATCTTCTCAGGCTGAGATGCAGCCAGGCGGCCAGTGTGGCCGGAGTAGAGCCTTCGGAGCGAGCGAGGAGGAGAGGAGGTCGGGAGGGAAAGGCGTGGGACAGGTCACGAAGGGCTTTTAAACCACTGTAAGAATTTTACTCTGAGTGGCTGGGAGGCCACGAGAGGGCTGGGGCCACAGGAGTGGTTCGAGTTGAACATGTTAGCTGACCACTCGGGCTCCAACGTTGAGAACAGATTGAAGGGAACAGGGGCAAGGCCACAGGCCAGTTAGGAAATTAATAATCCGGGAGCGAGATGATGGTATCTTGGACCAGGACGGTAACAACGGAGCCTGAGAAGTGGTTGGGTTATGAATACATTTTTGAAGGTAGAGTCGGCAGGATTTCCGACAGAGGCCCATACCTCTCCTGCCTGGTCATCGTGAAGCCTGGAGGGTCTCGATGTTCAACGCCATGCTACCGCAGAGGTAGTAGGCGCTCAATAAATGGGGCTGTTGGGAACAGATGGAAGGCACCTGATCAGGAACAGCATTCCACTAAAAGCCTCTATTGCAGCCAAGCAAGAAAAGGGTGTCCCTGGGGCCTTGGAGCCCCTCCCCACCACTCCCTGCCTGGACAGATCCGCAGAGGCCACAGGTTACGGAGAGGGAGCTCACACCCCGGCAAAGATTGATGCCTTTTAAACAGACCCAGAGTGAGAAGGACAGAGAAAGTCAATATTTGTCCGAGCAAGCCAAACAGGCAGGCTGGCCCAGGAATGTGAGGGAGGGAGGGAGGCCCAGCGCCCGGAGAACATTATTTCAACAGACAGATATTTGGAAACCATCGCTGTCCTGGGTGTGGGGGAAGGGGGCAGTTCATCCAGCCCTCATTTCTGCCCAGGGATGGATGGGACCAAGCGAAGCAGCCAGGGGGGCAAGGGGAGAAAAGGAGGGAGAAGGCAGGCTTACAGGGTCCCTGCAGAAGAGCTGGCCCACCGTTCCCGTTACTGGAAATCAAGGTTCGGAGAGGGGAAAGGACATAACCCAGTATATACTGGTGACCCGCCCCACGCCCCACAGTGATTCTTCGCAGCTTTCAGGTTGAACTGCAGACTTCTTCGCTGCTCTGTGCGGCTCTCCATGATCCAGACCTGCCACCCTGTCCCCTCTTACCCTCACACACCAGCCAATCAGATCAATTTATGACCCCCAAGCACACCAGGTGCTAAACACATTTTCACCACTATGCTTTTGCACACACCAGTCCTCTACCTGACACACCTTTTGTTAACCTTGACTCATTCTTCAACACCTGGTTCAAGGTTCACCTCCACCATCCGGCTCCTTGTTTTGAGTTAAGAGCTTGAGGCCTGAGACCAGGGAGTGCTGGATTTGACAGTTACTGGCTGGATGATTTAGGCAAGTTCTGTAACCTTCGTAAACCCTGTTTTTTCATCTGTAAGACGGGGTGGTGGGCTACATAACAACACCCCCGCCAAAGATGTCCACGTCCCGATCACTGGAACCTGTGAGTGAGTCACCTTACATGGTAAAAGAATCTATGCAGGTATGACTCAGTGAAGGATTTTGAGATGGGGAGATCATCCCGGATTACCCAGGCGGACCCAATGTGATCACAAGGGTCCCTACCGGAGGGAGGCAGGAGTGTCACAAGGAGAGCAAGGTATATGACAGGAGCGGAGAGTGGGGTGATGCAAGGGCCACACTGAGAAAGGCAGGCAGGGAGTGGATTCTGCCTACGTCGCCTCCAGCCCTGCCAACACCTTGACTTCAGTCCAGCGAAACTGGTTTTGGACTTCTGACTCCAGAACTGTAAGATAATAATTTTGTGTTGTTTTGAGCCACTAAGTTTGTGAATTAACAAACAAACGTGTTTGTTGTTACAGCAACAGCAGGAAATGAATTCAGATGAAGATAACATTTATGTCTACCCGCAGGGCCTCTTGTAAGAACCAAATAACACAGAGACCCCATAGCGTGGCACCTGAGACAAAGAAAGGGCTTGAGGGTGTGGAGTTGGTGTTACCATAACCTCCGCCCCCTTCCAGTCCCTGACAACTTGACCTTTAATGGTCTGCTTACATTTCTGTCTACCCCACCAGACTGGGAGCAATTTGAGGACAGGCTCACAATGTCATATCAGTTTTAGTATCTCCAACTCAGCCCCAGAGCAAGCACTGAACAAGAATTGAATGGATGAATGAATGCTAGCATTTGTCCACACACAGTGTGGTTTTAATCATACAGTAGAATCCCAGGCTGAGTAAGACAAAATTCTTGAATCCATGGGACCAAACCTTAGAATCCAACCAGAAGAAATTTATGGAAATGGTTGGGTCCTTCCTGCAGGGCAGACAGGTGGATGTCCAGTCTCTCAGCTGGTCCTATCACCACTCTAGATTTCCTGATGGCTTCTCCTTACTAACAGTGTGAAAAGTATTGCCTAGAGATGGTTTACTACTTCTGGATATAGCTTCGCACATCTGGCTGGGGCCCCAAGGTCAGAGGTGGTGGCTGTCGAGGCAGCACGCATGGAAAGAAGCTACAGTCCTGGATCACGGTGATGGTGAAGTAGACGGCCACCACCTTTCCTATGTGCCAAACGCGGTATAAAGTGTTTTGCATCATTATTTCATGCTCCAGTGTCCATTATCACTCCCGCTTGCTGAGGAAGAAATGGAAGTTCTGACAGGTTACAGTTTGCCCAGAGTCACACAGCTCACAAATAGCTAGATCGAGATTCAGACCCAGTCTGTCTGCCTTAAAAGGCCGTTCTTATAACCAGCAGGCTCCACTGCCTATCAACCTGCCATGTTCTCAGGCTGTGCTATCTCTTCTCTAAAAGCTGATGGGACCTCAGGTCAGATGGGTTGGTATACTTGTCTGTGCACCCCTCGAGATTCACTCAATAAACATAATTGGCCAAACCTCTGGGTCAAGACTTGCTCTATACACTGGGGACAGAGAGGCAACCCAGTTCAGTGGGGGACACAGGCCCCGGACAATCACAAGCTGGTAGTAAGGTTGGTGAGAGTGAGAACCAAGAGGTCATGAGGACACGGGTGTGGGCATCAAAATCTGATGGGCATCAGGAATAAAGCTTCCTTGATAATAGTCAAACACACGGAGGGAGAGAAGAGAGGGGAGGGATGTACACCTTTGGAAGGGGGACTCCAAGCCAAGGAAACAGCACATGCAAAAGCCCAGAGGCAAGACAACGGTACATTCAGGAAAACAACTTATTTGGGGGTGGACAAAGTGTAGTGGATCAGGGAGTGACAAAGCTGGAGCATGAGTAGGGGCCAAATGTAGGTCCCAGCTCTGAGAATGCACTTAAGTCTAAGGACAATGGGACACTATGGAAAGGGTTTAACCAAGGGACGGACTCGGTCAAATTTTATGTTTTTCTAAAATAATAATAGCAATAACATCTATCCCATATCCAGTACTTGTTATATCTCAGCCACTTTTCTAAGAACCCCGCATGGGTTGAATCACTCAGTCCTCACTACGACATCATTATGAACATAAAACAGCATCAGTTTACAGATGCGAAAACTGAAGCACAGACAGGCGGAGTAACTCGCCCGGGGTCACCTAGATCGTAAATAAATAGTGGCAGAAATTAGATTTGAACCCACGCAATCTGACTCTAGAGCCCAGGGGCTCACTTTACTGAACTTTTCTCCTAGAAGGCAGGGTTTAGTCATGTCTGGATGTCACCAGGACCCCGCAAAGCAAAGAGGAGGTGTTTCGGAACTCTGTGCTAGCTTGCCCAGCAAGTGGGCTTGGCTCAGGAAGAGAGATCCTGCTCTCCAAGCTGCTCCAGGCCCCACACACATCCCAGCCTTCCTGGTACTCACTGCCCCAACACCCGCCAGCCCGCCCGCCCGCAGTGCTGCAAATTCTCGGGGCAACGCCTTATCTTCCCAGATTTCTTTGGGGTTTCTCCCAGCTCTGCTTTTCTGAAAAGCCTTTCCGCTTTGTTACAGATCCTATCTCCCTGCCTGTTTCCTATTAGCAGAGTGATTAGCACTCATCCATTTGCATAAGCACAGAGACCCCCCAGACCCAAGTGGTGGCCTCTGCTTGGCTGCAAAGGAGTTCCCTCTGCTAAACCTGCCTGGTGCCTTGTCAACAGCCGCTTGTTGTCTGGAGGCGCCTCAGTGTCCTCATCTTTGAAGTGGGGATAACCATATCCCGTCCTTCGCAGACTGTTTGAGGACTACGTGTAAGATAAACATGAATGATGTATAATCAATAAACTACTATACATTGGGGTATTACCATTAAGTTGTTATTGTCACTACCATCCAAATAATCACTGCGGTTAAAGAAAAAGAGGTAGAGTGAAAATTCAATTCTGTCCTAGCCATCTGAACAGCAAAAACAAAACCACATTAATCACTGAGAGGCTACGGACTGACATGTGGTGAGCCAGGAGCCTTCATATGTTCTCTCACCTAATTCTCACAATTTCTCTATAAGAACTGTCCCATTTTACAGATGGGAAAACTAGGATGCAGAGGTGTGAGGTCACTTAACCAAGGTCACATACCTTGTCAGTGGCTTTTAACCCAGGCCTACCTGGCTGCAGAAGCTCAACTGGACCATGCTGCCGCCGGACCCAGCCTCCCCCAGACCCAGGTCTCCTGCAAAATGCTGTGAAGACAGGGAACATTTGTGCAGCTGCCCAGTCCTTAGACTCATAAGACAGACTGGTAGGAAGTGTTGTGCAAAAGAATACAAATGAGAGCCAGCATTTATTAGACTCCTAATAGATTCCAGTGTCATCCTCACAACAGCCCTATAAGATAGGTTATCCCCCATTTTACTGGTGAGAAAACTGAGGCACAGAGAGGTGGTATGACTTGCCCAAGATCATGCAACTAGTGGCAGAGCCAGGATTTGAACCTGGATAGTCTGGCTCCAGGCTTTGCGTCCCTAGTCTTAACTTCTACACACAACACTGGAGATACTGAGAGGTAAGACATGCCCCCCACCCCACCCCCACACACACACACACATGCGCTGTATTCCCAGTGACTCAGGCCCCTATACCTGCTCTGGCCTAGCCGCACCGTCTACTATATTATACCCATGATGTCCCTGAATGAGAGTACCTGGGCGGTGGTAAGTGCCCAGGTTCCGAAGGCCTACTGGGAACACGGCCTTCCCCCTACCCACACACAGCAGGCAGGCAGCCTCGGGGCCCCACTCCCCTGTCAGGCCTTGCTGCTGGACAAACACTGCGGGCCCCAAACTGGGCTGACTATACGAGGATGTGCCACTGCTTTCTGGAGCCCTCGCCGTAATCCATCTGTCACCCTTTAAAAGTGACTCAGCGATCCTGGCTCTGTTGCTGGGGAGGAAGAAATGCGGGGTTGCAGCCATAAGTCTCCTTGCGCCCAGCAGGCATGTGTCCACAGCTTTAGGCTGTCTCCGAGGAGAAAAAAAAGCACTCTATGCCTCTCGGCCTCCTCCTCCTTCCTTCCCTAGGCCCTGTGTGTCTGCTCTCTGCTCTTCTTTTCCAGAGGGAGTCTGGGGACCTGGTAGGCCCAGGAAAGGCCCTGTGCTCTACCCATCCCCAGTCATTCACTCCCATCCTCTGTATCCTAGGACCTGCTCCTCCCAGAGTCAGGGGGTCACCTGAGAACCCCAAAACAGCACCTCCAACAATAGTGGTCTTTGTATACGACAAAGCCCTTCTAGGACTCTGCTTCCAGCGACTTAACTGGCAGAACTGAACAACGGAGACCCTATCTACACAAGCAGCCCAGTTTTATAAAAAGGAAAAGCAACTCTTCTGCAGGTGTGAACACAACTGCCAAGAAAATGGCCTATTAAGTGCTGAGCCCAGACGGCCAACCCTCTATCATTTCATTCATCCATTTGTTCCTCAGATCAGCACCCACTGGGCAAAGAAGTCGATGAACTGAACTCAACGCAAGGTCAGAATTCTAGCATCCAAGTTCTGTCACTGGCTTCCTATGTGGCCTGAAGAAGAGCTTCATGCCCTGGGCCCCTGTGAAATGAGAGCTTGGCCTCTGTCCCCTCCTAGAAGAGAATGACACAGATGTCAAGGGCTCTAATCCAACATGACTGCTCTTATCACCTCCAGATTCTTGGAGAAACACTCACCAGTGGCCAGACACGACCATAGAAGGTGGGTCCTCCCCCATATCTCATTCCAGTTTGCCCACATCCTCTGCCTTCTGGTAAGAAGAAGGAGAGGCCTGATTTCAGTGCAGGCTGAGAGGACATTCATAGGACATCGTGGATCTGCCAGGGGGTGGACCCATTGGCTGGAAGCCCCCAGCCCTTGAGCCAAGCAATTGTCCCCTTAATTAAAGACATGCCCTGGATTATGGAGAGAGCCAGTGGGGACTGACTCATTTACACTCAGACCACGAGCCAAGCTGGGCTACGGAGCTGCTCTAGCTCAGGAGCGTCAGGAGAGGCGGTGGGCCTTTTTATGGAAATGACTTGAGATTTTTTCCCAGGAAAAATAATGTGTGTGTGTGTGTGTAGTAAATAAAATAAGATTCTGATGTAAACTCCAAATCCAAAAGTTCAAGTTTCACTCCAGCCTCCTTGCCTCTGTTTCCCTCCTCTGTGGGAGGACAGGCTATGGGGACAGTGAGGCATAAGGGGTCAGGATTCCTCCGGTAACGCTGCAGCTCCCATAGCCAGAAGCCCATGAGATATTCCAGAAAATGATGGATCAGGATGGATAAGAATCAACCCCTTCCTATACCCATTGCCTCACACGCCCCCATTGCTTCAGATCCGTGGTGTCCTGCCCCCTTCTGGACCTCCATCTCTAGTCTAGAGAGGCCCAGACAAGGCCTCAAAACCTTCTGGGTGTCCCACAAACACCTTAAGCTTAGCCCATTTAGCACTGAACATATCACGTGCCTCCCCAGGGTTCCCCACTGTCCTGCCAACCACCCCAGCCAAAATCCCTGGCTTTCTCCCCAGTTTTTCCCTCTCCCTTACACCCACCCCCAAGCGGTCCCTAAGTCCTGTAAGTTCAAACTCCAACAAGGTTGAAGCTAGGTTGCCTGGGGCACTGTTGCGCCCCACCCCGCACGCCTTCACATCCCTCTGGTCCTCCAATGCACCTTCACCCAGAGACACAGTGACTGGGCTAAAGCCCACGTCTGACCAAATCTCTCCCTTTCTTAATACGCCAGTGCCTCCCACAGCCTTGATGGAGGAGATAAAGCAGCTGCCGTGACTTGACAGGCTCTGTGGACATCTCCGCATCCCCTCACACATGCCGTCACACTGCACACCCTGACACTCATTTGTTTTCTAGCTCCCCACATTCTATGCTTCCCATCTTCCTTTCCACATGTTGTTCCCTCACTCATGCCTTCCTCCTCGCCTGAACTCTAGGTGGTAGGCTCTGTGCCATGCATATAAGAATCAGCGGAGCAAAGCATGACAGTGATACCCATCACTCAGCAAAAATGTCTGGAACATACTCAGTATTCAATAAGAACTTGAAAGAATGTGTGGAATGAATGAATGATAAATGGATGAATGAATGAATGAATGAGTGAATGAATGAGTGAATGAACGACGATTTGAGTACTAGAGATAAACTCCAGCTGTCTGTATCCCAGTAAACCACTAACCATTCAGGAGTAACCAGCTTTTAATCTCTGTTAAAAAGTCTCACATGGAACATCCACCGCTCCTCTGTCCTTCTTTACCTGTAATTTATAGGTAATATATTCTCCTAACATTAAAATTGGCCTTGCTGTGTAACCAGAATTGCTCCCTGGATCCTCAATCCACCTTGTTCTTTCTAGAGTAGGGACAACCCTCGCTATCCAGCTCCCAGCCCCCTCGCCTCCCAACTGCACACAGGTGGACCTACCTGACCTTAGTGAAAAGAACTAGATCCTTCCCTGGCCTGCAAGTGGCCCTTGCTGAGACAGCCATGGAGGAGAATCTCCTTCTATGTACATCCTCGCAGGACTTAGATAGGGTCCAGATAAGCTGACCTCAGCCTTCCTGCCCCAACTTTCCCTTGGCGAGCCCCTAGTCTGACTGGGAGACACAGCCAGCCCATCCTTAGGAGAGGGTGATAGGAAACCCAGCTCCACACACTCACTACAGAAATAATGGCTGTAGCTGTAGTCACAGCTAGAGATGGTGGGTCTTGAGGGAGGAAGGAGGGGGCAGAATGGGTAAGGGGAGGAGGATCCCTGCTCATCCTGTGCCCAGTGGCTTGCCAAGGGCCCCCTCCCATTGAAAGAAGCAATCAGTAGAACCACATGTATATTTGCATATGTTTGCATTCAATTTGCTTCTGATTTACATAAGTCCCCTAGCCTGGGCCCATCTTGGGTAATTGGCTAGGTGAATATGTGCCTTCTGCCCTGGAATGTACCAGTTTTGTCTCAGTATCCCTGAAGGGTCTTCTCTTAGCCTGCCTAAGTCTCCAGGGCCATGGGTTCAGGGCAGGTGGCTTCCCAAGGACCCACAGCTATGGTAGAGCCCAAGGGGAGGTGGGAGGGAAGAAGAGGTGCCGAAAGTGTCCACATGCCACCTCTTCTTATTCTCTCTCTCCATCTCCCCTTCAGCAAAGTACTGGGACAATTAGAACAGGACATGGAAATTCTGACTTGGGAGACAATATCGAGGGAGCTTTCACAAAGCAAGTACTTTAGCAAAGCTTCCAAGGAATAGTAGGATATGAATAGGGAAACGGAGACCACAGTGGTAAGGGACAGAGGCCATCATTCACCCACAGTATGACTGAGTGATTCATTCAATGAATTGGATGATGGATAGATGGATGGATGAGTGAATGGATAAATACAGATGATAAGTAACTGGTAAGGAGAAAAGAGATGTTTGATTGATAATAGATAAGTAATTGATAGAAAAGATACATAGATGATAAATGATGACTAGATGATGATGATCATGATGACAGACAGACAGACAGACAGACAGATGTTACTGCTAGCCCAGCTCTCTGTACCAGGTATCAGAAATTCAGTGATGGCTTAAGCATGCTCCCTTCAGCCAGTGAGACAAACAAGCAAGCAATTAATTAAAATTCAGAGTGGTGAGTGCATGCGAGTCAGATGTACAAATTGTTGTGGGAGCACAGAGGAGGGGATTATTAACTCAGCTGGGAAAGGTGGTGTGGAAGGGACAGTGTCACAAAAGACTGATGTTTGAACTAAGTGTCCTGAACGATAAATAGGTCACCAACAGGAGCGGCTAGAGGGAGGAGCATTCCAAAGGAAATGAGGAATCAGAGGAAATGATCTGGGACAAAGCATGAAGGTATGGATGAAATATAAAAGGCCAGGCAGAGACAGAGGACTCAGGAAAGAGACAATGAAATGGAAACTCTGGAAAGGCAACGAGACCGAGGAGGTCTTGAAGAAGGACAACTGCTAAGTCCAGAAAAAGAAAAGGTGGTTGCAGATGCTTTGTAGAAGATGCCTACAGTCTTTAGGGACATTTCTAAATTGGAAGGCTGGGAAATGGGGGAGGCCACTCAGAGAAATGGAGTAGCTGAGGTGAAGAAATGATATGGAAAGGAAATGATGATGGATGGATGGAAGAATGGATGGATGGATGGGGGGATGGAAAATTAAGTTCATTATCTAGCACATATGTTATAAACATTGGATGGATTAAACTGGTGAACGAACGGTTGCTGGTGGATGGGTCAGCACATATGATGGAAAAGGAAAGAAGAAAATATGAAAGAAAATTAGGAAGAAGGAACAAAGGAAGGTAGGCTGATTGAAGGGTTGAGTGCAGCTAAATGGATGACCCATTGTGGCAGAGGAACCTACTCACCTATAAGGAGATCTAGAAGAGAAGACCCCCAATTTACAGAGAAGGTAAGTTTTCACCTTGAGGGTGATAGAGAGACCCTCTTAATAACAGCAGTGGTGATGATGAAAGTTTACTTTGAAGATGGCTCCTAAATTTGCAAAGAATGCCTCCATATTTGTTTTGTTTCATCAAAAATATTCGAAGCTGTGGAACTCTGGTTCAATGACCTACAACTACCTCAGCTGGAGGTTGCAGAGCCGAAGTGACAGGATTTTCTGAACTGAAATTCAGCATACCCAGCCTACTCCAGCTCTAGGGAGCAGAGGGACAGCGGAATAAATATATGACATAGGTATTTTTCTGGATAACCTGGGAGTGGTGCTGGCTATCAGCATGGCTGCAGAATACACCCAGTCCGTGGCAGCTAAATTCTGACCCACAGGGACACTTTGGGTCAGGAGGTGGGTGGGAGAAGGAAGAAGTATAGCGAGTGATGAGGGTACATGAAAGGACAAATGGAGGTACACGCATACTTCCTAGACCAAGGCCCCACAGAGGGGTCAGTCCACGTCAGCCTGACATGACCAGAGCTTGGCAGAGTAAACTGGCCTCCTGGAGGAGGTAACACCTAAGCTTAGCTGAAGGATGGAGACTTTTGCTGAGACAGGGACATCAGAGGAGGAGCATTTGGTGGGAGAGTTAGAGGAAGCTGAGGGTACACAGAGCTGAAAAATTATAAATTCACTTATCCACCGATTGATCCTGAGCTCCTTTTGTCCATGCTTTTGCTCATACAGAACTTGCCACCTAAAGGACCCACCCCGTCCCCTTCCTTCCATCTGCCCACCTACCTAAAAATCTTCCCATCCTTGGATATTTTCAAGGGCAAGAATGAACTGGTAAGAGGTAACCAGGGACCGTGCCCTGGAAAAGCAAACCCACAGCTGGAAGAAGGAGGCTCCACCCCATCGTGGCTCCTGCTCGAGCTCACACATGTCTTGGGCCAGCTCAGCTGCCTCCTCCTCTTCCTCTTCACCAGACTTCCCAGTCAGCACTCCCAGCTGCCCACACTCCCCAGCTCTCCTGGCCTAATTGGAAAGGATTCTTGTCTCCTCCTTCCAGAAAAGGTTAGCTGTGTGACTATGTCCAACTCAGGAAACTCTCTGGGCCTCAGTTTCTTTGCCTATAAAATAAACTTAATAATCCAATTCCTGACTGTCCCACAGGGTTCTTATGTGCATGAAATGAAATGCAAATTGTCGTCTACTGTACATCTGTTAAAGGTAAACAGGTTTTTAATGTTTCATTAGAAACCAAATACAACATTACTTTTCACTGATATTTTATTTCTTCTTTCTTTGCTCATGGTAGGTTTTAATATTTTTCAGTGAATAAGAATTATTTCAATAAGGTGGGAAAACTAAAGTTTGAAAAAATAAATTTTCTTAGGAATTGAGACAAGTTTAGCATTTTAAAATTATACTTGGGCATTTCCTGTTTTGCTATTTCTTGGATTCTCTTTATATCTCTTTGTATTGTTACCATCATTGTCAATGATTGTAGGTTATTATCCTCTTCTTACAGATGAAGAAACCATGACGCAAAAACACACACAGCCAGTCACTGGCTGAGCCAGCTTTCAAATCTTCTGTCTCCAAGTCTAGTGGTCCTTGCATTAGAGAACAGACTTTTGCATGTCATCTTCCCAATGCTGACAGCGCTGGCATCCAATTTTTCAATCTCTTATGTGTTCAACTGCCACATATCTAAATATATATATATATAGTGAAACTTCCTCTAGGACCTTTGATTAAGTGCATTATTCCAAATACCTGAGCTTTTGGAAAGCTACAGATTTAAGCATTAACTTCTTTTTTTACAATTTTATTTATTTATTTGTATTGAGATGGGAAGGGAGGAAGAGAGGGTGAGAACCATTGATGTGTGAGAGATACATCAAGTGGTTTCCTCTCACATGCCCCCAACCAAGGACCTGGCCCGCAACCCAGGCACCTGACCAGAAATCCAACTGGCAACCCTTTGGTTCACAGGCTGGTGCTCAGTCCACTGAGCCACATTAGCCAGGGATCCATCAACTTTTTATTTTTTTAATTAATTATTCTTAGAAATCATTCTTTAAAATATGATACTCTTTCCCTGGCTTCTTAATCAGAATATACAGAAAGCCACGTAACCTTTTCTTAATGCCTCAAGGCAGCCATTCCAGTCCTGGCTTGGCTTGAGTGTACGTTATCCCATCAGGTCCCTTCCTTCTCCGAGATCTCCATTTGCTCAATAATAACTAACATTTATTGAGTATTTATCACACGCATTGTTCTAAGTAAGATTAGCAGAAGTAATTGTCCTGACCCTGGAAGGTGGATGTGGTCACTCTTGTTTTATAGACAAAGAAAGGGAAGCACCAACGTTAAATGACTTGCTCAAGGTCACAGAGCTGGTCAGCCATGGTGCCAAGATTAAAACCAGGCCACGTGGTTCTGGCGACAGGACCAGGTGCCTCCAGCCCTGACATGTAGGGCCTCATCTTCCAAGCCCCAAGAGGTGTTTGAAGGGCACAGCTGCCTATCCCCCGTACTGCCACGGCTCCGGGGACAGAGTGGGCAGTGTCCTCCAGGAGCTGCACACAGCCGTCCACGGGCCACTGCGGCGGCTTCATGGACGTTCTTCTTTCTTTTTTTGCCCCAGTTCCCAACTATTGCCACAGGCGATGAAACTCAGAGATCCTTAGCCTTTCTGTCAGCCCTCTGGCCCTGCCAGTTCTGAACTTTATACCTTCAGCCTTTTTCTGGCTCTTGACAAATGGAAAAAAAAAAAAAATCATTCTTAGGTTGATGTGTGTGTGTGCGTATGTGTCTGCCCATAAAAAAAAAAGTGACATTTTTGGTCCTTCCCTCAATTCCCAGTTGCATAACACCGGAAGAGACGGGGGCTGGACAGGAACTCAAGGAGGCGGCCACAGCCTCCTGCCCACCCATTCCATCCCACCATGGGCCACACAGCAAACCCCCCTGCTGCCCAACCCTTTCCACTGCCCTTCTGCAGGGAATTATTGTCTCGGCCTCAAACCCAACCTGGAAAATGTAGCATTCCTGCCCACCTTCCAACCTCATCACCGCAATTCCCTGGCACGAGCCCTTTTTTCCAGACAAACCAGGCTCCTCATTGATCTCCACACATGTTTCATGCTTTCCTACCTCTGTGCCTTTGCCCGCACCCCTGCCCCTCCAGGAATGCTCCCTTCTCCTCTCCCTGCGTCCAAATCTACCGTCCTTCAAGGCCCTGCTGTAGACAAGCACCGGACTAGTGCCTACTACGTGCTGTGGTGCTGAGGATACAGTGACGAATAAGGCAGGTAGGGTTCTTGCTTTCAAAACGGTCATTAAAAAGTAATTCCACAACTGCAAATGGTAAAAAGCATGCCTCGGTACACTTCTGTTGGTATCTGCTCTGCGTGGAGTGCCACCACCATCACCTGGCAGTGCTCAACATTAATGTCAGCCTCTCCCTTCCCCTACCATCTCCACTTATGGAGATGCTCTTAAATCTTTAAGGCCCTCAGCCAATGCCTACCTCCTCCAGGGAGCCTTCCAGAATTCCCCTGTCCAGACAGAATCACTCCCTCCTCTGAACTTACCCTCCACTGGTTTAGGTGGACCCTTGCTGTGGGCAGCACTGAATCTCATCCTTGTGCTTACACAGTGGGTGTGGTCCCTGATCTCAACAGCCCCAGAGCCTCTGACCACAGTCCCCTCCCACTTACCCCAGCGTGCGGAACAGAGACCATGACGTCCTACACAGTCCTACACATGCTGCATCACAGAAAGCTCTGAAGCACATCAGTGAAGCCATGATGTTTCTAGGGCCCGACTGATGTTGCAGTGTGCGGCTGGCCAGTCCTCGAACATCTGAGTGAGAGCCACAGAGATCTAGAAATCTATGCTGGGCAGTGTCATTCTTACGGTTAAAGTCAGGTCATTGTTTAAAAATTTTTCTATTTTGCTCAAAGTTATCATCTTAGGTAGTATTTATAATAGTTTGTAACTGGGTTGCTTGACAGATAAAACACACTGTGGAAAACAGACACGGCATCAACCAGCAAAAAGTCAACTTGCCATTAACTGCCCCCCAAATTGTTCAGAAATTGGAACGATGGAAATTTTTCATTAATGACTGTTATTCAAAGATAATTTGGTAGAGCAAGGTAAAATCAGGGAGGAAAAGGTCAAGTCAGGGTAAGGCAGTGCTCACTGTAAATTTTAAAAGAGGTGAAAGCTAAACCAAATTTTCTAAGTGCGACAGGCCCCGAGGACAGTATCTTGCAAAGAAAATGAAAAGCCAATCTGGAATGGAATTGTTTCTTAAGATCCTTGGAGAAATTGTTCAATCTTCCTGGGGTGTTAGTACCTCAGAGGAGGTCACTACCTGGCCCTCTTTTAAACAGGATGGATGGGTATGTGAGCTCGTGGGGAGGCAGGGAAGACTCTGCTGCTGAGTGAGGTGGAGGCATGGTGTTGCTGCCAGCCCACCAGACTCTCCTCAGATGATGCCATGAGAGGACCACCCCAGTAGCTGCAGGGGTATGCATGGGCAGCCCCCTGCCACTCTCAGGACGATCTGCTCTACTCAGCCAATTTCTTTAGAAGTCACTGTCCAAGTGTCAAAATACTTGGTCTCACATCGGAAGGGCAGGTCTCGTGGTCTAGGAGACACCTCCCTCTATAGGTTTATGCTTGGAATACTCCACACCTGCATCTACAAGCAAAGAGTGCCCCAGACTCATCCAGCAGACCTGGGACCAAAGGTCATTATGTTGTGCAGGAGGAGAACATACCTGGAAGTCCTCTAAAATGGAAGACCTCCCTCCTGCTGCTTCCAACCAAGCACCTGTCCCAGGTACCACCACCACAGGCGGGACTCTTCGTGGGTGAATTCAACATAAAAAAGCCAGTAATTGAAAAAGAAGCGGGGCCATCCAAGTGAGCATTAAGAAAGTGGTCCTAGGGAAAAATGGAAAGCTATGGAAGATCACGGCTATTATTATTAACTATTATCATAATTATTGGCTTGAAGAAGGGGATCAGAGAGATTTACTGCATCCTCACAAGAGAAAGCTAATATCTGGTGACCGTCAAATGACTTGAGCTATGGGGAATGAGGCTGCTGTAGAAGATGGTCCCTTCCATTTTTCTATAAACCTCCCTTCTCAAGTGGGTCTGATCAGGAAACATTTAACATGGTATACAGGAGAAGTCAACAATTAAAGCAATGCCATCAGAAGACCTAGAGGATCTCGTGATAACTTTTCATAGCAATGTAGGAAAAGACGCTTGCTTATAGTAGTGATAATATATCAAGCTCTTCTGAATAAAAACACCTCCAAGGGCATATACAATTCAGGTCATGAGCATTATACCAGCGCCGATGATGCAATAATCCCTCTCTCAAAAAAATTACAATCGGATCTCAAAAAAAGTAGAGACTAAATGAAGCGAAATCTTGATAGTAGTTGAATCTAAGTGGTGGGTCTATATGACATTAATTGTACTGTTCTCTCTCCTTGTGCATGTATTTGAAAATGTTCACAAGAAAATGATTTTAACAAGTAGTCTCAAAAATTCAAAGGTCTGCTTTGGCTGGTGTGGCTCAATGGATTAAGTGCTGGACTGTGAACCAAGGAGTCCACACGTCTGGGGCACACGTCTGGGCTGTGGGCTGACTCCTTGGTCGGGGGGCTTGCTGGGAGCAGTTGGTGGCATGTGGTGGGGGAAGTGCAGCTGGTCCATGTTTCTCTCCCTCTCTTTCTCCCTCTAAAAATAAATGAATAAAATCTTTTTTTTTTTTTAATTCAGAGGTCTGAGACAGCCACTGCTCCTCTTTTTTAAACACTGTTGAATTCTTTGTGGTTTAGGTGACTGTTGATGGTACTAGGCTTACAGCTACCCTCTTTATAGTAAGGGCAAAACAAAAATTTTTGTGTGATTGCAAAAAAAAAAAAAGGAAAGAAGGAAGGAGGGCAGCAGGTTGTGGAGGACAGGGCAATGTAGGGAGGGCACAGCAGAAAGAGTTCTGCTTTCACATGAGCTGGACCAAATTCCCATCCCGGTTGCACCACACTCTAGCTGTGTGACAATGGGCCAGTGTGGTCCTCTCCGTGCATCTTCTTCTGGAAAATTAGGACATCGTCCCCCACAGGCTTGTTGTGAGGCTATAATTAAATAAGAGATGTTGGCACATAGTAGGTACTCAAGATATCCTATTATTGTTTTATAAATATCTCTATTATACAAAATAGATACATTCAGGAGATTCTTTGCTTTACAAAAGAATTCACCACAGGAGCCCTTTAAGCCCTCAGGCCTGCAAGTGCATTTTAATGGGGATTGAGTTTGGAGGAACCCATTTACACAGGACTTTTCAAGAACGCAGCAGCCAAGGCACTAATGAAGACAGGCAGATCTCAGAGAGAGCTCCCTGGGCATACTCTCTCAGACCCTGTCCAGCAGGGTTCTCTGAAAGACTGGAGACTAAAAACATCTTCTCTGAAAACCCACAAAGACCCACAGGCTGCCCTCTGTGAAGCCTTTTTTCCATTCCTATTTGGAAGGGCTGCGGTATCTCCAGCTATGGGTCCAGCCTTATGAAGACAATAGCAATAGGCTGACAACATTAGCTAACATTTATTGAGGGCTTCCTATGTGAGGGGCACTGTGTTTATTCCCATGCATTATCCCGCACAAGACAATAAAAGCTAGTGTCTGTATAACCACAAAAAGCGTTTTCAGATAACAGAAGTTCCTGTAATTCCTCACAAAAATCTCACGGGGTATTGTGATCTCTGTTGGTTTCTTATTTTCAGACACAGGAACTGAGGCACGAAGTAGGCAAGTCATTTGCCCAAGGTTACCCAGCTGTAAGTGATGGATTATCAGAACCAGTCTGAAACCCACCCCATGACAGACCCACCGCTCCATGCCCCAGAGCCCTCCCACCAGCATTAGATCCAGCAGAGAGAGGACTGTAGGGCAGAGGCTCCCTGCTAGAGGCACTGCCCCTCCCCATCTCACTTAGCCCTCCACAAGCTGTTGTCAATTGCACTGAAGTATTTACAGCAACCAGCAGACCGCTGACACCTCTGTCCACGTGGGCTATAATTTGATGCTCAAGTTGTTAAACAGCCGCTTTCGAGAGCACTGAGCTCTTCATACATGAGTGTCTCTCCCAAGAGCCAGGCTGGCTGCCTCTCAGCTTCTCCTGGTGCTTGCTCACCTCTCCTGCTGGCCCCAGGCACGCACACACATGCGCACCTCCCCTACAGGCTGCAGGCGTGCACACATACACACACACACCAAATACACACAAACACCTCCTCACCATTCCCATCACAAAACAAGCTGAGTTCCCCGGTCAGGACACACTCAGTGATAAACGTGATATGTATCACAGACTCCCAGCCCACCCAGTTCACACACCTCTCGTCATCAACACACAGGACACGACAAAGGCGATGGCTGAGGATACTCTGCATGAAGCAGGTTGCACAGGTGAGTGGTTGCTAGTAATGCGCATCCCATGCACATTGCCACAAAATATGCTCTCCCCTCACATTTATTTATGAGGAAATTACCCACATGCTCAATTCTGCAACAGTGTAATCAGAAAAGTACTAAGTATATATTTTCACCTAGTTGTGCTAAATGCAGCTGTCACTTGGATGTACCTGTATCTGATCACTGTTTTATTTAGGTGGCGGGTGCATAGAGAGTTCATTTCCAACACATCTGCCGTGCATTGCAAAATGTTCATCCTGGTGTATGTACCTAAACCCCTGACTCTGCTTCTGTGTGTCAGTGCCTGCGTGTGTTGTGGGGTGGGTGGAGGGCTATGCATGTGCTCACACACTAGCACATCTGCTCTACATGTCTGTCTGTAAAGAGCAGGCCCAGCACTTCCGCTCCGTTGAAGGTCCTCTCTGCAGGGAGTCTTTGCAGAGCTATCCAAGAGCAAACACGAAGAAACCAGATCCCCACAGAAGCCCCCCTCCCATTAATGGAGCAATGAGGGGGGCAGTTCTGAAAGAGGTAAGGGAGCAGGGGGTAAGGGAGTGAGAGGGGGGTGAGGGCCATGAGGGCAGAGAAAAAACTGGGGCCCGTGGGCCCAGAGGAGAATAGACTCAGGAACACTTGCATAATCATCCACAGTCACTGAGGAGATGGCCCAGGCAGTGGAAGCTGACAGGTTGAAGGTCTGATGAGGACACAGGTTTACAATTCGTCTGGGCCCCTTCTGTGAGGCCCAGAACTGTGAGGACAGGGGTCAGCCTTAGCCCGCTTCCTGGGGGTGCTGGGCAGGGGTGCCAAGGAGGCTCCATGGGGTGGAGGTGGTGGAAGGAGCCTGAGCTGAGGCAGCACCTGCAGAGCACCTGCTTATGGAGGTCCTGGCCTCCTGAGACAAGGACAGTCAGACTGGGCAGGGAGAAAAGTCAGAGAGATAAGCGGGGAAAGAAAGAGGGGGAAGAACAAGGGAGGGAGGAGAATGGGAGGGGAGAAAGAATGTGAGAAGGGTGGATGAGAAGACTGAGACCCAATGGAGACCCAGGGCTGTGCCAAGAGATAAGCAACAGGCACACTGTCGCAGCAGGGGGCCAAGGGACCAGGGTCTCTCCTGCCACCTTAGCAAGCCACTGATGTAAAGCAGTCCTACGTTGAGTGGCCAAGCTGCTGAGTCTTCAAGAAAACCTCCCTGGGGCCTGAAGAGGCAGAGCAGGGGCAGGGGTGAGCACACCTCCCTCAGGCACCCTGCAACAGGACCTGACTGGAGGTCCAAGGAGGAAGAAGCAGCTGGTGGGGAGAAGAAAAAGAGCACCTTAGTGTGGGGGCAGGGAAGCATGGGGACCTGTGGAGTCAGATGATCAGGGTGCAAGTCCTGATGCTCTTTACAGCGCAGCCAGCCACAAAACCGCAGCAAGTCTCATCTGGAAAACAACGGCTCTGATGCCCATCTCCAGGGCTTGTGAGGACTAAATAGGACGAGGGAGGTAGCAATGCCTTCCGGTGACGCCTCTGAGCCTCCTCACTGATTGAGACTGCCAGTAGGGGAGAACTCAGGAGATTCAGGTAGAGATGACAGGGAGCATTATCTGCCGACACGGAGATTTTATCATTAATACTCATGTGTGCTTGTGCGGACTGCCTCATTCCACAAAGGACTGCAGTTGGCTGTGAGGGAAAAATCACTGACAGACCAACTACAGGACAGATAGATGGGCAGAGGAATGAAGAGAGAGGTGATAAGAATGCAAGAGACCTCCAGGAAAGGTCATTCATTCAGATGTTCAAATCAACATTTACGTCCTAAGCATCTACCAGGTTTGGTTTCAGGTGACTTTACCTAGGGACAACAGTATGGCAAATGTGAGTTTATTCTCCTCCCTTCCAAACACACGGGAGCCTCTTTCACAAATCGTGTGCCACATTCCAAAAGATGGATCAGCCCCAAAGAATACTGATGAAGAGAAATAAAAGCAGATGGAACAGTGTTGGTCCATGGGCGGGTCCCCATCTGGGCATCCCACAGCCTGCTGGGAGCCAAGGCTGTTCTGAGTCACCTCTCTGCACAGGGTGGGACATGGCAGGGCTGGGGTGAGAGGGGGCAGGGGAGGCGCTACTTGGCTCTAGGAGCCACTCGGCACAGACTGAACCAGAGGAGCCAGAGGTCTCTGCGCCTCCTGAACAGGATTTACTAGACTTCAAACTAAGGAATATCTGTTTCCCTTTCTCTCCTTTTCAAGATAAAGAGATGATGCCCTCTGTTATTTTCCAACAAAGCCAGTCGCAGCCTCTCACCTGGATCTTTACAACTCAAATGGAACAGAAGACTCAAGAAGGAGACGTGGCAGAGGCAGTGTGGTGTCGTCACCAAGCCCCATTCCTTTTCCTCCTGCACACACAGCTGGACGAAATTTCCCAGTCTCCCTTGCATCGAGGTGGAGTCGTATGACTGTTTTCTGGCCAAGGAAAGTGGTCAGAAGTGATATTTACCACCTGCAGACCTGGCTCTTTTAAAAGGAATCTGCCCCAGAATCTTCCATTCCCTCTCCTAATCTACTGAGTTAGGAAGATCCAGTGGAGGACGCCAAGGGCCTACAAACCGGGTCCACAGCCCCCAAGGGGCCAATGGATAGAATTTGTTGGGTGGGCGCCCCAAAAATTTGGTTGGGAAAATTTTTTATCTTTACTTTTATAGCCTCTTAATCTGAAATTCAGCATTTCACTTAATTATTAAGGGAGAAAAAAAGAAAACTCCACAGTATTCCCCATATCTGTAATTTTGTCACCCCTAGAAATCCAGGTATTTTTCTGTATCATGTAAGCTGATGCACGCCATTTATGTTGGACTGTAATTGTACCATTTACCTTGTTGCTATTTTCTTATTTAACTTGTTATGTAATTAGATCACATATTCTATTGTTTTATCATTTGTATATTATGATTTAATATTTTGATATTCGAATTGCAATCTAGTTGACTTCTTTTGCAGTCCTGTGAACTGAATTATATGCATTGAAAAAAATCCTTATTTTCAGCGGTTCATAGGCTTCATTAGCCTGCCCAAGTGAGTCCACAGCACAAAAAAAAAACCCACATAAAAACTCCTCCCCTAGAGAATGATGAAGCCCCTAGCGGGAAGGCCCCGGGTCTCTGAGCAGCTATGGGAACGAAGTTCCCCACCCCCACTGATCGTCTGGGTTCTGAGATGGATGAAAAATAATCTTAATTTTTTAAACTACAGGGGGAATGCAAGGTACACCTCTCGGCTGAAATTAACTTTGGACTCACCTTTGGCTCTCCTAAAAGCCCTTGCTCATAAAGGATGGAATGCCCTGGGTGTCCACACTCAACCTTCCACTGTCAGAATTCTCCCCAATCTTCAAGGCCCAGCTCTAATGCCACTTCCTCCAGGAAGTTTCCTGTGCCTATCCCCCGTAACAGAACTTATTACCCCTGACCTAAAGCACCAAGAGCTGGTGAGTTAGCTTCTCCAGGGGTGAGAAGCTGGATAAATTCCCTTCTTGTCCCCTACCCTACACCCCACTCCTGTGGTGGGCCTAGTCCAGTAGGGCCAGTAAAAGTTTCCTGCATGGGAGGCAGGTGGGTGGTCGGAGAACTATCTGATTCGGCTCTAGTCCACCCGCACCCTACCCCCAATCCTGTTCCAGGTCCACACAAAGAACGCATATTTAAGAAAAATGCAGGGTGGGCAAAAGTAGGTTTACAGCTATGAATACGTAAGTTTATTCTTGTATTATTTATTAATTATTGTATTATAATAATTATTAACCTATTTTTGCCCACCCCTGTATATGTTGGGGAAGAGGAGAAGAGACTGGTGCTTTCCCACATCGGGCCTTAATTTCCTTTTCTGAGATTATTTTTGCCTCAGCCTGGATTTTCAACCCATGTTATCCTCTAGGTCTATGTAGTTTGGGCAGCCAAAGAGACTGGAGGTCACAAAGGAGTTAGTTAACAACATAATGAATCTGTCTCCAACCCCAGCTGAAAAGATACCTCCTGTGGGTCCCAGCTGAGTCAGCCTCTTTGTCCCACACCCTTGAAAGCCATTCCCTCTGCCCAATCCCCCTTCCTCTCCCACCCTGCCCCACCCCCATCAAGCGCTTAGAGCCTCTGCCCTTGAGCAGGGATCGCTTGTTTCCGTGCAGCTCTGGAAACCCTGGACAGCTGCTGCATCACAGAAAAGTGAAAAGAGGTATGTTGGGGAAGGTGTCTCTCAAGCCCCTCCTTCATGGAGTATCTGCCAGCCCAACCTCCTTTTGGAATGCAGATGAGAATGGACGTAACTGAGCTTGACTAAAGGCCCCCTCTCTGCCTTCGGGTTATCTTGCTACGCTGGGCTCAGGGTTCCCAGGCCCTGCCTTGGATAATGCTGTGCTCAATCCCTCTCCTCCACCACACCTGGCACCAGAGATTGTTATTGTTTCATTAAGGGTCAGACTTCTGAACAATATTAACTCCCTGTCTCTGGGTATTAGGACACCTTTTTGGAGCATCTCCAAACACGTGTTTGATTTTTTCACTCTCGTGCCAGGCCTCGTGCCACGTGCTGAAGACAGAGGAATTGATGTATTGGATTCAGCTCTTGCCCTCAAGGAGCTCTCAGTCCGATGGGGAGGGCGCAGCAGTAAGCAGAAAATAATACACAGTAATGAGTTCCTTGAAAGTGCCAGGTGTTGTAGGAGTCCAGGAGAGAGGCTCCAGCGAAAGGCTTGTCAGGTAGGGGTGGGAGGGGAAGGATGGTTTCTGGAAGGAGGAGACACCTGTGTTGGTAGTGAACCAGTTAGAAAGGAGAAGGGACAATCAGATTCGTGAATCATAGAATCACTGGTTCTTAGACTCATCAAAGTATTGACTAGACTCCTAGCATTTTTCTTTTAATGAACAACTATGTATTGCACCAGATGCCATGCGGGGTAAAAAGATCTCAGACACAGGAAGGCACTCCTAGCCCTGGACCCCAGGATGCCACAGCCTCCACTGAATCAGTTCCCTCTAGGAATTCTCTCTGCCCACCTTCGGACACCTTCTAGACATTGTAAACTTCTTGTCGCAGGGCTTTAGGGCATGCCCAGGCTTCTCTTCAAATGGATGTCCCAGAACTGGCTTAAAGGGTCAGAGGGAGAGGGATGGAGCCGCGACCTGTGTGGGTGTGGAGGTGGGGAGCTCTGCTTGTGGCAGAGCTGCTGACCTACCACAAGGTCTGAACAGCCTCAACACCTAACCTCTGCAGGACAGGGCACAGAGCCAACCCGGTTAGCCCACGCACACACGGTTAGCACGGATCTTCCCCAATCAGTTAAGGGTCACATCTGTTAGTTCAGTGTCGGGCATGCTCAGAGATGGTTTGCCCCGTTAGCACTGGTCAGCCCTTTTAACGCTAGGTCGGCCCGCTTTGGAACAAGAGCGTTCTGGGTTGCAAAATCGACCTCTACCGGAGGGTCAGACCCAGTGGGGTGGGGCGGGGTCACCTCGGGAGGTGCCGGTGAGCTCTGGGTACTCTGGAGCCAGCCGCGCCCCCAGGTGGCTGAGCCCTGCCAGCGCCCGGGATCTGGATCGAGAGGGTTTCGGGAACCTAGCGCCTCACACCTTCCTCCAGGTGGGAGCCCGGCGAACCCTGGCCCTGGGCCTCGGCCGTCCGGAATTGCTTCTGCGTCCGAATTTTCTTTGCACCAGGTTTGGGGGCTCTCTCTGTTCACAGAATGTAATTTGGAGCATGAGCGCACCTGAGAGCGAGCATCATAAACGCAGGCAGAGAGAAGACAAGTCATCTGGAAACTCCAGCCCCAGGGGAATCGAAGACAGAGCCCGGCCCATTCCCTCGGGCCCGCCTCATACCTCTGGGTCCCCGTCTGCAAACTACACACTCTATGAGAGCAGCGGTCCGTGCCCCCCACCTTGGGGTAATTCCTGCTACGACCTCGCAAAATCTTAAGTTCTCAGTTTGTCCTCAAACGGCGACACTGAGAGGAGGCAGAGTCACAACCTCTTCCCCACTCCACCTGGGGACTGTTCCCCCCACGGCATTACCACCACCTACACAGGTTCCAGTTCTCCAGCTCCTATGACGCGCCATGTCTCTCTCACCTCCGCCTAAACAATCAAAACGGCCCGCAAGGGCTTCTCAGAAAGGGGAGGATGGAGCTTGGGTGAACAGACTACGGTAAAAGGGAGCCGGGGTAGAGGCTCCCTTTCACATTTCTGGCCAGCCTCCTCACCCACGCCACCCTATCCCAGTGCCCACATTGAAACACAATGTGTGACAGCTCGGCAGGCTGCCAGGTGGTGATTCACCTTCACGCTCAGCCACATTGCCCATCTTTCACAAAGGAGACAGGTTCACTCAGAACCCAGGGACCAGGGCATCTGTGGAGACTTGGCCACCCCTCTATGGTCCTGCATAGGGAGGAGAAATCCCAGAGTCTGGGGTGGAAGCCCCTTGGGTCCAGAAAAGAAAGAGCCAAGCCACCCCACCACCGCGGTATGCGGCGGAAGCACTACGGCAGCCACCTGAGCTGTGCCTCCACAATCCCAACACGACCCATGACAGGCAGGCCAGCACTGTCTTATCCTGCACCCTCACTGCAGAGGGAGCTGTGAAGGAGTGAGCAGGCTAGAGGAAGAAGCTGTGAGAAGTCACTGGCCGCTGACCTGGAAGTCAAATCCAGGCTAACATATTCTAGCTCCATTTCTCATACAGAGAAACTGAGGCTCAGTGATGTTGGGAAGTACTGGCCCAAAGCCAGAGGGCCAGCAGCCTGGCCAGATTCGGGAATCCTCAGCCCTTCTCTACCCCCAGTATTAGATAAGTAATCATCCTCAGGAATGAGATGAAAATGAAAACCAGGAAGGGAGGGGAAACAGGCATCAAAGTTCTGGAACCTTCCGGGGGTAAGTGTAATTCAGAATTTTATGCTGTGTGCATGAGCGCGAACGCGCGCACACACACGCACACACACACACTGACCTATACCCTCCAAATCTCAGAGCCCTGGAAGCTTGGCCAGCACATCTGGACACAGGAAAGAATGGCTCCAGCGAATGGCTCCAACCAGAACAGCCTCAGGTCTAGAAAGCCAGGATTTTCCTTCATTTATTTTCCACTGTGCAAATCTTCTAGAGTCAGATGGGGCACCACAGGAAGCAAGGCTTGGAGTAGCCAGGTGAGCGGACTGGCTGACAGTTTTGCCAACTCTTAGAAGCAGGGAGGGAGGAGTGCTACTGCCTGGGACAACTGAAGGGAAAGAGGCAATTTGCTCACAAACTGACCATTCCCCCACCCCTTCCACATCCCTCCCTTGAAGCCAAACTGTTGCCCAACTTTCTTTGTGGCCTGGGGCTGGGGGGACAGATTCAGCCACCCTCCCTAGCACGGAACCAAGAGTAAAGTAGGGACCAAGATGCTATTGTGCACCCATAGTCCTCCCACCTAAGAGCAACCCATTTTATGCCACGATTTATCCAGATAATTGTCTGCTCTTTCACACCTTGATCACCCTTCCTCCTGTCCTGCCACTAGGAAGGAAGGAGGATTCGGAAGCATACACAGCCCAGACAACACTTGAGATTTACCTAGAGTACAAGGAGAGATGCTAGGTGTTTTATTTTCCTCAAAATATCTAGCCAAATGCTTTAATGTTCAATGCTGGTACATAGAGGCTGCAGGCTCTAACTTTCTGTCTACTTCCAGCTGAGCAACTTTGAGCGAGCCTCTCCCTCACCTCTCCTCCATACTTGTTTTCCCATCCTTTCGAAGTTAGCCTTGGAACCTTGCAAACTCTAGCGTTAAAACTGCACCCACCCTCTTGCTGCAGAATAGTTCACTGGGAATAGAAGGGGAACGCCCCAAAGCCTTCTAGGACTGCCCACCAAGTCCCTCTGTGCAGTTTGGAAGAGCGGGTGCTCCCAGCACCTGCCAGGAGAGCAGGTCAGAGTCCAGATAACACAGCCTCTTGACCAACCTGAATCCATCCTGAACCCAAGGTAGGCTAAAGGGGCTGGACACCTGCAGGAAAGGGACCTATGGGAGGAGGCCAGCCTGCTCCACTGATGGCCAGGCCACTGTTCCCCTGAGTGGCTTTACTGGGTGCCCTTGATTCCCAGTTTTGTCTGCAGTAGAAAGGACGCAGGGAGAAAGTGGGCAGGATCCAGTCTTTGCTAGAAGAACAAGGGAAGAGGCTCAGAAATCAGGCTTCCTCCTACCCATCCCTGCAGAGACCCATTTCTAACACGTTAACCCCAGTCCTCCAGACTCCGCCCCAGCCAACTAAAGAAGAAGGGAGCACGTCCTGGGATTGACACTGATACAGTCACAAATATATAGGTAGCACAGAGTCACTAACAAATATTCACCCCCAATCACAGTCACCCAGACATATTTACACATATCCATCTTCTCTCTCACTCGAACATATACACAGTCATAGACCCTCAAATACCCAAAAAGCATATACACACCTATGGACTCTTACCTGGAACCGTCATCATAAAGTGGAAACCTGCCACCATTAACCCTGAAAACACCACTTTTTTTTTTTCCTCAAATATGGGGATAATCACTTGTTTTGCATTTGCTTTGGTTCTCAATACCGGAGTTAGACTGCTTGTAATGACGCTAAGCAGATGTTCGCTGGTAGTACCTCCAGTACAACACCCAGCACGCAGTAGGTGCCCAATAAATACTTGTGGATGGAAGGTAAGGAGCCAGAGAGGAAAGAGCTCTCCAGGGCTGCAGGCAAATTAACTGGCCTGTGTTTGAACCTTACTAGGTAGTTCAGACAGGAGAAAACTGTTGGACGCAGACAGCCATGACGCTGGTTCCAGACTCTTCAGGTGCTCAACAGAGGAACAGAGAGACCAAGTAGCGAAGTGCAGACCAGAGGCCAGAGTTACTGCCCGGGGTGCACCAGAGCAAAAGCAGCCTCGAAGACCATCTGCCCTTGCATTGCAATATCAAAGACCCTGGGTTTGCAAAAGGATACTCGGAGTTCTCCTCCATCCTTCGTCCTGCCTGGGCCTCCACAAAGCGTGACTAGTTTGAGGAAGCTGGAGCAGGACGAGCTGGGCACAGAGCCTGCCCACCAGCTCTTCCAGCCCTAGGATCCAACTCCTTTTACCGAGGGGTCCAGGTCCTTGGATCCAAACCCCAGCCCCACAACCATACTGCTGTGTCATCTGAACTTGGTCCCTTCTGCTCCAAAGCAGAAAGTGGAGCTGTTACTCTTCAGCCCCTCTAAGCTGCTGCCATCTGGGTCCGACCGACGCTAATTTAAGCGATAACATCAACTGCCCAGTTTGGGGTGACTCGGGGCAAGCGGAAATAGTTAAAAAAGATTGGGACAATTGCATGGAATTCGCCATTGAGACCCGAACCCACCTGGCCCAGGCGAAGAGGCAGCCCCGAGGGAAAGCAAAGATGGGTCGGGGTGGGGGGTGGAGGGGTGGTCTTCCCAAATCTGCCTGGACCGGCACATCTGCATCTGAATGGGATGGGGTATCTAAGCAAGGAGTCCTAACACCTGCTGGGAGTGAGGGAAATAGAGTCCCCCTTGTAAGCAACCCCGCGAATTAATTTGGACAATAAACCACACCCCTGTACCCTCAGAGATCCCCCCCCCACACACACACACAATGGCAGTATCAACACAAATAATTTGAAATACGCTTTTCAGAGCCCCGGTGATTTTTACAGAGCAAAGAAACGAATTTAAATGTCCCCCGCCCCCATAATTCGTCCTCTTCAGTCCTAAGACCCGTACAACCGCAATTCCAAAGATATTTCTAACCGCATACACAGAAATGCCCCGGAAGTGAGACCAGCCTGAGGAGATTCTCCCAACGTTGGGAAACGACCCTGGCTCCCCACGGCAAAACGCACCGGACACCCATAGTGGCAGCTACGCGCCACTCGCCTGCCGTCCGCGAGCGCTGGGTTTACTGCGCACTAGTCCGAGTCCGAAGCCGCGCACATCAGGATAGCTGGGTTGTGGGGGGGAGGGGAGGACGGGACTGGTCAAGACCCAGAGCCTGTTGAACACCTCCAGGAGGACGAAACTGCAGAGAGGAGGCTGGCGTGGTGGTGAGGAGGGCGCCCGGTGCAGACGTCTGCCGCACGGAGAAAGGCAAAGTCACAGATAGCGAGCGACTTCCGCTCTGAGTCCGTATGGAGCGAAAAGAGAGTGCTCCTCAGAGACCCGGGACTCCGAGCTGGGAGCCGAGCAAGGGTCAGATAACTCTCCGAGGGTATCAGCGCCCAATCCATCCCGGCGGCTAAGAAACCATAGAAGTCCGCCGCCTTTCCGCAGCAGTCTGAAGCCTCCGGGCGTCTGATGGGGCCGCAGCCTCCCGCCACAACGGCTTGCTCGGCTACGAAAGGAGGCGGTGCCCGCTCCGCCCCGCGCCGCGCCCACTAGCTGGCGGAAAAAATCGTTCCCGAAACCAGAGCTGGGAAGCTCTGTCCCTCTTACAAGCTTTCTGTGTTGATACGTGTCTATGCCGCCCTTAAAGAACAGAATAATTCCGCTCCAAAACTCCAACCAACATGTTTTTGCTCTCAAGTGCTCTGACAGACAAAAAGCTTAGGAGGCTTAATTATCCTGTACGACCTCTGTCCACCTTTAGTCCTCTTCCACCGTTTCTCCAGAAATCTCAGAGCTCCAGTCCCCAGGACAAATGTGAGCTGGTTCTCACCATTCTGGATGGTTCTCCTCGACATCTCTCTAGATCCCAGCCTATCCAGCCTTTTGAACCACGTATCCGAATAATTTAGGCGCAAACCCAAACTCTCCTTGCTTCTCTTTGGCCAGATGCGCAGGGTTTGAATTAAATCCTGAATCCAATCCGTAAAGACTCTATGCAAGCTGCCTCCTCCCTTCGCCCCCTAAGCTCAAAATCCTACGAGGCACGCTCCACACTCAAAATCTTTTCTCCCTTTCTTCTGCAAGGTCCCTCGTTTAAACAGCGTCGGCGCCTTTATTCGCCTGACCCGATGCGGAGGAAAACCGGACTGATCAGTCATTGTCTGGTCCGCGACCGCCCCCACCACCGCCGCAATCAGTGTCACAAAACGCCCCTTTCAACAGATTCCAAACCCTCTTCACCCGGGCTCACCGAGCCTTCAACTTCATTAAGTGCGCGCTGCGGCGGCGCTGGAGGAGGCGAAGTTTAAATAAACCCGAGAGGAAAAGGAGGAGGGGTGGGCTGGGGAGACTTGCTAGTTGAAGCGGAGAGAGTGAAGTATTTTTGAAAAGGGGAAAAAAGTCATCAGGGGAAAAGCGCTTTGTAACCACGAAGACGCGCCTGCTGTGGCGAGAACAAATTGGATATGGAGGGGAAGTGTCCTCCCCCACCTCAACTCGCGCTCCTGGGTGGTCCGGGGTGCCCCAGGAGAAAGAAAGATGGGGAAGAATCGGCAGAGAAAAGAATTAACCGCTTTAATTGCGCTGCGAGACAGAAGTGGGAAGGAGAGGCTCACCGATGTGCCTTGATCACCCAAAACAAATATCCTTCAATAAAATAAAATAACTGCCCTTAGCCGTAGCTGCAAGCATATCAAAGTTTGAGAATCAAAGCTGTTCTCAGCCATAGAAAGTAAATCTGCAAGATGGGGGAAATTGTGCCCGGAAAGACCCCCTCCCCCTTCTTGCGGCCTGGGGCCTCCCGGCGCCGGATGAAAAGGAATGAAATTGAACGAAATTGAACGAAATGAAGTGAAATTGACCAGCGAAATTCGCCAATTTTCTTCCCCTTTAAACTGCCCGCTCTCGGTAGCACTCTGCGAACCCTAAGCCGATTTCTTAGCATTTTTTTTCTCGCCTCGAGAGATGAAGGTGTGCCCTGGATATTTTCTTATTGTCACCGATTGTTGGGGACTTTGGGGGCAAAGGCTCAGCTATCTTCCACCCAGACAGTGGGAGAACCCACAGGAGCCGCTGGAGGTGGGATGGCCTATTTCTCCTGCCCGCTAGGCTAGCCTCCTAAGTAAGCCATCTTATACTGAACACCCAACCTGTGCACCCACAGGGTAGGAGGGAGCCACTTAGAGAACCCCTCTGGTCTGGAAGGAGTGGGGAGCTGGAGGACCCTACCAGAAAAATCTGAAATTCGGTCATCCTCCTTGCCCCTCCCTACAGTCCAGATCCCAGGTAGGTCCTTGCCAGCTCCTAATTAGTACGTTCCTGGCCCACACAACCTAAAATGGTCCCAAATTCCAGACACCTTCCCTCTCCCCTGCTTTCAGCCTGCAGATCTCCAAACAGTCCTTTTTCTGATGTCTTTCAAGGCCGGTTGGGCATTGGTGGCTTCTTTCTGTCCCCTAGTCCTCAGCCATAATTCTATCTGGCCTGTAACTGGCCTTCTTGACCCTGGGGAAACCCAGATCTGAGTCATGGGTCTGAGGTCCCAAGTGCCCTCCCCAGAAGCCCCTGAAAAGGTATGTCTCACTCTTCCCCAATCTTCTCATTTCTGTTTTCCTGATACAGAGGCATCTCCTGATACACACACAAACACCAAGCAATACACGCAGATAAATGACACACATTTTGACAAAGACAAACTGAGGAGTCTGGAAGGATTTGCTGCTTTGCCTGCAAGTAGCAGTCGCGGAAGTATCTCATGTATCTACCATCAGATATAAATTTCAGCTGACTTAATTTTCTCTTTTCTAAAGAGGAAAAAACAGTCGATAAAACTTTTACTTGGAGCTCCAACCTAATATCTGGGAGTGATATATTTGTGATAAATGAGATTACATAAGACAAAATGTGTTACTGCAGGCAAACACACCATCATGTTCAACCTTCCTCAAGTGAAAAGAGGTCAAACTCAGCAAAGTCAGTCAACCAAGCAGCCAGTCAGAGACCATAATCCCAGTATCAACAGACATTCCCTCTTTTTACCATTGGAGTAGCCTTACTTCTCTTGAATTGTTTGATAAAGTCATGGAAAGGTGGTCCTCAGTATTCATTCTCCCTCCACTTCTCAGTCTTTCAAGAAGATGGAGGAGAGGGTACCTCACCTCTGGCAGAGGGGCTGCTTTTACCATAGGTACATAGCAACTTGTCTCTCTACTGGGGAAGGGGCTGAGAGACCTAGCAGTCTCAGCCACTCTCCCTCAGCCCTGTGCATCTTCCTATCTGATTCTGACCCTCTTCTTAGAGGGCACTCTGTTGTCTTCCTCTTCCTTTTTTCCTACTCTTACTGTCTGGGAATCTGATTAAAGAAACCTGTATGGCTTCTCCCTGCCTGCCCCTCTCAAGTTCTCTACATCTCTCTTCTTCCTCTCCCAATCCCTGCCCTCTGCATGTATCTTATTTTCTGTGAAAGCTGAACTCCCTCTTCTGGACCTCTGTATCACTCCTCCTCCGACCTCAGTTGAATGTGCAGAGAAGAGCTACAAAGTAACCATCTTTACTTCCCCCAAAGCATCTCCTCAAACCCAAGATGCTTGCAATTTTGGACACTGGGAGTTCCAGGAACAGGCGTCAAGCTGGAAGGCTCAAACATCTTATGGAAGACACTAGCCAGCCCAATGACTTTACCCTCAAGCAATAGGTTCCGTGAGCATGGCTCAAGGGTTAGGGAGGTGTCCCCTAACAGAATAGGACTACACTGACCCTCTCCTTTAGCACACAGCACATCTCAGATGAAAAGAGATGGATTTCATAGTCCCCAATTCAAGCATTTTATGCCAACTGTTCCGTGGTGGTGGTGTGAGGGTAGATCAATGAAGACTCTATGGTGACAACAGAAATCTCTCTTCTTTTAGAAACACAGGAAGAGACAGTGACAGAATCACAAAGAGACACACACATAAATTAAAACAGATACCCTGAAATACAATTTACCACCCCCAAAAGGACAACGAGGCACAGATATGTGACAACCCAGACAAACACACACAAATCACAAGCTCCATAAAAGCCCCCCTGCACATAGGAGCACACTGAAAATTCATCAAGAGACACAGACACTCAAATTGCACTTAATCGGTGTAGTGTCCATGAGCACGGGGCACCGAGATCTACCCGGCCCATGCTAAAGTCTTAACTGGAAGAAGATGAGACTCCCCAGGTGCATTTGAAACAAAACCGCTCTGCAGAACCCCAGGCAGAAACCTTCCTGGACCAGGGCGAAAATGAAAGTGCTGAAGGGGTCACAGGCCTCCCAGAGTCCTGGACAGCAAGGGCCAACGCCACAGTTTCCCCCCTATACCCTATAACCCCAAGTCCTCCTCTGCCTGCCTGGGCTGCCAGGGCCCCTCCTCAGTTCATCTCTGCCCAGAAGCTGGGAGCACTCTGGGAGGGCCCCGACTAGGTAAAAACGGGAGTGCAGGCAAGCAGACAGAGCTGGTGACTGCTGGAGTTCACATACATTTATTCAATTGACACCAATGGGGACTGGGGGGAAGACAGATTTTTCTTTTCTTCCACACAAACCATCAGATGATTTCACACAATCTCCCCACAGTGGAGAATTCTAAATCAATGCACACCCAGTGGACAGAGAACGCAGATAGCAGCCCGCTGTACAGATATTTACACATAATTACAGGACCCCCTGCCACAGGATGTGCCCTGGCCCACCCCACCCCCACCTCTCCAGTCCCTGACCCAGACCCTCCTCTCCCACCCCAAACTCATTGCCTTAGCTACAATAAATATCCCAGGGCCTGGGGCAGAGCAGAACGCTGGCAGGGCTTCTGGCCCTGGTTGGCTGGACCCAGCCGGCCACGGGAAAGAAGAAAAGTTCCTTCAAAATCACCCCAACACAAATGAGGAAGGATGTTTCCCAGTGGAGTGGAATCCAGGGTTTCCGCAGGGATTACGGAAGCCCCTCATTTCACCTCTCGGTTCAGCTTCACCTGTGTAGATACAGCTTTAGGCTTCAGAGAGAACGAACCTCCTTGGAGAAAGGCAAGGGAGGGGGAGAGTTGAATTTTTCTTTTAAGCACGAAGCAGGTAATAGGTGTCTTTAAATTATAATATTGGATAGGCAGGGCCTCAAAGTCGGGGAAGAAGTGGAGGAGAGACAGAAAGACCTCTCTGCGCAGTTGGTGTTTCTGGCAGAATCCGCAGGGCCTGGGAGGACACCGGGGAAAGCTTTCTTCCGGGGCTGCCAGAGGCGCAGGGGCTCGGAAAATGCGAAGACTTCCCCCTTCCCCTCTTACTGCTCGAAATGGAATGGGATCATGGCTTGCGACCTCGTCGCGCAGACCCGGGCCTCTCCCTGAGCGATGGAGCCCGCTTCGTCCCAACAATCGCCGAGATTCTGAGCGTGGAGCCAAGTCACGCGCAGGCCCAAGGTCTGGAGACTCTTCATAAATAGACTCCCTGAGTTCCGCTGGGGCCGCAGGAGCTCTCGGGAGAGGCTGAGGAGTACGGGCCTAAGTGGCCCTGAGCCCGACGCGGTCAGAAGTGGCAGCCACTGAGACCGGCAACTTTGCCGGCAAACGGAGGCCCTGAGGACAGGAGGGAGTCCCCGGGGTGCGAGAGGCGGATGTGGCCGGCCACTGGAGCCAGAGCCGGGGCAGTCAGCATGGCCAAGACTTGGGCTTGACCCCCAGGACCCGCCGCCGCCGCGGCGAACGGTGATCCTGGCGAGCCCTCGCCTCCTCCCGGGGGTGCTGCCCCGCCGCCACCGTGGCCCATGATGTGGTCTATAGAGAAGGAAGGCCTCTGCCCGGCGCCAGCACCCCCGCCGCCCGCACCACCGCCTGTGTCTGTCTTGAGGCCCTGGCGCAGGAGTGCGGTGGACAGACCAGCCGCGGTGCCGGCTGCGGGAGGGCTCAGTGACGCGGGGTAGAAGGCTTTGGCGCAGCCCAGCTCTGCGCCCAGGAAGGCGGGCAGGCCTGCGGGGCCCGAGCCCGGGCCCGACCCTGTGCCAGGGGCAGGGGCCGGAGCCGAGGCGGCACCCGCGAACACCGAGGCCGTCGGAGGTCCGGGTGGAGGCGCAGCGGCACGGCCTGGGGGGACCGACAGCTGGCAAGGCGCGGCAGCGGCTGCGGCAGCGAAAGCGAAGGCGTGCGGGTGTGGATGCGGATGCGGGGCCGGGCCCGGAGGGGGAGCGCCGTAGGCTGGGAGCGCCAACCCATAGCCGTAGCCATAGGCGCCGTAAGCGGCGAAGCCCGGCAGGAAGGCGCCGGGATCCCCCGCCGCCGCGGCCCCGCCACGCAACAGCAGCTCTGGGTGAGGGTGCGTGTGTGGATGCGGCGGCGGTAGGGGCTGCCGCTTGAAGCGCTTGCGGCGCCGCAGGAAGCTGCCGTTGTCGAACATGTCGGCAGACTCCGGGTCCAGCGTCCAGTAGTTGCCCTTGCCCGGGTTGCCCGGCTCGCGGGGGATCTTGACGAAGCAGTCGTTAAGTGAGAGATTGTGGCGGATGCTGTTCTGCCAGGCGGGGAACTTCTCCCGGTAGTAAGGGAAGCGACCGCTGATGAACTCGCAGATCTCGCTCAGCGTCAGGCGCTTCTTGGGGCTCTGCAGGATGGCCATGGTGATGAGCGCGATGTACGAGTAGGGCGGCTTCACCAGCGGGCTCCGCGTCGCCGCGCCCCCCGACGGCGGTCCCGGTCCCGGCCCCGCCGCACCCCGGGCCGCCGCCGCGCCTGGCCCAGGGCTTCCCGCTGCGGCCGCCGCCCCCCGGGGCGCTAGAGCGCGGGGCTCGCCGTCCGAGCAGCCGCCCGACTCCTCTTCCTCAGCTGCGTCCGCCTCGGCTTCCTCCGAGGGAGGCTCGGGGCCGTGCGGGAGCACGTCCCGCGGGACCCGGGGCCCGGGGCGGGCCAGGAGTTCCCCCCCACCGCTGCTGCCGCCGCCGCCGCCCACCACGTCTATGTCTGCGTCCGCCTCAGATAGAGCGGCCGGGGAGCTCTCGGAGGACATGATCTCGCAGCAGCAGCTGCCCAGGGTCATGGTGCCGCCGCCACCACCGCCGTCCTCGGCTCCGCTCCGGCCGCGGCTCCGGCTCCGCCGCGCTGCCTCTAGGGCGAGTGTGTTTTGCGCGCGGGCGGGGAAGGGGCGGGGGACTGAGGCGGGCCGGGAGGGGTTCCCCCAGCTCCGCAGCGCCCCCTGGTGGCCTAACTCGGCCGCTCTCGCCTCCCGGTGAGCACCCGACTGGCTGCTCTCTCCACTGCCCGGGGAGCCCGGGCTGGGGCCTGCCCCCGGAAGGAGCTGAGGCCTCCTCTCACCCTGACCAGTCTCGGGCCCCGGTCCCCCCGGGATGTGGGGAGGGGAGGGTCGGGGAATTCGTCCCTCCCGCCTAGCGGCTGCCTAAGGCGGAAGAGCGCGAGCCCGGGGCGGAGCTCCCAGGGTGGGGCGGGGCGGGAGGGGGCGGGAGGGCGGAGTGGCTCCGTAGAGGGGCCCGGCGGGAACAAACAGCGGCAGCAGCGGGAGCTCGGCTCGGCCCGGCCCGGAGGCGGGTCCTCCTCCTCCCCGCAGACCCCGCAAGTTCTCCGTCCCCTGGAGCCGCAGCCTTCAGTGGGCTCAGCCCGCGTATGTTAAGGTTCACGCGGACTCCAGCCAGAGCCGGGGGAAATAGCGACAGCCCCCACCCATCATCTATCCCCACTGCAGCGCCGGGCCACGGAGGTCGAAACGCAGTTGAAGTGCGAAGAGGGCCTGAGACTCCAGGACCAACGCCGCAGGAGCGGGGCCCGCCGGAGCCTGAGCGGCTTCCGGCCCAAGGGGAGACGTGCTTGAGTAATCGCGAGGAGCAAACTTGGAGCTCTCAACCTCGGGCCTCGGAGAGGTGAGAGATTCCGCCTGCTCTCCTCTCTCTCCCACAAGGCTTGGACGCCGTCACTATACCCCCTTGCCGCGCCGCTGGACTCTAGACGCGAGAGTGTGCGCGGGAGACCCGGAGAGTGGGCCGCCTGCCCGTCACTCCGTCCCTGAAGCTTCTGTGCGCGGCCCGCATTCTGCGAGCACGGGCCGGTCCATCGCTCCGAGTTTGCCTGCACTCAGACTTTTTTCTGCCTCAGTATCCGTTTGTCTCAGTCTTTGTGATTCTGTGTTTTTCTCGCGCTTGGTGAATCCTTGCCTCCGTTTCCTGTGGAAACCCTGCATTTGCCTGGATGTCTGTTAGTGGGTCTAAGAATCCCTCGCTCTGTTTTTCTGTCTTCCCCACCCCGTGACGCACCGGAGGGCTGCCCCCCAACTTTCTGGCCGGACTTGCAGGCTCTACAGACGGGCATCAGGACTCCCACGGATACTTCCCCCAATGAACTCTCCCTGCAGCCGCGGGCCAGTGTTGCCTTCATATCTCAGAATCCTGAGCACACAGGTTGGTCCTGTGCCCTAGTACTTGTCAGCCGGGCTCCTTTCCATCTCGTTAGGCCTCTTTCTCCTATGGTCTCTCTCCAGGAACCCAGCAACGGGCAGCACCGGCTCTCAGACTGGGCCCGTCTCAACCTATAGGGGGTGAAAGGGGAGATGGGCACTGGAGGTGGGCAAGAACTGAGCAGATGGACGGACTGCTGCCCCGACAGCGCCGCGCAGTGGCCGAAGCTCCGACATGCGAGGCCTGAGACCCAGCTGCCAGTTCCACAGTCTCTCAACGCTACGTGACAGTCAGCAGGTTACTTCCCCTTCCCAGCCTCAGTTTCCCTCTTTGTGTAGTAGTTAAGGGCAGGGAGCCAGCCAGGAGTCAGGCTTCTGGAGTCCCAATCCTGTACGTATCAGCTCCACCACCTTGGATAAGTTTCATAACTTTTTGTACCTGTTTTTCCCTTGGTAAAAATGAGATGAAAATACCTTGGTCATGACTAATATGCAGTAGTAACCAAATCATTCTGGGCTACTTTTGAAGCAGGCACTATAAAGACTCTTGGAGGGAAAGAAAGGAGTTAGAGGTGGTGTAGTCTCCTACCTGATCTCAAGCCTTCGTCCAGCCCCATGACTGGGTGGGTTACCACTGCCATCTCCTCACTGTGCTGAATTAGGTCCTCTGTAGAGAAGCGCTGGGAGGAGAGTGGGAGGGAATTTGCAGCTTCTGCAGGGTGTATCTTAGCAGGGTCGATGCGAGGGTAAAGGAATTCTCCCTTTCATCTAACAGCAGTCTCCAGTATACGGAATAATTTAGTGTAAATCTAACCGTTCAATTCCACAGGCAGGAGAACAGACTCCCCAAGGCGGGGAAGGACTCCTCTAGGCTCCTCCAACAAGACAGACCAGGGCTGGGTGCAACTCTTGTCACAGAATCCTCATGCTAAAGTTCTCCGTAGTCCTGAGCCAAAGGAGGGTAGAAGGCAGGTCTGACTGCTCATATCTTGTGGGCTTCTCACTGGGACCTCAGACCAATGAGATCCACCCTGTATACTGGGCCTGCATTAACACTGTTCTTGGGGGAAAGAGAAGAGGTGCAGTCCTAAAGCCACAGACAGGAAATTGGGCAGGGACTGGTGTCCCTGAAATCAGAATTTCCTAGGTGATAGGGCTGGGGTGGGGTGGGGATTGGGGGGAAAAGCTTTGGAGAGAAGTTTCTTTCATGAGTCCTGGTAAACTCACCTACCTAGGGTTGCTAGATTTAGCAAATTAATTTTTACCTGGCAACCCTACACATACCCCCAACTTGCTCAATCTCTCTCACATCACAGACACCCTAAACTGTCTACCACACACCAACTCCAACCCAGCTCAGCTCTGCTAGTGTCTAAAGTAAATGGAGAGAAAAACAAGACTGGCACCATCCTACTCCACCTCACCTTCTAAATTTCTTCCTTTCTAAAATGGCAAACATAAATAAGTAGCTTCCTTCTTTTCCAGAGCTCTCCTGGCTCCCCATTCTCCAGCCGCCTGCCCAGCTTCAGGGAAAAGTGGCTGAGGCATTTGCTCCAGATAGCCTGGTTCCAATGCTACAGGCAGAGCTCTGCAGCCCAGCTGCAGTTGCAGGCGCCTGCCTCTGCCCCGCCCGGCTCACCGACTACTGCTGAGGCTAAGGTTGGGGAACTGGGGCACAGGACCCTAGCCCTGTTCTTCAAAGTGTGAGTGCTGCATGATCTGCAAACACACACTTTCACAGGAGTGGAAATCATGGAGGCCCAGGAGGTCATGTGATTTGCCATGCTTTGGGTGAGGGGGCAGCTGGGTTGGACCCAGGTGTCTGGACTCCCAGACCTGATCTGTTTATCCAAATGACTGCTTAGCCTCTGACCGGGCTCCACTCTTGCCTGAGGAGGGGTGTTTCTGGGAGCTTCTCATCCCTCCCAAGGTTCTGAGCCCATCTGTTTTGAATAATGCCAGGAGTAAGTGCACTGGGGGCTGGAAGAAGGGCGACTGGAGCATTAGGGATTCCTTTAGTTTATGCCCTTCTCGCGTGGCTCCAGCCTTTCCCGCTTCTGCGACCTCCACTCCCCCGCCACCAAAACCTAGGCGCTTTTCCAGAAGCCTGGGCTCCAGCACCCACGACTGCAGCCTTTAAGAAGTAGGAGGCAACAGGCTCTGCGGGACTTCTTACAAGACGGCTTGCCCAGCCTCTTTCTTCGTCTGCTTCACTATTTGGCCACCTCTCTTGAGCAGCCCAGAAACGATTGGAAGTGCCCTTTCGGAAGTTTCCCACTCCAAAATGTTCGGATTACCGGGAGAAGCTGTTGCATGTTTATTGAGATGTGTTGCTATCAGTTGCGTCTCTCCCCGTATGTCTCCTCCCTTCCCTTCTTGTGGTCCATGTAGCCGTGCTGTTCGAGCTCCAGAGAAACGAGAACTCTCAGATGATTGTGGGAATATAATTAAGTCAATCGAGAAACAGGCGAAGAGGGCACTGAGCTAGCTAGAAGAGGGTGTCTACGCGGATCGATTGCCCGCGGCCTTCCCAGGTTCCCGAAGCGCAGAGGTCCGCGCCTCGGTGTGGCCTGGTTGCAAAGCGCGGCCTGGGCTGGGCAAAGGTACACAACGCCTTCACATTTCTCTCATTTTATTCACAAACCTGGCTAACCTCGGGGAAAGTGGCGAGACTCGCGCAGTGACCCGTTCTTCCCGCCCCTTCACGAGGCTGCAGCTCTGGAACGAAACGATGTTTGGGCGCAGTACAGCTCCCGACCCCAGATCTTCGCCTGCTCCTAAGTGGTTGTCACCCTCTGCCCGGCTAGGAGGCTGGAGACTCCAGATCTGTGACGGGCAGGGCGAATCTTAGGCGGCGGGGCTCCCTACACAGGGGAGCGCTCCTCCGGATCAGAGTTCAGGGAGAGGGCGGGCCCTCTGCAAGCACTACACTAACAGGGCCTCCAGCCTGTGCTCCTTCACCGCCAAAGCCAGCCTGCCCGCCCCCGGCGCCGGCTCAGGGGTGGGGCATTTCTGCGGCACCTCCCCCACCTGTGGACCCTCCACTTCTAGCAGGAAAAGTCTATCTTTCCTTCCATTACACCTGGCCACAGTCTCCTCCCAGCCCTAAATATCCTGGGACTACGTGGTGGTGCCGCTGACTTGAGCACCTGACGGCCCCCTAGGACTGCGCGGCGGTTGAGACCAGGGTGAGCTTAGGGGCCTGTCGACTAGTTCGTAGGAAGAGGGTTGCGAGCCCAGGAGATGGTGAAAGCAACGCTGCTCCCAAAACGCCCGACCTAGGGGCCGGCTTCGCAGCGACCCCAGGAAGGCAGGCTCCATACGCTTGGGAGACCTGACCGGGAGTAGGGGACGCTTCCAGGTGTGTCGGAGCGCGAACCTCAGGTCTGTGCCCTTGATGTCTAAATGCGTCCTGGATTTCCGGGTCGGAGAGTCACTTTCTCTCCCCGTGTGTGTGGTCGGTGTGCCCCTCCGTGCAACAGTGGCTGTAAATGCCCGAGTATTTCCCTGAGGAACCGGCGCGTGTCCCGAGTCCTCTCCTCCCGAAAGCACGATCTGTGCAAGTGACTGCCGCGGAGGGCTTGCGTTTAACCCAGGTCCTGAATTGGCGTGGCCTGGCCGGGGAGCTGCAAACCTGCTCCATGCCCACAGCGAGACCCTGGCAGGGAAGGAGGACGTGTGAGGGTGCGAAACTGGGTCGGTGTCTGGGACAATGGCAGAGGTGGGAGAGAGAGCGTACAGGGCCCGCGCTGCAAACAGCCAGACCGGCTGTAGGGGCGGCTTCCTTGCGACCAATTACACATCGCCGGCTGGAGCAGCAAACCTTGGGAACCCGACGCCCTTCCGGAGCCCTGAATTGGGGCAGGGCTGGAAGCAGGAGGGTACAGGGCCTTCTGAACCTGGCGCATTGTGCAACACGCGCGCGTGTGTTTAGCCTTTCCGGTTCCTAAGGAGCAGAGAGGTGGAAACCGTAAGGCTCGCCTGGCGGGGTGCCCGAGTTCTCTGGAGTGGATGCCAAGCCGCGTCCCACGGAAGCGGAGCGAGAGACCAGCGAGAGCCCTGGCCTTGCCTCGCAGATGCTAGTTACGGATTCCTGGGGAACAGTGCCCTCTGGAGGAGCCACGCATCCACGCAGTCAAGAACTGGACGACGAGGTCTGGGACTGGAGCCCCCCTTCCCCACGCCCCACTCCTCACCTTTGGCAAAGTCATCCAGAGACCCCTCTTTGTAAAAGCTTGTTTCCTTTCTCAGCCTGTACCTATGCTTCAAAACCCTGCTCAAATCCCGCTTCCTCCAAAAGGAAGCCTTCCCCAGAGCCCAGCTCATCTTCCCCTCTTCCTACTCTGAGCTCCTCAGAACCTGAAACCTGAACCCTTGACTTCAGTCAGGGCTTGCACCCGTCACTGCACAGCTGACCTGTTACCAGCCTCGCCCTTCTCCAGAGACGGTTAATACATCCACTCCACTCACCCTTTGCATCGTGTGCTGGGTGTACTGTTTTTCTCCCCTTCCCCCTTCCTGCTCCCTGCCCTCCCACCCCCAGCAAAGTAGGAGTGAAGTCATTTACCCCAAAATTGGACTGTAGGTTTTCAAAGTTTATTTTCCATGTGGGGATATTGAGACCTAGGGAGTGGCCTGACTGTCCCAAGGTCACACAGTAAATTGGTAGCAGAGGTGGAACTAGATCCCTAGTCACCTTTTTCTCAGACCAGACCCCTCTCTCCAGTCACCTGAATGGGGAGCAGGTGATTTAGGGGAGGGCTTATTTTGAGGGGTGAGGATTGGTTGGAGGAGTTTTGACAGGGAGAGAGGAAATGCAGGAGGGTACTGGGGTGGGGGAAGGTCACTGCTCCAGGATGGGATAGTAAGGAAAGAAGGGAGGACAAAGCTTCGTTGAAAGGTCAGCCTCTTCCTTCAACCCCAGACCCAGATCAAGCTACTTTGAAGGGCTCCAGATTTCAGGGGTCTTGTAATCAACAGCCAGGTCAGCCGAAGACTGGAAACAGTCTCAATTCAGGCAAAAACCATCCTGCCCTCTGCCCTGGGAAGGGGAGGGGCTGAGAAACTTCTGCTGCTAATACACACCCAGAGGGTGCTGCTGAGATGCTAGAGCAGCAGGAGGAGGACTTCTGGTGCTGGAAATTATAAAGTTAAGGAAGAAACTGGGAGGGCGATCATGCATGAGATCCCAATGACACCTGCCCTGCAGTTTGAGGCCTTCAGAAATGCTGCTGGTGTCCACCTGCACTCCATTCACACTGGATCTGCTCTCTCCTCTTGACCTTGGCACTGGGCCTCACTTCTGCCTGGCTCACTCCTAATCCTTCATCCCTTTCAAATATCAAGCTTTGTGAGCTGCCTCCCTTCAGCAATACCCCACACTGGCTGGGTTGTGAGGGGCCCCTGCCCCTGTGCTCCCAAAGACTTGACTCCCTCTGTTGTCGCAATTGGCTTTCCAGTCCGTCGCTTTCTGCTCACTGTGAGCTCCTTGAAAACAGGCATTATATTGTTTTTATCCCCTTCTTTTCTCCATAAAATGGGGATAAGAATGCTACCGACTACATTCAGTTGTTGTGAGGATTAAATGAGATAATGCACTTAGCCCAGTGTCCGTTACTTTGAAAGAGCTGAATACATATGTCTCATTATTATCATGATTATTAATCACTCTACCTTCTGCCAGGCACAAAACCTAACACATAGTAGGTACTCAATTAATGTTAGATATGTGGACACATGAATGAATGAATGAATGAATGAATGAACGGTGTGACATATCTTTTCCTCTTGTCTGAGACTCCTCAGAAAGCTAGCTTACATCATCAGTATAGATATGTGCTCTTTGAGAAGAAACATTGTTTCTTCCCCTCCAGACCCCATCTCCCTAAAGGGAGAAAAACATATCCCCCTGTCAGAGGTTTTCCATGGTCCCTGACCCCAGCAGTCATTGGATTTCTCTTTTGAGCTCTCTGTCTCAGTTGCCACCTTTGAAATGGTTGTGACAAACTTCCAGTTATAAACTGTGTCATGGGGATATAATGTACAGCATAATTATTACATTTGTAATAACTATATGGTAACAGATGGTTACTAGATTTATTGTGATCACTCTGTAAGGTATGTAAATGTTGACTCACTATGCTGTACACCTGAAACTAATATAATGATGTATTTCAATTAGAATTTTAAAATAACAAAATTTTAAAAATCAAATAGTTGTGACCAATCATACCAGCCAGACCCTGCCAAAGTCTTCCACAGGCTCCCCATTGCTTTTAATTTAAAACTCAATCTCCTTAGAGTGGTAAACTGAACATGTTTATAATTTTTGGGTGTCCCACTTCTCTGTTGGGTAAGACCTCCCCTCCCGTATTGCATGTGGTCCTGATGGGACTGATCAATCTCTGTCCCCTCACACTTACCTCCAGGAGGAGACAGGCAACCCAGCTGGATCAAACACAGCATTGCACGTCCAAGGCCCAGTGAGTGGTCCAGGTGGCAGTAAGTGATCTAGGCTGAGCCAGTCACTACTTCTACAAGAGTTGATGTATGGACTCTGGGACTCCAGGATGTGTGGACACTGGGGCTTTGGGACATATGGACTCGGGCACCCTGGGGGGGGATGCTTCTCCTTTGGGATCAGAAGATGCATACACAGGCTTAGCTGTCAGTAGCCACCCTTCCTGCCATGCAGAGTGCTGTTTGACACGGAAGCCCATGCACAGAGGGGAACAGCCTACAGAGAGAGGCAGGGCTTAATAACAGTGTTGAGTTCCCCGAATTTCCAGATATTCAAAAGATACTCCTTTTGCTTAAGCTAGGCTGAACTGAATCTCTGCTAGTTTGAGTTGAATTTCACAAACAGCAGAGCCACAAGAGAGAAGGGTCCTGGGCCCCTGAGACCACTGAGGTGCCACTCCACTCTGATCTGCCTGCAGAGACTTATATTTGAATTGGAAAGAAACTTCAATCTTGACTAAGCCACTGTTATGGAGTTTTCTTTGTGGAGGGGGTAGTGAGGGTGGAGTCTGTTACTCATAACTGAACTTAACCCTAATTACTGCAGGACGGGATGGGAAAAATGTCCTACAGACAAAAGGAATTGTTTGGGTTTGTCAGCCTGGACAATAAAGGGCTCAGGGTTGACTTGTTCACTTTCAGATCTTCACAGGGCTGGCCTGGGGCAGAGAGACCAAGGCAAAAGGGAGCCTCAACATTGTAGAGACTCAGTTCCTGTGACTCCATGAAAGGAAAACATCCCCCCAGGGCTGTCCCTAAAACAAGTGATAGGCTTCTTTGACAGTACCAGCGCTGGAAATGCATGAGAAGGCAAGGTAATTACTGGGTAGGAATCTTGGAGGCAGCAGAAAAGAGTATAAACCTCAGAGATGAGTTCAAATTATGCTCCCACCACTATAAATCTTAGACAAATGAGCTCTCCAAGCCCCAGTTTCCTCACTTGGAAAGCATTCAGATAGCTGTGTTGAGACAGAAATGAAGGAAATTTACTAGCCCACCACCCCACAGGGACTCCTGAAACCCAGTAAGTACTCTAGGTGGAGCCAGTTATGGGTCAGAATGCCTCGGCGAGGTTCCTTGCTCTCCTCTCCCACCTTGACATTGTTGAAGATGTCCAGGGCCAGGAAAATGTACTTTCCCTGGTTTGTTCATGCAACTGGAGAGGAGCAGGGGAGCCTGAGTTGGAGGCCCAGGATCTACTCCCATTCCTGCCCCTGCCTCTCCGTGCGACCTCAGGTATGCCTCTGCCCTCTCAGAGTACTGTTTCCTCATCTGACCTGTGAGAAGTATATCCCCTGTTCTGGGCAGTCCGGCTCCAGAATCAGAGCTCCTAACTACTGCGCCCTACCTACAATTCCAGGTGGGAGCAATTGCTATTCACAGCAATAATGATCAAGTTTCTGCAAGGCCTTGCCCTGTCTAGGCTCCTGGTCATCCTAGCCTAAGTCAGCCCCGAATGGTGCCATCTGCTACATGAGCTGACATCACAGGTCCGAGCCAATCCAGAGATCCCCTGGCTGCGGCGGGTCTTGTTTGCAGCCCTGGAGTTTGGCTCTCCCTTAGTCACGTGCACGCCTCTCTCAGAGGGCACTGCTTGATCATCCCTCATCCACTTCCTCCCAGAAAACTGGGGCCATTCGGATTTGGGGGACTGGAGGCAATAAAATGGGAAACCTGAGGCCAGAGAGGAGCAAATCTTAGAACATGATCCTCTGATAGGAAGAAGGGAGTCACAGCCGGAGCCCCATAAGGGGAGGGCAGAGAAGGGGATATGGACACATTTGTAGGAGGTCCGGAGACCTGACGGTGGAGATTCACTCCCTACACCTGCCACTGATGCCCAGGACTTTGAAGTAGAAGGGAAAAGGAGCCATCACCCTGGATAGGTGGATGGCCAGGGCACAGACCCCACCTAGGATGGAGGTGGCAAGTGCCCAGGCTTCCCAGGTCCAGGGGCCAAAACACCTGGTGAGGGGGCCTGGTGAGAGACTCTGATGGGAAGGTCGCAGGGGAAGTGGGCAGTGAGGTTTGAAACAGTGAAATGCTGACCACCGTCACCAAGGGTCCCTTTGAGAAGTAAATGAGAAGAGCTGCCAGAAGAGCCAGTGTGGGCACACAGGGAGCTTGGCGCCCTGACAAGGGCTGCGTGGAAATTCACTGTAGGAATTTTTCCTGCAGGTATGCCTGCACGCATAGTATATGTACGAGGTCTCGTTGCAGATGGCTTGGGAATGTCAAAAGGTTGGAAATGATGTAAAATGTCTATCAATGGGGTCTGGTTAAATAATGGCACCTCTATATAGGGAACAGTGTGCTGTGTAAAATAAAATAAAGAAGTTCTTTATGTGTTTATCTGGAAAGAGCTCCAACATACAATGTTGAGTGAAAAAAAATCAAGATATATAACATTGTAAACATTATGTTTCCGATTATGTGTGTGTTTTTAAAGGGGAAACAAATATACAAATAATGTATATTTGTTTTGGTTTACATATGCAACAAAAATAGGAGGGTGACTAAAAAACTAATAACTTTATCTATTGGGGTAAATAGGAAACTTTTTATTTAATTACGTATTTTTTTAATCCTCACCTGAGGATGTACTGATAAGCGAGAGAGAGAGAGAGAAATCAACTGAATGCCTCCCACACACCCTGATGGGGGACTGAACTCAAAAGCTACGTATGTGCCCTGACCGGGTACAGAACCTGTAACCTTTCAGTTTATGGGATGCCACTCCAACCAGCTGAGCCACCCAGCCAGGGCAACTTCCTTTTTTTTTTTTATCCTCACCCAAGGACATGCTTATTGACTTTAGAGAGAAGGGAAGGAAGGGACAGAGAAAGAGGGAGAGAAATGTGGATCAGTTACCTCTCATATGCAATGAACCTGAAACCTAGGCATGTGCCCTGACTGGGAATCGAACCCCTAACCTTTTGGTTTACGGGTTGCCACTCCAACCAATTGTGCCACACTGGTCAGGGCTATTTCCTTATACTTTTTTTTTTAAGATTTATTTTTTTGAGAGAGGGGAAGGAAGGGAAACATCAGTGTGTGAGAGAAACATCCATCAACCATCAGTTGGCTCTCACACACCCCCAACTGGGGACCTGGCTCATAACCCAGGCATGTGCCCTGACCAGGAATCAAACCGGCGACCCTTTGGTTGGCAGGCCAGCACTCAATCCACTGAACCACAACAGCTGGGGCTATTTCCTTATACTTTTAAAGCCAAGTAAATATATTACCTATTGAGCAATTTTAAAAATACTTTAAAAAGAAACAATGGAATCATTCAAATAAATAAGGCTAAGTATGCAGAACATAAAATAAAAAACATTACTACGTGCTGAACACATTCTGTGGATTACAACCTGAAAATATGGCTGGTGGCTATAGTGTTGAAGGCAGGGGCGCGAAAGCCTGACCTGGCGGGTGCCCGTGAGCCTTGGCTTGCTGCCCTTCAGACAGGGAAGTAGGCGAGGCTGCTAGCGAGGACCTCCGATTTTCTACCTTGCACTCCTTCTCTTCTGTTTCTATTCCTCTGTCTTTGGCTCTTCTCTTGGTCCCACCTAAACTGCTTTGGAAATAGACTTTTGCAGTCTGTCAGGCTGGACAGGGGTTAGGATGGAGGAAAGGGATTTTCACAGGAACTGGAGCAATAGGCCTTCTGTTCCCTTCCTTCAAAAACCAAACCAGAGCTCACCTCCTCCAGGAAGCCTTCCTCAAGGAGCCCACAAAGCCCCCAGCCCCTCCACCACACAGGAAGACAATCTGATGCCTAAGGTGGGGCCCATGTCTCCCTCAAGCAGTGACCAAGCATCTTGTCTCTAATTCTGCTCCACTCCTTAAACCCCAAGTCCAGCCTCCAGACAACAGTTAGCTCAGGTCAAAGCCTGGCATGTCCAGCCCTAGCCAGGCTGCCAGTGAGGGAAACAGTGGACAGAGAAGACACAGGCCTTGTTCTGGGACACCTGCCCCCCCCACACTGGGCAAGGTAAGATATCCTCACCCACCATCACGATGGCTTTAGCAGTTACAAAGGCCATTCCACCCAGGCAGAGGACAGGTCACATTCTCTCTTTCAGAGAAGCCTGAGGCAGGGGCCCGAACTTGTGAGTGACTAAGGCAACCTAATAGCTCCCTCATTTTGTCAGCACTCTGCACACTATATCGTCACCCACTGATATTTGACTCCTCTTATCAGGTCAGTGTCTGATGCATCTCTGAGTCCCCAGCTGTAGAGGGGGACACAATCAAGGAGCTTGGAGAAAGTTGTGATTGCTGTGGAGGACAGAGGAAGGAAAGGCCTTGCCTAAGTATTTGACCAGGCACCAGACCTCAGGTTTCCTGACCCCAGCCCAGCACCATTTCCTCCACTTCCCTCTTACAGAGTAGATCTCTGCACCTAGGGCCACCTACCCTGCCCCCATTCCCAGCCCTTCTACAAAGGAAGGCTACCAAGGGCTTCCAAGAAGAATGTGAGGAAACGGGTGGTGGGGAAGACCGAAGATCTGGGAGGTCTTCCCGTGGGAGGTGGAGACTGCAGCCAGTTTTCCTTTCCCACACCAAACATTTGGGTTCCCCACTGGAGCAAGCGCCTTTCGTTCACCAGAAGCCACTCCCAGCTCCAAATACCATCCAAATAGTTCCTGGCTCTATTCCACTGATCTCCTGCTTAAATCAGGTGCATACAAGGTACGCAATAGGTGGTGTGTATGTCTCCACAAAATGGTTGAAGGGAGGGGAAGGGAGGAGGACAGGGGTACAGGGACAGGAGAGGGACAGGGGAAGCATGGAAGAGGGAGGAAGAGGAAGGCTGAAAGAAAAAGGAAACCAAAAGCTGTCACTTGGCTTGGAAAGGCACCTTTCCAGACCCAGACTGTGGATGTGAAGTGGGTGGGGAATATTGGAATGTGCTGAGGAATTTCACTGGTGCTTGGACCTCTCCAACCAAGTTCCTACCTCCACTGGCCTCTTCCTCAAGAGAAGAATGACTGGAGTCAGTTGGACGTGAATCAAGTTCTGAATCGGTCGCTTTGCAGTTTGACCTGGGTAAGTCACTTAGCCTTTAGGAGCCCCAATTTCATCATCGATAAGACGGAGCTAATAATTCTGATGCCACCCTGCACTCCAGGAATAAGCTGTATGTAATCATGCGTTTTTGTAATATATATACCACCAGATTCAATTTGCTAATATTTCATTAAGGAACTCTGCATCTTCTTTATATGTGAGAAGAGCTAGATTTTGTTTGCTCGGTCTTCTATCAGGTGTTTTTTTCTTTTTAAGATTTTATTTACGTATTTTTAGAGAAAGGGGAAGGGAGGAAGAAAGAGAGGGAGAGAAACATCGGCTCGAGAGAGAGAACCATTGATTGGCTGCCTCTCACACACCAACTAGGGACCTGGCCCACAGCCCAGGAATCAAATCAGCGATCTTTCAGCTCTTAGGCGAGCACTCAATCCACTGAGCCACACCGGCCAGGGCAAGTAGTGCTACTTTAATCTTGAGATAAGGCAAAAAACAATATGGATTTTATAAGTAACTGTTATGTCTGTGCCAGCTGTTGACAGTTTCTTCAAAATAAAACAATGCTGGGTGAACCCACTCATCACATGGCTCAAGGCACGCCAAACCCAAAAGATCTGAGATGGAGCAGTCAGGGTCACAGTCAAGGTGCAAGTGATTTAGTTTCAGTAAAACCATGTCTTATTTTGAATTTTATTAGTGCTATGAATTTGAATTTTTATTTTTTAGCTGTTCGAATTTAATTTATAAAAAATTCTGTTTTTATAGTTGCATAAGATATGTAAGTCTAAGGATTTTATATCTGCCCATACTAAATGACATTATAATAAAAAAAATTTAAAGTTAGTACTAGAGGTCCACAGAATTTTTTTCCTTTAAAAGGGGACTTCTGTAGCTTGCAAAATCGTCCCCCCCCACCCCATCCTTCTAGGATCACCCAAAGAGCTCCTTCACATGGGATTAAAACCGACCCAGTCACGATGGTGGCGAGTTCTCCATGTTGCTTACTTTCCCTTCTGCCTTACCAGGGGAAGCCCACGGCTTCAAAATTGCCTGAAGGAGCCTCTCTGTTGTTATGCTCCCAGTGTTTCTGCCAAAGCTGCCACTTTCCTATGTACTCGATTTTCCGTGTGTCAGGGTGCTGTTGGCCCCTTTCCAAAAGGCCCTCTAACCAGCTCAGCACCACCTGGGGCTCAAAATCACCCTTCCTGTGCTCCAAGTCCCCCTAAATCAGAAATCAGCTCCCTCAGCTCACTTACTCCTATAAGGAACTCAGGACCATTCCCCTGCCCTTCATCTTCTAACCAAAACATGCACCCCTCATTTCCATAACACCAAGCCACCTTCCCCCCTTCCTAAGAGTTAGTGCACACTGAATCCAGAAAACAACCTCCCATTCTCCTCTTCCTTAGCCCCCATCCCCAAAGAAGAGGTTCCAAAAACACAGCTTTAACACAGCCATTTCATTGTCAAAGTGCACACTTAGCTTCCCATACTCAAATAATCCTCTTAATTTCAGATGTGCAAAATCTCCCCTAAAATTGACCTTGGCTGAAACAAAGAAATAAACCAAGAAAAAGGAAGATATGGAATCCAGGAAGCAGCGAATCCAACACAGAATAGAGATGAAGGGGATTCCAAGGAAAACAGTGAAGGGAAACAGGTCCACATCTGTGCAGCAGACATGGCGCTGGAGGACGGAGGGCTAGGGCAGAGGCGCCCCCAGGAAAGGAAAACACAACAACCGAAAGCAATGACAGATTTCCTGATAAGTTTGACCTCGTGAAAATTAGGGAAGATTTAGCCATGGGTACAGGGAAAGGTAAGCAAATGAGAAAAATAAGGCATTAAACTCCAGCAAAAATAAAAAGTTGCAACCACCCATCCAAAAGGAATTATAGTCACGAGACCCTAGTAGCTATCAGAGAACAATATTTATATAGCAATAATATATAAATGCTAAAAACTAATTTAACTAAAATTTGGTAATTGGGGTGGGAATTGGAAGAGATAGAGATTTTAGAGGTAAATGATAGAAAATTAATCATTACTATTTCGAGAGAGGAGTTTAAGCATGGAAATATGGAAGTATATTCCACAAGAGACAGATGTGAATTGAAAGTAGATGCTTCTAGGGAACAAAACAGGGTCTTGAGAAGGGGACAAGGCACCACTAAAACCCTGTCATTGCTATTGGACCTGTTAGATTATATGCTCATTTCAATTCAATAAAAACAAAAATTAGGTGTTAATAATCTGTGTTTCTTTTTAGGGGAAGAAAATATTACTTCCATATTGAAATCTTGCTTCTAGGTAAAAAGTGATTAGTGCTTTGTAAAAAGAGAGTTGGAGTAGAGTCTTGTTTTGTGTTTTCAACATCTACCCAAGTGTCAAAATTCTTGACACTCTGACATACGAGGGGAGACATCCTCCAAAATGGAATTTGTTTATAAAAACCCGTATTTATCCTTACATGTTTAAACTTCAGTCACCTTCAAAGTGCTCTCCATCTGATGCAATACACCTATTGAGACTTTTTCTTTCACTGCTCAAAACAGTTTTGGAACTCGCCGATTTTGATGCCTTTTGGTGCTTCTGCCATTTTTTGTTTTACCTCTTTCACATCGGCAAAACGTTTCCCTCTGGGGACTCCTTTCATCAGGGAAACAAACAAAAAAAAGTCACTTGGGGTGAGATCAAGTCAAAAGGGAGGATGGGGCATGGTACCGTGCCATTTTTGGTAAAAAACTGCTGAACACTCAGCGCAGCGTGGACAGGTGTGTTGATAAATCACCCATCATGAAATGGGCAAACGCATTGAAAGAGTCTTCAAAAACATTCACTGAAGCCGAATACAGCCTCTCACAACAACTGATACGGATGGGTTCCTAGAACACTCATCTAGGAGGGGAAACCTGTGCTGTATGGGGCCTGCCCTCCAGAAGATAATTGGGGCGGGGATGGGGGGTTGGGGGGAGTGGTCCCTCCTCACATGGGTTTCCAGATAATGAACTCTGACATCAACAGTCTCTTATTTGTATCTGCATGAGCCTCAGAGCCCAGCACAGGGCCTGGCACACAGTGAGCCCTCCCTGCTGTCGAATGAAGGAAAATTAAAGAGGCATTTCAAAATAAAATCTTTCTGACTTTCCAGTTCAGCAGTGAACTTACTGGTATTTCCATACAGACACTTCCCACCACCTTTTCCTTGCTCCAAGGTCCCAGGGACAGAGACCTCCAGGGCAGCGGCAAGAACAAAATTCAGAGCTCAAGAGGCACTTCCTGGTGTCAGTAGAGCGAGCAGTGTCCTCTCCTTCTCTGGAAATCTGTTGGATTTGGAAGTTTTCAAGAGGTGCTTTGAGGCAGGAGGAGAGGCTGTAATACCATTTGAAGCAGAAAAAAGTTTGCATTTTGATCTTTGTGGAGCTATACTCCTTAGAGAACCAGATTGAATCTTTGTTACTTGCCGGGCCCCAGGGAGGGGCAATTTTCTCATTGGACCAATGGGGAAATAGCCTCCACCTCCATCTCTTTTGCCTCTTTTGACAATCACTGTGGGTTTTGCAAGTGAGAATGGATAAGAATGTGCCAAAATACTGTCAACCCAGTCATTATTCAGGAAGTCAGGCACAAGAGACACTAGGGATTAATTCAGTCAGCCAATCATTCAATAAATATTAAGTGAAGAGCTGTTATGCACCAGGCAACTGCATTCTGACTCTTGCTCACAAGGGGTTAACAGCCAGGGAGGGAGTCTAACCAGGGAGTTTCACACCAGGCTGTCCAGACCTACTGCCCTGTCTCCAAAGACAGCCTCCCTACCTTCTCAGATGTCCTGCACCCTTCCTTTCCGTGAGTTGCTAGCTTGCTGCCCTGACCTGCGTCACCGCCCAGAGCTTTAAACCCATATCTAAGAGATGTGCATCAGACGTGTCCAACCTGCAAATCACATTCACGCTGGGCTCAGGCAGCAGGGATTCCCTCCCCACATTTTCCCACATCTAATCTAGACCCTAGTAGACTGGGGGCCCTGGGACAGAGGAGTTTGGGAAAGCCTTATGCTTAGCATTTGGGTCAGCACCAGAGAGCAGGATACGGTCAAAGGCCCTCCTCCCCCACACAGCAACCTGAGTCTCTGCTCAGTGCTACCCTGTCCTTGGTGCTGGGGACAGTCGTGAATCAGCTTAGGTCCCTGCTGCCCCAGCTCCCAATTTAAAGACGAGGGGCATAGCCGATGGTGCAGTGCCTAGCTCCGCAAGTGTGGAGGGGGTTGTGTAGCTCTGCGGCCTGGTCCCACTCTTTAAATAGGGAGCTTTATGCCCAGGGCCTTTTCTCCAGAATACTGTATACTAATCACCAGCAACTTTTGTTAAGATGCAGAATCCAATGATCCAGTGGGTCTGAAGTGGAGCCTGAGATTCTGCATTTCTAATAAGGTGAAGGTCCATGGACTGCACTTTGAGTCCAAGAAGGCTATAGAGCCCTTATTTCTCCAGCGTGTGATTGGTAATGTCTCTTCCCCATTGGTCCCTAACCACCGTAAGGCAGGGATCTTGCCCATTTATTTAGTGAGGTATGTATTCCCAAAGCCTAGCACAGTACATGGCACATTCGATAAGTAGTTGAGTGACCACTGCTCGCTTACCCATGGAAGCTGGAAGTAATCACACACAGCCCAAAACCCCACTGGCCAAATACACTCATGGGCACACCCATTTCATCTCTACCGGCCTCTGGGATGCAGTGAGTGGTGGCATTTACTAGGCCTACTATGTGCACGGCTATGGTTAATCCCATCCTAATCCTACTTTATGAACCTCTGCCTGATGACCCACAGGGGCTCACACTATGTGACAACCAAAGATTCTGAACAAAGCTTACCCACTCTCCCCAGGCCACTCCCCCCAGGCACCAGCCAGCACACCAAGCCCAGAGAAAGCTTTCTTTCTTTTTAATCAGACCAGCTTTAATTAAAAAAAAAAAAAACCTAATGGGTCAGTCCTAAATCTTCCAGATGGCGGGTAGCCTACTAACTCCCTTTCAGTCAGGAGCCCCGGGAGCTGCTTGTCTCAGAAATCTCCAAGAACTGTCCTCAGGGCCTGAAACAACGCAGCCAGGTGTGTGTGTGTAGAAGGGAAGCACTCTCCCAATAAGAAACTGAGGACAGACAGGTAAGTGGGGCTGGGGATAAATTTGTGGGACATGAAGGGAAGAGAGCAAGGGAGTCATGTACCCAGGAGTTTGACCTCTAATGTGTTATAAACACTGAAGGGAATGCTGAAGTAAGGAGCCAGCCCCGGAGGCAGTTTGAGATGGAAGGTCTGGCTTCTGAGGGCTTAGAATTCACCAGAAACCTGGGGTGGAGGTTAACGGGTAGTGATCTAGCTCAGGGACCTGGCACCAACGATAGCGCTGGGCGGGGCTGGGGGGTGGCGCATACGTGGGGCTCACAGCGGAAGAAGAAATAAGGGACTCACATATTGGGGGTGTGGGGGAGGGTCAATCCGATTAGGAGATGGTAGGATTCTCCCCATAGATAGGACACAGAGAAAGAGGTAACAGGTGTGCGCAGCCCAAGAAGCAAAGATAGGGAGCTCAGAGGTGGGCCCACGCCAAGACGAGAAGGGGGCCCCTCCCAGGCAGCTCCCACGTCCTGGGGGCGAGGGGACCCCCAGGTGGTCCCTGCCGGTGGGGAAGGGCTCACAAGTAGCGCTCCAATCCGGGCGTGTAGCCGGACGGCTTCAGGTAGGCCTCCCCTGGGCCGAGCGGGCCGAGCGGGCCGAGCGCGCCTGGCGGCCCCCCCAAGGCCAACAGTGGCTCGGCGGGAAGCGGGCTGGGGCCCGGGCGCGCCGGGAACAGCCCCAGGCGGTCGGGGGCTGGTTCGTAGAGCGGCGGGGAGCCGGCGGCCGCGCAGGGCGGGAAGGCAGCGTCGAGCGCGGCGCAGCAGGGCAGCTCGGGGGCTCCCAGCCCCGCCAGCTCGGGCGGCAGGCTCACCAGGCTGTCGACGCTGAAGAGGCGCGCGGGCGGTGCGGGCCCGGGGGCGACGGGGAGCGGCGCGAGCAGCCCGGGGCCGGCCGGGAAGGGCGCGTAGGGGCCGGGCGGTGGGCCGGCGGCGGGCCCCGGAGGGTTGGGCGCGGGCGCGGGCGGCTCGGCGCGCTTGAAGCGCTTGCGGCGCCGCAGGAAGCTGCCGTTGTCGAACATGTCAGCGGCCGCAGGGTCCAGCGTCCAGTAGTTGCCCTTGCCCGGGTTGCCCGGCTCGCGGGGCACCTTGACGAAGCAGTCGTTGAGGGTGAGGTTGTGGCGGATGCTGTTCTGCCACTTGCGCGGACTGTCGCGGTAGAAGGCGAAGCGCTCGGTGATGAAGCGGTAGATGGCGGCCAGAGTGAGGCGGCGGCCGGGTGCGTGCGCCAGCGCCATGGCGATGAGCGCGATGTACGAGTAGGGCGGCTTCCCGCGCTGCAGGGGCCGCCGCCGCCTCCGGCCCGGGCCGGGTGCGGGCTCCGGCTCCCCGCGGCCCGTGGCCGCCTCCTCGGGCCCCGGCCCCGGCTCGGCTCCGGCGAGCGGCGACGGCGGTGGCCTCGACGGCGCGGCCGAGGGCAGGGCCGGAAAGCCCGGGAAGGCGGCGGGGGGCTCCATCTCGCTGCGCGGGGTCTGAGCGATGGGACAACCCCGGCCGGCGCTGTGCTGCTCGGAGAGAGCAGGGGCCGTTGACCCTCCTTATATGGACACAGCTCCCCTTCCCCGCCCCCTGAGCAGGGCAGAAGGCTCGACATTCCCCTCTCGTCCTTGTCTCTCTCCCTACTTTTCTTTCACTGTCCTCCTGCCGGCTCCCAGTCCCCTGTCCTACATTTTGCCCCACCCTTGGCCTCCTCCCTTTGGGTCAGTCTTTTCCAGACCCAGCCTCATCCCTTCCCTGTATCGCTCGGATCAGTCCCTGGCCCTGGCGATTTATCACTTCCCCCGAATTCATCAGCTCCCTTTCCTTTCCGACGATCTCCCTCAACCTCCTCCCTTTTGAGTCAATGCCAATCACAAATCCACCCATTCAGCCCACTCTCTGGGCCCCTCCCCCATTTTGCTTTTTCCAGTTGAAAGCTCTCCCCTTCATCCTTCTCTTCAAGCCTCCTCCCTGTCCTCCAACCCTCGCTGGGGCAAAGGTGGGAGCTGCCCATGCCGCCTTGCCACACTTCGGCGTCCTAACGCAGTGCTGGTCAGGGCAGTGTCAGGCCCACACTCAGACATTTGGCAATGGAAAAAGCAGGGTGGGGAGGAGGAGGGCAGAGCAAGGAAGGTGGCTTTGTCTCAGGGGAGGATATTTGGTGGGTCCACCGTCACCATCTCCTCCCTCTCCTGTCTCCCCCACAACCTTGTTCCCATCCAGGACACTTGTGAGCATCCTTTGAATAGTGGCAGAAGATTGACTGCTTTAAATTAAGAGCCCTGAAAATCCTTAATTTGGAGTTGCCTTTCTGGCTGCCTCTTCTCGGCGTCCCTTCTGTTCTAGAAAAAGGGCTCCCTTGCTCACACACAGTTTGCACACTGGGAAGTTGCACAGAACACAGGCCTGCACAGCCCAAACTTCCAAGGAGCAGTGACTGGTCAGAGAAAGACCCCCGAGTGCTTCCACAGAGCAGAGGTCTGAGAGAGCTGCTTACTGACACAGAAATGCCACACTCAGTTTCAGTAGGACTAGAGGGAGGGGAATCTTAGCAGTTTTTATTAAAAACTCACTCTGGGAAGTGCCACCCACCACCGCTACCCAGAGCCTATTTCAGTAAACTCCTCTAAAGTGACAGGAGACAGCCCTGTCTTGGAGGAAACCAAAGGATAAAGGAGTCTTGTCTTAAAGAGGTTTTTGTTTTGAGTACGGGCAAGATCAAGGCAGCAGGGCTGGGGGTAGGATAGGCATGTGGCATTCCCAAGGCAAATTTAAGGGGGCACTCACTCTTAGTGTGGCATGAGTACGAGGTCAGTACTGGAGAGCCAGCTTCCTTACATTTGGACCGCTAGGTGCCTCACCCTAGTTCTGGCCCCTGAGTATTGCAGGCCTGTGGCCTAGAGCTTCAAAATCCACACTTGAGGTTCAAGGGCCCCCCTCTTTCAGCTCCAGTCTTAGCTGATAATATAACAGCCATCATTACTGAGCATCTTGTATGTGGTAAACGTGTTATACCCATTATCTCACTTAAGTGTGAACACCTTGTGCTGTAGGCACTGTTATCCCTGAGAGGTCGAGTGACTTACCTGTCTTCACACAGCTCGTAGGAGAACTGGAATGAAACCCAGAGTTCAGAGCACCAGCACCATGACCCCTCTGAAAACATTGTATTTTAAATCTGAGGCTTTAGAAATAATTTACTATAGAGTTCTTCCAGCCCTCACAACTTCGTTTGCAAAGTTGATGCCTAGCCTCTGTCCCGACCTCCAGGTCAGCATATTCCAAGTGCCCACTGCATATCACCCTCAAACTCACATACCCTCCAATCTGCATCCCTCCCTGCATTCCAGATCTCAGCAAATGGACCCTGTACCCCTCACCACCCAGATCAGAAATACAGTCATTATCTTGGCTCCTCCCTCCCCTGTCACTCCCATATCCAAGCAACCTACAAGTCCCGTCAGCCATGTGGGTTCCAAATCCATCCCTCCTTCAGCTGGCCTGCCTCAGCTTAGCCCACATCATTCCTCAAGCACTTTTGTGCCAGGCCTTTTGCCAGCCCTCAGGGCAGATAGAGATGAAGATACAATCTGGTGGAGAGAGGGTCACAGACAATTACAGGTATGAGACAGGTGGGCAGAGGGTGTGGAGGGGGCCTGTAGAAGCAGAGAGGAAAGGGGTGACACTCAGAGATCTAAAGACAATCCCCCATCCCACAACAGTGAAGAGTCAGCCAGTTTATACATGGACTGGTCCCACCCTATACCCTCTCCACCTTGCGTACTATTGCCTGAGCACAGGTCGTACCGAACACAAGACAGTGCCGTCACAGCAAACAGCTTGCCAAAGAAGGCAAGACAAGCAATTTAAGCAATGGGATGCTGCTCCCAGAGCTGAGTGACCTGGGACCAGTTGCTCATTTGAGCCTCAGTTTCCTCACCTGCCGAATGGGAACAATAATGAACCTTCAACATTGTTATGAGCTTTAAATGAGAGCATGTGTGAAAGAGCCTGGCCCACACTGCATTTGGTAATAGGAGATCCAAAATTAAACCAGGGGATGAAGGAGAGAGGCACAGTCAGAGGAGTGATTTCAGAGCTTGCGTATTTTCACATGGGTGCAGCATAATGCTGCAGTTAGACTCAGGCAGACAGCAAGAACGACCATCTTTCCTACCTTCCGTGGGACTGAAGTCCCCTCTGAAGCCCCCCACCGCAGCCTCTGTCTCACACCTCCAAATTAGGAGTGGAGGGAAAACGGCTCTTATTATCTCCATGTCCTACTGCAATTTTAATTTTCGGTTTCATGTGCAAAGCCTGGGACACAGTATATGTTCAATAAATGATACCGAGTGTGCAGGTGGCTGTGCTAGTCCTGGGGTGGGTGGGGGCAGGGAGCTGGGCCGAAGGGATGAGAACCCAGACTTTACCAGTGCTCCGTGCCTGCCTGGCCCCCTCCAATGGGTCTGCTTCCCAGAGCCGAGCAGGCCAGTGTCAGGGGTAGCCCAAGGGCTAATCCGTGTTTTCAGCGTGGCTGGGCCCTCTTTTCACAGGCCCTGGGCCGGACGGGATGTGGCTGAGCATCCGGGCATAAGACGACCAGTGAAGGCAGCCCCTTTCTCATGGGCCTGAATTCCAGGCGGCCCAGCGTCTGAGTGGAGCCCCTGGGGCAGGAGGAACACAGTGGCTGGACTGGGCAGTCCTTTGTCTGACCATGCTGGGTGGATATTCAGACTGGCAGGAGGGATTAATGGCCAGAGATTGGCCCTGGGGCTGGCCTTCCCACTGCCCTTTGGAGGCCAAAGGCCCAGGTCAGGGCACACAGCATTGATGGCTCCCTAGATAGGACTGGAAATTCCCACCCTGTGCAAAGCTGTTAGCATTAGCCCCCAAGGCTTCCTGCCCCCAGCCCCACCTCAATAGAGGCACCACAGCCAAGATGCACTTCAAGGCAAGGATCAGAGGGTGGGGGCCAGAGCTTCTCAACCACTCTGCCAGGCAGAAGGGGCTTAGGCTAAAAACCAGTTCAGCTCCGTACCCTGAGATTTGCAGCCCCTCCAGAGCCCTGGGGCGAAAGAGCTATGTTAATCCAACAAGGGTCCAAGGGGCCAGACTGAGCTGCTGCCAGACCCCTTAAGGCTTTCTGGAATATTCCTCAAACACCTCTAGTTTGACACTGCTCCATAGTCATTTATTCCTAAAGTCCTCCATCACATCGTCCACTTATCTCATAGCCCAAAGGCTGCAGAAAGGGCTTAAGAACCAAAGGAAATCTCAGAGACACCCCCACCCCACCCCCTGCCACCCAAGGACCCTGAGGGCTGCTGCAGGACCCCTCCCTCTTACCCCCACAAGTAGAGCTGCCTCAGATGCTGCTCCTTCCTCAGAAGCCTGAGGTAGACAGCTCCAAAATGGCTGGGCGGCATGCTGGGCCCACTCTGGCATGGCCTTTTCTAACCAGGCAGCTCCTGCACTAGGGATGACAACAGCAGCCCCAGCCTTATCTGAAGGGCCTGACTTCTGTGGAGGGCATGCCCCCTGGGGCAGGAGGAGCCCGAGCCAGGCTCAAAGGGGAGACAAGTGTAGGCCTGACTCTGGGGAGAGCATCAGGGAACAGCCCAGAAGGAGGATGGCCCTCCTTGTGACCCTTCATTCCTCACGAGCGTCCATTCAGCAAATCCTAAAGATCTGTGTCCAGGTCACCCTGGGTGTGGGTCAGTAATGAGTCAGACTGTTCTGTCTTCACTGTGCTAAGGAGGGGACAGCCATGCAGTCACTCCCCGTACACAGTGGTCAGTGTGTAACATGGGCAGAGAAGGAACTTGCAGAGGCTCAGAAGAGGGGCCTCACCCAGCCTGGTGAAATCAGGAAGGCTTCTTGGAGGAGTAAAGCTCCAGCTGGTGCGGCGGGGCAGATGCCAGGCTGCATTAGGGGCTCCTGCTCTGTGCATTACTGTCCCCATCACATCTCCGTCGCTGCACTTACCTTATTGACTCCTTGTGTGTCTGTCTCCTGCACTAGACTCACACACCATGTCTCAATCACTATAGTGCCTGACACAAGTTGATGGTCAATAAACAGGCAGCAGATGCTAGAAAGACAGTTGGATACCAGGACAAGAAAACTGTGGGTGCAAAGTTCGGAAGGCAAGAGAGGATATGGCCCATTTGGGAAAGTGTAAGACTTTCAGTGGTTTTCCATTAATAATAAGCTAATAATATATGTAAAGTCCTTAGGACACTGCCAGGCATGTGCCAATACTGTGTAAGTATAGTCTGTTGTTGTTGTCACTGTTATTATTCACAGTGGCTAATATAGAGGATCAAGAAACCTAGACTAAGGTAGATGGAGTCAGGTTGTAGCCTAGTGAGCTCAGATCTTTCTAGAAACAATAGGGAGCCTATGAAATTCTTCATCATGGGAATGACACAGTCGCATCCATTGTTTAGATCAGTGTGGCAGCAGATAGGCTAGAGGGGGAAGAGGCTGGAGGCTGAGAAAGCAGAAGGGAGGCTGAGATCATGATGAGGTGTGAACCGAGGCTCCGGTTCTGGGGGCCGCACCAGACCCTTTGGTCCCATTCGCTCCAGCCATCCATCTCACAGAGCGGCTTAAACATCAGCTTGGTCACAAGCCCTGGAACTGACCATCATTTTCTACTCCTTTCTGTCTCTCCAGCACCTCTAGTCACCCAGACCTGTCTGTTCTCAGAAATTTCTCTCAAATCCATTCTCTTTTCTTGTGCCCTGTCTCGGTCCTTGTTCAGGCCAATATTTGTACTCACGCTGCCAACTGCAGCCGCCTCCTGGTTGGGCTCACTGCCTCCCCCCTGATTTCTTCTCTACCCAGCAGCTAGCATAATGTTAGGGCCACTTAAACACCTTCAGTGGCTCCCCATTATCTCAGGAGTCAGACCAAGTCATAAACATGGCTGGCAAGCAGCACATGACCTGCCCTCAGCCCCTACTGCCTCATTTCTCACCACTTCCCTGTGTCCACTTCCCCTGAAACACACACATGGTCCATACGGAGCAACTTTTAGCCAAAGGCCAGGTCCTCTTCCACTATGAGCCTTTGCTAACCCAAATCAGCACAACCCACTTTGCCAGTTCTACATACAAATACAATCTCATTTATTTTTCCTACCAGCCCCTTGGTCTCCTAAGATCTTCTAACAAGAAATCCATCTGTCCCTCTGAAAGATCGCACTTCCAAAATGTTAAACAAATGACAAGCAAGTGAACAAAACCCCAGACAGTTTCCCATCCAAATGCAGAGAAGGAACTCACCCCTTCTTCCACCTGCCCCGCTGCCAGGAGCTCCAGTCTCCCCTGACCTGCTTGGTATACTTTGTCCTTTGAGAACCACTCACAGAAAATAACCACTTTATTCTTTAAAAAACACTTCCCGTTTTCTCCTTCTTTTCTCCTTCCCCAGGCAAAAAGCCCTTTGGTCCCTGGCCCAACCGAACCCAGAGAGGTTTCAACACCTGCTCTGGTTTGCCTTCCTTTGTGCCCCGTTCATCCTCAGACCCTATGCCAGGCCACAGAGCTGCACAATTCTGAGCATTTATTGAGTGACTAACTGACTACCTTGCTGAATGAATGAATGAATGAGTGAATGAATGAATGAATGAATGAACGCGCGAACGAACGAACGAATAAATCAGCTAACAAATGCCCATATGTGTCTGGAAAGACAAAAGTCCCCTGTGCCTGATTTCCAGCTAGGAATCTGCCTCCTGCTCTCACTGTCTCTCTGCTCAGCTAGGCGGCCCAGGGCTGAGACCCCCCATGCAGTTCTTGCCTTAACAGGGCTCAAACTCAGCTCAGGTTCAGACTCAGGCACCGTTGGCTCAGCCCTGAGGGTGTAATTCCAGCCACTCCTAAACCACACACTGGCAACTGAAGTACGTTCTGTTCCGTGTCGTCTCGGACCGTCAGCATCCTGCATTCTGCCATCTCCCTCTGCCTGCACTCTAGGCAATCTCGGGGCTCTCGGACCTCCCTGCTTTTCATTTCCATGGAGGCCGAAGGGGAGCAGTGCTGTCAGCCAGGCTGGCTGAGCCGAAGGAGCCCAGGCTGGAGGACAGTGCGTTAGAATCCACCACTCATTTGCTATGTGATCTTGATTACGCTGTGCAACTCCTGTGGCCCATGTTAGACACATCAGCCCCTAGTGCCTGAAGAACCCCAAGGTGATCTAGTCCAGTGAATCCCAATGGTCAGGCCCTTTAGCAAAACCCAGGCATCTGGAAACCACGTGCCAGCCAGGGCTGTCTGTAAAGAGGATGCACAATGTGTCTCACACACACGAGAATGAATGTCTGAAAGACAAAAGTTCCCTGTGCCTGATTTCCAGCTGGGAATCTGCCTCCTGCCCTCACTGTCTCCCTGCTCAGCTACATGGCTCAGGGCTGAGACGATGGACCAGAAGGGTTTTATCATTCAGGCTGCTTTTGGCTTCAAGTAACAGAAAACCTCCACTCAGAGTGAGTTAGGATGTAGGGAAATATATTTTCTCCCTAACAAATTCCAAGGCAGGATGTTGTTAGGGCTCTGGCTCCCCTTTTCAGTGATTCTTCTGGCTGTGCTGTCCCTCACGAGTTGGCTTCAACTTCAGAATGGTGACAAGATATTTATAGCACCCAGAACGACAATACCTGAGTTCCAAGTATCCGGGAGAGAGGTGCTTCTTTCTATGCCTAAATTTCTTTGGAGAGGAAAGCTCCCCTCCAAAGTTTCCTCAGCTCTCGTTGGCTAGAATGCAATCACTTCCCCTGTTCCTAAACCAGTCACTGGCAAGGAGGAAAGTTATTACATGTTTGACCAGGACTAATCAGAATCTAGTTACTCCAGGAACTGGTGGTGGGTCACTTTCCCATCATGCAGGTTACTGTGTGGAAGAGAGTGGATGCCAGAAAAAAATGGCTTCCCTTAGAAAGGAGGAAAAGGACCCTCAGCGATGTCTGCTACAAAGAGACAGGAGAAGAGGCCAGCAGCCCAGACCGCAGGCAACTGAACAGGGCAGCTTCTGCAGAGCGCTCATCTCTCTGCCTTGTATAAGCCGCTCATAGGTGTCTGCCTCCTCACTGGGCTCTCAGCTACTTGACTTTGGAAGTCCTGGGGCTCGTCACTTGTGGATCCAGGCACAGGAGTACTCGAAGAAGTAGAGGAATAGTTAGAAAAGACAGTGTATTTCTACAGTGGGAAGTACAGGTTCCCATCTGAGAAGTTCCTCCAGCAAGGAACCAGGGAATGACATGCTGTGAAAGGTCATCTGGCTGGGTGACCTGGGCAATCATCTTGATCAACTCAAGCCTCAGGTTCCTCCTGAGAGAACTGAGAGAGGATGTTTTTGTTCTTTAGGAAGAGTTGCCTCCCACAAAATGTTCAGTTTATGTTCTGTCACCTTGGATGAGTCTCGGGGTGGAGGACGACGGAGAGGGGTTAAGAAGAGAGAGACTTGGACAGGTCGAAAGGCAAGAGCTGGGGTGCTAGAACCAGCTCTCACCAGCTTGTGAGATTAAATGCATCCCCCCTCAACTCCACTTTCGGAGACATGTTGGTAATTTGAAAATGGCTGTAGTGGGAGTTTTTACACCACAGAAATTGACAAACGGTACCAATCAGAACCTAACCCTCCCCACACCAGAGATCCAGCTGTTAAACATTTACCAGCCACCACTTGGCAAGACTCCCCTGAATAAAATAATTCAGCTCAGACAAGACCAAGACTCTCCCTTGTGGCTGTCAGGAGTCCCCAGGGAGGAAGCGCCTGGAGGGCAGGGCCTCTGGAAGGAGGAGCAGCAGGCATGTGTCTGTCCTCTCTCTGGGACCCCTTAGCCCCACACTCACGGAGCACCGTGTCTAGACCAGAGCTTTACACGTCATCACTAACACAATGGTTCTGTGAGGCCTTCTGCATAGAGATCTAGTACAGTCATGTGTCACTTAGAGACTGGGATGCATTCCGAGAAATGAGTCATTAGGTGTTTTGGTCACTGTGTGAACATCCTAGAGTGCACTTACACAGGCCTTGATCAAACAGTCTGCCACACACTAGGCTGTGATGGGATAGCCTGTGGCTCCACAGCTACAAACCTTTACAGCATGCTACTGCTGCCCTGAATACTGTATGCAATTTTAATACAGTATTGTTTGTGTATCTAAGCATATCTAAACATGAAAAGGTACAGTAAAACACAGTATAAGATATAAAAAATGGCAAACCTGTATAGGGCACTTACCGCAAATGGAGCTTGCAGGACTGGAAGTTGCTCTGGGTGAGTTGCTGCGAGAGTGGTGAGTGAATGTGAAGGCCAAGGGCATCACTGTACACTACTGCAGATTTTATAAACACTGTCCTACAAGCCCTTTCCCTGCTTCCAACGGGGTCAGAAGTAGAACGCTGAAGCTGTCAGTGCTGCCCCATGAATAGGGATGTGAGCTGGACTGACTGGGAATAATGGGAAACCCGCTGGGTAAGGCACAGATCCCCGTAATAGGGACTGTCAGGAGGGACTGAAAGGAGGCCTGAGGACCAGCAGGAATAAGAAATCAGGAAGGAGAGAGAAAGGAACATGGGGGATTATCATGTGATGTGGTTTTAGCTGTTGCACGTTGGAACAGCCATGAACTCAAGGAACTTTGTTGTATTCAATAAAAAAAAGAGGGTGTTGATCATGAAGAGTGTATAGAACTGATGACTCGATATTTTGACATCGGAAATTTGTTTTTGGTTCCGTTGATCCTATCTAGCACAAAGGGCTCTCTCTGGCACTAAACTGGTGGAAGAAATAGGCTGGATCCACAGGACCACAGAGACAGGCTGGATCCACAGGACCACGGAGAGCTTTTACTAAAGTGGCAGTGGCACCTATTCCCTGTTAGGGTAGGTCCTGTGGACCTGTGCCCTTGTACAGGACCTTTGCCCCTCCACAAAGAATGTGTGGCAGGGTACTCAGAATACCACCACACTAGATCTGGGAGGGCTGTAGCACCCCTTGAATATGTAGTACCGGGGGACAGGCTCCTCTGTGATGAAACATACCAATGGCCAATGGGCCGAGATGTTATGTGTGCACTCAAAATTGAGGTGGTGTGAGTGAAAGGGAATCTTTTGCCATACTCCACAGATATTGTGCTCATCAGAGAAAAAAATTTCCTCCTGAACCTCATATCCTTCCATTTCTCACAGGAAATTGAGCTTTGCTATAATGTTATGGAGACACTGCCATATATGCAGTCTGTCACTGACTGAAACGTAGTTAGGTAGTACGTGACTCTAGCTCTCACTGTTTGATTCAGTAATTCCCATGCTAGGTATTCATCTGGCGAGATGTGCTCAATGATGCACGTTCAAGGATGGTCACCACTGTGCTATATACAACAGGAGAAGCATGGAACCCAAGGCCCTGTAGTGAGTCTGGTTCCATTCCTTAAAACAATAGGCAAACATTGGAAGAAATTTTTTGAGGAATTTTTTTCTTTTTCTTTTTCTTTCTTTCTTTCTTTCTTTCTTTCTTTCTTTCTTTCTTTCTTTCTTTTTTCTTTTTTGGAATTTTTAATGACATGAGAAAATATTCATTTTAAAATGTTAAATGTAAAAAACAGGGTACAAAATTATACAGATTATATATATATTATATATAAAATATATATTATATGTATAAAAATGGAAGAAAATTGCCAAAATATCAATAACTTTTATCCCTAGGGGATGGATTTGGGCTAATTTTTATTTTTTCTTATTTATTTTATAATTTATTAAAAGATTTTATTTCTTTATCTCTAGTGAGAGGGGAAGGGAGGGAGAAGGAGAGGAAGAGAAACAGCAATGTGTGGGAGAAACATGGATCGACCGCCTCCCACAAGTGGCCTGACCAGGGACTGAACCCACAACCCAGGCATATGCCCCAACCAGGAATCGAACCAGTGACCTCCCACCCTGTAGTACGACACCCAACCAACTGAGCCACACCAGTTAGGGCTTTTTCTTATTTTTTTAAATGCTATTTTTTAAATGTTATTTAATTCTTTATTTTAGGAATTAAAATTATGAACATTATTCACCAAGTTGTGTTCTTGAGAGGTGCACTTTGCTGTATACATCTGTGTTAATACTTCAATAAAAAGTTTTAAAATTTTATGCATAGTTAATACACCATAAACCAATAACAATGGTTGCCTTGGTGGAAGAAAATGGTGTGGTTATGGAACAAGAGTGAGAGAGAGACTTTAACTTTGTACCATTTGCAACTTTTGAACTTGGAATCATATGAGTGTATCACCTATTCAAAGATGGGTTGATTACATTTTTAAAAATAGGCAATAAGCATACATAGTTCTTTAATCAGAGGGGGGAAATGCTAATTTCAGAAACTATCCCAAATTTGCTGAGGAGAGAATGGAGCCTCACAGAGGTGGAGGAAGCTGCCCAGCCACCCATTCGGAAGACAGTTCCAAGCTCCAGCACTCGTCCAGTCCCTGAGCGGGTTTGGGGCTTTGAGTCTGCAGATTATTGCTTCGCTACACACTCCTTATCACTTGATAGATACAGAAATGGAAAACATTCAAGTTTAGAGCCCACCTCCCTCACCCCCAAGTCACCTAAAGCCCGGGCTCCCTGACTGCCACCCTTCTCCCAACAGTCAGTTAAGGCAAAGATCCCTAGACTTCCCCTATGAGTCCCAGAGAGGGAGACCACTTACCCCAAAGACCCCGAGCTGACCACAGGTCCCCCAAAGGACTAGGATCCAAGGAAGAGTCCAGAACTCTTCAGGCGGGAAAAAGGAAGAGCTCTCCCAGAGGCAGGAAGCAGCATCTGGAACAGTTTAGCCTTTAGTGCAGCCGTGCAGTCATTAGTAGGGCTGTGGCATGTTTGGGGGCAATAACTGCATATTTTCTCCAGGGTGCATTGTGAACCGCCTTTGCTCAGAATGTAATGAGTATTTTTCCTATGATGGGGGGATATTTATGC
>PVJD01002306.1:0-209785 GCA_004026545.1 Mormoops blainvillei
TCGGTGGACCTTGAGAACATCTTGCAAAGCTGAACGAGTCAGACGGAAAAAGTAAAAAATTATACAATTTCACTCATATGTGGGCTATAAAACTGAAAGCTACAAATGAACAAACAAATAAGCAAAAAACTTATAGGCACAGACAACAGCCTGGTGGTTATCAGAAGGGAAGGGGTATTGAAGGGTCAAGGGGGGTCAAATACATGTTGACGGAAGGAGATTTGACTTTGGGAGGTGGGCACACAATGTACGAACCAGGTGATGTTTGGAACGGTGCATGTGAAACTTATATAATCTTATTAACCAATGTCACCCCAATAAGTTAAATTTAAAAACTAAGCAGATAGTGTCTTAGATAATGCTAAAGATGTCCACAGGCAGTCAGGAGTTACCGAAACTGACAGTGTTTATCCATAAAGGGATCGACGATGTAAAAAAAGAAGAAGGTCCCCTAGAATTTAGGTGTTCGATTCTTGCAAGCTTTATGAAATGACGAGGAAGACTGCATGAGCCATGACGCTAAGTGGATTTGATAATGATAATTCACCTGGATCATAGCTGCAGTTTGGCGCCACCTGGTGGCCATTATCTAATTGAGTTTAAATACCCACCGGGAAGATACTGGTTCCTGTGGTGGCTGGGAGTTGGAGGACTTGGTCAGTGATTCTAGTATGACAATGGCCACTGCTTCCTTGACTCAGTTTCCTGGGCCAGGAGAATACCAGGAACATGGTTTATTGCAATAACTGCCCTGTCTTCTCTTCACTGTTCTTTCCTGCCCCAGAGTATATTTACTTTGTCCTTATAGACCAACAAATTCTGGGAAGAGCAACACACACATATATTTTCAGACCATCGATAGCGTAACACACTCGAATACTCAGGAACACTTGCTCTAAGGCACAGCAAAGGCAGAAAAGGCTCAGGGGCTTGGGGTGTTAGCTAGAGGACAGGAACCAATCGCTGGTGTCTTTGTGTTGTAAGGTTCATCTGTCTTGAAATGTATAGAACAATGTTGTATCTTTCCAGCGGAAGCGGCAGGAGTACTGAAGAGCGCCTAAGGATGCCTTGCTCATTATGCTGACGGAATCTGCACTAAACTGTTTGAGAAGTATTTTTTGAAACATGTGGAGTGGCTAAAGCCTCGAATACCTATACAGAGTCACACAATTGTGGAGAATAAAAGGGTCTATGAGATCATCTTCTGCTAAATTTGTAAATATGAATGTTGAATTGGTGAGGAGCCTGAGGCCCGGAAGATCCGGGTCCTTCGTTTATGCAGCTGTTACGCACAGTAGAGCAAGTGCCCGGTGAGGAACCTGACGACATCGCTGCCTTTCTTGACTTATTTTCAAATCTCAGTGAATCAGATAGGTTTGGAACACAGAGTCATCACCGAAATCTTTTGTGTCTTTCTAATGCACCAAAGAAAATGGAAGGCAGGAAGATCAGAGACCATCACACAGTGACACACAGTACAATAATCAACCCAAACTTCCAAAGAAGTTTTAAATATAAATCATGTTCCTGATGTTTTAAATATTCTGGTTCACTTTTTACCAAGAAGAGAGAAAAAAAAAAAGGCACATGCCTTCATATTTCATGGAATCTACCCAAACCACAAATTAGAAGTAGTATCAAACTACAGTCTAATAACAAGCCGAGAAAAAAAAAAAAAGGACAACGACAAAAACTAGGCAAACAAGAAACAAACAGAATAGTTCTCCCAGGACTTCTAACTCAAATTGTATCCCCAAATAAAGAAACTGTTAGAGACAACTTCCAGACCATAGAAATATCTGAGTACTTGAACACTTTGTGGAATAGTTAGTAACTTATTTATTATAGTATGTCCTCAAAAAGATATTAAACCAAAATGAAAATGACTACTTAATCTGAAAAATATTACTGTAGCCTGCATTAGTCAACAAGTCCAAGATATATAGTTTTTTAAACAAATTATAGAAAATATATATAGATAGATATAAAGAAAAAGCGTGTGAGCAAATTTTGGGTAAGGAACAGTACTATAACTCTTTCCCATTTAATTCTACAAAGTTCACTGAATAAATAGCTCTTTGTGGGCAGAGCAAAACCCTTATACCACAGTAATTATCTACAAGAGTAATAGTCACAGTGGCCTATGAAGTGGTAGGGGTGGCCATGGCTAGATCTGGCACTGGCAGCTTTATCAAGAAAGTGACATTTATCTCTATTTCAGTCCTCAAAAAATCTTCACCTGTCCCTGTAGCAAAAGCCATCGACGCCAACAATAGTGAATGGAGAACAACGCGGCATAGACTTGTCCGATAGCCAGAGGGCACTTGCACATCCCATGCTGTGTTAAATTACTGTTCAGTACCTGGTAACCCCGCTGTGGTGCGAGCTCCCTTGGGGTGAGAAGGACGCCTCCTGCACCCTTGTGCTCCCCAATTTTTAGTGCAGTGCCTAACGTACAATAGGTATTTAAGAAATGCGTGGTTAGTAAGTTAATAACTATTATGTGCAGAAGGGAAAAGTGAGAAGGCTAGCTAGACTGATGGAAGAGAGACTGTGAGAAATAAGGTGACTTGACACAACGGGACTGAATTACACTCTGCTCTGCTTGGGGTTAAACCGACAGTCATACTCAGGCACGCAAGGTTTTGGACCCAGAATTTCACAATGAAAGAAATAAAGATGGCACAAAGAGGAAAGGCAGGAGACAGATATATTGAGGAAAGATGTGATCTGGTTAGCTCTCAGTTACAAGATGACTAGAAAAAGATTTTTCAAATTTTCATCTAGTTTAATGAAAATATAATGCTTGTGTATATGGTTATTAAAGTAAAATTAATCGATAAACTTTCTGTACCAGCAATGTATGATACTCATAAATAGGTGTAAACTATGGCACAATAATTGGTTCCTTATCCATTTTAGTATTTTGTCTACTTTCAATGAAAATATTTTTGATGTTGCCAAATTGGTATTTGTTTATCTCACAGTTCTTAGTTACCAGGCTTAGTTCACAAATTCCAACTCTTTACAAAAATCAACTTCATCTTCAGAAAATGCAAATGTTTCAACATTGAAGAGATTCAAAACAGTAAAGAAATCAAAGCTCATTTATGTAAATAATTTCTACTGAACTTACTAAGATAAATCTCATTTTATAATAGTCATGACTTTTATTAAAAGAACTAATCATTTCAATATGAGTTGCACCAGTTTACAAAGGCAGAAATCTCAGAGTGACTCTCCAACTCTTTTTTCACTCACCCCAACAGCTACTTTTGACTCAAGCAGAGCGTATTTGTCCCGCTACACCACCCAGAAACTAAATTTCCCAGTGAAGCACTGTCCTCGTTATGGCCAGAAACCACAAGAGGTATATAAATATTGCAATTATTAAACTGCTATTGTCCAAGAACCTTTTCTAATAGGTCATTGACTTGTTTCTTCTTTCTTCCTCTCCTTTACTTTTTCTTCCTCTGCCTCCCCCTCCTGCTCCCCTCGCCCTCCTCCTACCCCTCATTCCCACCCTCACCTCCTCGTCTTCTTCTTCTTCTTCTTCTTCCACTTCTCTGACTTGGGACCAAAATGAACTTAAATAAACCCCCTAGCCTCAAACCACATAGAAATATCAGGTTAGGGTAAATATACATTACCAATGAAAGAAAAGAAAAATTGGGAAAAGTGAGGAAACACAAACCAAGAGTTTGAATTATGTAAGACACCACAGGCACCTAAAGTGTAGAAGACACAAGGCTGAGTGGCAAGGTGGGGGTCAGGTGTATATATGCCCTACTGACAAGAAGCTGGGGTTTTTCCCTCATAAGAGGGCAAGAGCTTTGGCTTTTGTCCTACACAAAAAGCGGGGTTCGTTCATGGTTTAGGCAGGGATCACGAATGGATGTTGTAGCCGTTAGATCACTGGGGAATAGTACACCTGATACCACAGTATAGCTACCCAAAACATAAACTATAAGAAAAGAAAATGGACCTTTAGAACAGAGATATCTGGATATCATCACCTTAATTAAATGACCAAATTTAGCATTGCTAATACGGGACCAGTTACTGTTGTCTCACTTGATGCAGTATGAGGTAGGCAGCTTAGCCATGAAGTATCACTGCAAAACATAGCCTGAATTTAATGAGGTCGCTGAGCCTCCGGTTTATAGGATATAAAGTAGATGATTCAATGAAACTAAAACGTAAGAAAATGATCATACCAAGGAGGTCGATTAGCTAAGGAAACTTCCCTGCGCTTTTTGAAAAGTCAGTGTCATAGGAAGTGGAAGCAGACCAACTGTTGTAGATCAAAAGGGCTAAGGAGACAGAACTGCCACATGCTGTGCCTGACCTTTGATTGAATCCTGGGTGGAAAATAAAAATCAATAAAAGACATTTGGGGAAAACTGGGGAAATTTACGTATCAATTAGGTATTTTATTAAGAAATTATTTTTTTCTTAGGAAAATACATTTATTTTTAGAAGATGAATATTAGATTGTTTAGGCATAAGTGTCGTGATCTTTGCTACTTGTTTTTGAATTATTCCCCATTAATAAGAGTGTGTGTGTGTGCGTGCGGGGGTGTGTGTGTGTAGAGAGAGGGAGGGAAAGAGAGAGAGAGAGGGAAAGCAAAATGACAGAATGTTAACAATTGTTGAATTTAGGTAAAATGCATACTGGTGTTTCTTCTATCTCCTATGACTCTTTCAATTTTTCCATACTTAAAAAAAATTCCAAATGATACATTGGGGGAAATTAAATGGAAAACAATGTACTAGAATCTTACATACTTATACAATTTTACATTCCCATTTCTTCAATTACTACTGTCATCAGTATTTTCCTCCTGTGTTTCAAATCTTGTTAGTAGCATAAAGCATGTACAGGTAAAACAAATCTGGATCTTTTGTAAGTGAATGAGACGATGCAGACACACCAAAGTTCCTGTTTAACTTCAGCTCATTAAGGAGGAAAGGTGCTGAAAGTGAGCTGTAAATTAACCATCGTGCTCTGTCTGCATTTCCTGTGCAACTTTGGATTCCCTCCTTTTAGTCATGTGTGCCAAGTAATGAACAAATTGCTAAGCTCACTTCAGACTAAACACGATATTCTTATATTTCAGAGAGGGAAACTGTTGTTTAGGGGGAAAAAAGTCAGAACCGTGTAACCCTCTGGCTGCAAGTCAGCCTGAGAGGCATGGAAAAGTACCTTTCCTCCTGAAACTTAATTTTCTCTCTATCATATGGTCAGAATTACCTGATAGTTTTTCCATGCCCAACCCCCCTCAAATGGCAGGTTGGTAAAACAGAATTCTAAAAGGACAATATACTATTTTTAATTCTTCTGTTTCAATGTACCATGATATAAAAAATAAATGACCTAGGAATGAATGTGATAACCCAGAGTCCAGATCATCCAGATCACTTTTATAAATATACTGTACACACAAGCGATAGTTTAGCGTGTATGGTTTAGGTAACTCTCTTATTGTTATTTTTAAGGAGAACACCTCCAAAATGGGCTAGAGGAGCTCCATCCCGGGCTTCAGAGACCGGGAGCACAGACGTGAGCAAGGGCGGCAGTGGGAGAAACGGGAGCAGCGGGGAGCGTACCCCGACCAGCAGACAGCTGGGAATGAGAAGTGCCCCGGGCGCCAGGTTCCTGCTGTAGCAACAATATTGTGGGACAGTAAAAGGAAGAATGACAGGAAGGTGGCACAGCTGATCTCGCCTTGAAGAGGGCTGAAGTGATCATGGGTAAGTAGGGGTCCTGATGACCAGCATACTTCACCAGAGCAAAATTTCCTCAAGGCAGCTACTGTGAGTAAGAAAGGCCAGAGATAAGATAGTTATTTTGATGACTGCTATAGACTGAATTACATCCTCTCAAGCTGATGGTGTATGAAGATGCAGCCTTTGGGAAGTAATTAGGTTCAGGTGAAGTCATGAAGGTGGGGCTGTCATGATGGGATTAGTGCCCTTATAAGAAGAGAAAGAGACACCAGTGCTGGTCCTCTCTCTCTCTCCCTCTCTCTCTCTCCCCTTTCCTCTCCCCTCCCTCCCCCTTCTCCTTCTCTTTTTCCTTCTCTCTCTCTTTCTCTTTCTTTCTCTCTGTTTCTCTGCCATGTGAGGGCACAGTGAAAAGCAGCCTTCTACAATCCATCAAGAGAGTTCTCACCAGAACTCAACCATGCTGGCACCCTGATTTCAGACTACAAGGCTTTAAAACTTGTGTGGTTTAAGCCACACGGTCTATGGTATTTTGTTATGGTGACCCCAAAAGACTAATACAACACCCAAGTTATACATCTATTGAAAGTGAGAGCTATAAAACATATATTCAATTTGTTATATATTTTAGAAAATTGAAAAGACCATTAAAATGAACATGCAAATACATCAGAAATTAAAATTTGTATTAAAAATAACACAGCCAAATAATGAATCGGTAAACTTGGAGATACGTCAATAGAAACTTCTCAAACTGAATGCAATAACAGGTTGCATAAGGGGAGGGAAAAAGATGCAAGTCCTAACCCTAGTACTTGTGAGTGTGATTTTTTGTGGTCGAAGGGTCTTTGCAGGTGTAATTAAATAAAAGATCATAAGATGAGAGCATCCTGGTTTACAGTGGGCCCTAAACCTTTTCCTTATAAGAAAAAAAGTCAAGAGATTTAAGATACAGAGACAGGGAATAAAGAGATGTGAAGACAGAGGGAGAGATTAGAATAATGCATCCACTAGGGCATTATTCTAATAGGCACATTCGATTCAAACTACAAACTTACTAAGACAAACTGAAAATCTTGAAAAAAGCCAGGTTGGGGGAGATACTTCTGTAAAGGAATAAGGATAAAACTTACAGCAGATCTCTGATCAGAAACCATGCAAGCAAGATGACAGTGGAGTAAAATACTTAAAAATGCTAAAAAATATTAAAATAAAATAAAAAGCTATTTTAGAATTCTATACCCAGTAAAAATATCCTTCGCAACTGTAGAAGAGCCCTAGCTAATACGATAAGACAAGAAAATAAAATAAAAGGTATATATATTAGAAGAAAGATACAAGAATGCTTTTGTTGGTAGATAACATGATCCTCTATGTAGAAAATCTGAAAAAATTAACAAAAATCTCCTGTTACTAATAAGCACCTACAGCAAGCTGGCAGGATACGAGTTCAATATGCAAACATTAATGGCTTTGGAGATCAAATTTATAAAATCCTCTCTAAGACCAAGGTCCATAACTTTAGTACCTATCTTTTCTTCTATGTACTTTATTGTTTCAGGTCTTATACTTAGGTTGTTGATCCATTTTGAATTAACTTTTGTACACGGGGACAAACTTATAGTTTCTTTCTTTTTCACGTGACTTTCTAATTTTTCCAGCATCATTTACTGAAGAACCTTCCTTTCCTCCGTTGCATATTTTGGTTTCTTTGTTGAAAATTATTTGCTCCTATATATGTGGGTTTATTTTTGGCTTCTCAATTCTGTTTCATTGGTCTGTCTGCTTTTCTGCCAATATCATGCTGTTTTGATTATTGTTGCTTTATGTGTAATTTGAAGGCCATGAATGTGATACCTCTGGTTCTTCTTTTTTCTCAGGATTGCTTTGGCTATTCGAACTATTTTGTGGTTCCATATAAATCTGATGATTTTTGTTCTGTTTCTGTAAAACAGCAACTATGGAAAAGAACATGTTGGTTTCTCAAAATGTTAAGAATACAGTTACCATGTGACCCAGCAAACCTTCTTCTGGGTATTTACCTGAAAAATTTGAAAACATTTATTCACAAAGATATATGCACCCCTGTGTTCATTGCAGCATTAGTCACAGTGGACAAGACATGGAAATAACCAAAGTGTCCACCAATGGATGATTAAATAAAGAAGATGTGGTTACATATATGCAATGGAATACTGCTCAGCCATAAGAAAAGATTAAATACTGCCATTGGCAGCAACATGGATGGATTCTGAGAATATCACGCCATGCCAAGTAAGTCAGAAAAAAAGTCAAGAACCATATGATTTCACTAACATGGGAGATATAAAACTGAAAGCAACAAATGAACCACCAAAATAAACAAACAAAAACTCACAACACAGACAACAGTATGCTGGTTACCGGGGAGAAAGGGGCTAGGGGACATTAAAGGGGAAAGGGGGTCAAATACATGGTGATGGAGGAAGATCAAACTGCAGGCGGTGTGCACAGGATGCAACACATAGACGAGGCATCGTAGAACATGCACGGGAAACCTACACAATTTTATTAGCCAATGTCATCCCAATAAATTTAACTTAAAAAAGAAAATGAGCAAAGTACAGAACTGACTTTTTACAGAAATGTAAAGAAAAATAAACATATGAAAAATATTCAACTTCATTAATGAAAAAGCAACAGAAGTTAAACAAAATTTGTTGTTGTTTTTTGGTCAAATTAACACTATAATTCATATAGAATATACACATTTGTTTAAGCTTTTGCAGAGCAATTGGTATTGACCTTAAAATTGTTCATACATTCTCTAAGACACTAATTTTCTCTAGGAGGAGAGCATGGGCTTGGAACAGAGTCAGTCCAGGGTTCAAACATCACCTCTTACTAGCTTTTTTAACCCTCAGAATGTAGAGCAGAAAATTAATACCTACCTCCCAGATATTTTGTGAGAGGTAATGTTTACAAGGTCAGGGTCAGACCTAATGAGAGTGTGCTATAAGTAAGTATTCACTGATACCAGTTCTAACCTAAGCATTCATCTTAAGATAATCATCAAGGAGGTGTCTTAAGATGCACTTGAATAATCAACAGGGAATATATTTACAAAAGTTAAATGGCCAGATAACGTAGATGTATAAGAACAGGGGACAGTAAAATAACTTAGATGGTCTATTTTGTAATCGTTAAAATAAGAAATATTTGCTAACACAGGAAAAATAATACCGTCGAATTAATTAGAAGAATATGTTTGTAATTCTAAGTCCAAATTGTGTGCACATGTGTGTACACACACACAAAGACATTTGAAAGCCGTGGGGTGCCATGTGAGTGCTAGTTATCAAGCTGTTAGCATTTGCATCAATTCTGGGCTGTGAAAAGATTTCTCATTCATTTACTGGGTTTTCCCCCAAACATTAACATACGTGAAACACTTATTTTAAAACCAGAGAAAACCAATACGTGTGCAACTATTTTACCTAAAAATGATGTCTTTAATAATCACAAGTATTAGGGTATTTTCTTGCCTGTCATTACATTTCTTTGTATCTTTTGGCATAAATATTTTAACTGGTTGTGATTCATTACTTATTTTTCTTTCATAGTATCACCTTGCAGGGATAAACTTTCTGCTTGTTCCTGCGATACCAGATACAGACAGGGAGTCATTAAGCAAGTAACTTTGTAAAGATACTGTATCCTGGATTTAACATTTACTCCCCGACAGAATTATTCATGAGCCCTAGCAGAGGAGGATCAATTCAGGTGGATCGGTGCTACCCAGACAAGAGCTGCAATACGTTTTAAGCCATTTCTCTGTAATCCTGGTGTACAAAGTTATTGCAACGGTCTCTTGTTTGCATTGTAAGATTCAACATTACAAATGGATAGGAAATCAAATGTTGAAGAGAGTAATTTTTAATACCTATCATGTCCCTTCACAATATCTCAAAGTATATTCTTGGATGCAAAAGTTTTAAAGAAGAAAAAAATTATACCATTTGGTTCATTGGGTTTATCAGAAAACCCTTGACGGTTGGTTTTCATTGCGTGCCTGGTGCTGGGTTGAGGACGTAATGATGAGTGTGTGCAGAGAGGCCCTGCCCAAAGGAGACTTTCCATCTAGAATTCAAACCCTTGTGACTTTCAAGTTAGCTGCTCAGAAGTGATGGCAGCTTTCCCCCGTGAGATCTAGTAGCCCCTACCTGAAGTGGGACAGATGTGACTTTCCATGTTTAGAAGGCACAACCATGAGAGTGTGTGTCACACGGATGTGCCTGGCCCTGCCCCCAGAGATGTGGTATGTCTGAAAAAGGGACTGGGAGTCTGTGTTTCTTAATAGGAACCCAGGTATTGCTGACACAGGGGGGACTCCACACTTGGAAAAACATTTGCATTTGAAGTAACCAGCACTTCGGAGTTTTGCCAAAGTAGGAAGAGATTAGACCTGCCTTCAAATTCCCAGCTCTTTCTGGGTTCCTGGTGTGACTGAATAATGACTGTAAAACTGGGATATAAATGGAACATCCCTTCATTTCACATAGGATTTAAAGTATCATACCTGAGCTTCTGGTGTACCCTCCTTGCTGGTGATTATACACAAGGCCAAGAATGCCTGTGCTCTAAGCCGAATGTCTATAGGCACCCCTCCAAGTTCAGGTGTTAAACCCTAATGCCCAAGGTCATGGTATTTGGCAGTGGGGCTTTGAGAGGTGATTAGGCCATGAGGGCAGAGTTCTAATGGTAGATTAGTACACTTGTAAGAGAGACCCCAGAACTCTCCCCAGTCCTCTGGGACCTGTGAGGACACAGTGGGAAGATAGCTGTCTCTCCAGACGCCAAATCTGTGGATGTCTTGACCATGGATTTCCTAGCATTCAGGGCTCTGAGAAATAAATGTTTGTTGTTTATAAGCAACCAGCCCACGGCATTTTGTTATAATAGCCAGGAGGGTTGAGGGCAGCGTCTGACTCACCTCCGAACGGGGCGGAAGCCCACAGGGTCTGAGGTCAAGCTGATTGGTAACACCACTCTAACCCTGCATCACCCGGCGGGGCCTTGGGTTTGTCAAACAACTTGAACTATTTTTCAAACCTTTTGGATTCAGTAAAACTAAAAACTCATTTTGCCAAGCACTTTCACCCATAATTTTTAAACCCATGTGTATTTTGAGAGAAATTTAATCCATATGTTTCTGATTCATTTATACTTAAATCCAAACTGTTGTTTTGTAAGAGCTATTTGATGTCCAAGGTTTTCTGAGCTTTGTAAACCTCTTTTCTTAGAAACAGAATATTGTGTTTTGCCAGAGGTTTGACTCCTTGTTGAAATGCCAAAACCAGGAGGTTTCAGTGGGTTCCACATTCACCACAGAGAGCTTCCTCTTTCCATAAACACAACAAAGCCAAACCCCAGAGGCCAACTGACACGCCTTGCTTTATCGTGACAATCTGATTCTCTTCAGCCCACATTGCAGGAGCTTCTGGAGGGGTGGAAGTTCTGCTTTGTGTTGATGAAGTTTCTGTAACCTTGGGGACTGCTCACACTGAGCTGTCCCACGGCCAGGCAAATCCAAAAAGGCAGACTTTGGAAACTTAAAATATATATTCAGACAGGAAAGCAAGCAGTTTACATTTACAGAGGGGCTCGGTTCTTCGCACAAGGTGTCATTCTATCTTTCCATCTTTAAAATCTTAGTCAGTAACAGAAATATATTTAGCAACAGAAAGTAACTGGTGACTCCTAATTTTTATTTACAAAAGAAACATGCCCTCTTGACAACTGCAAAGTATGAAATGGGAGGACTCAACAAATGTGCGTTTTCAAAGTTATTTCCACTCAGTGAGTAGAGGTAATAATTTAGCAGCCTTCCAGAACATGTAGTGCTTTAAAATTACTTAAGAATCAGCTTCACGGGCCTTATAACACACATCGCATTACACGTTGCATGAACAGTGGGGCAAAAATGCATCTTCAAATGAGTAAGGATAGACTTTTCTTCCAGTCATTTATTAATTATTTCTCAAAGTAGTGATAAAATATGCCATAAAATGTTACCCAGGTTTTAACTTTGGGTTTACAGAACATCCTGCTTCTCATTTTTCAGACATTTCACAAGGAAAAAACAACAAAAAAAAATAAACCAAGGTCACTTAACTTGCGGTTTGGAGTCCTACAGGTTTTTCAATTTTTCCTCCCTCTTTAGTTGAACTTTGTGATAAAAATGAGACACTGGAGATTGTGAAACCTGAATGGCTTTTGTCCTTGAGTGTTCCATCTTAGTTCCCTTGTGATCTCGACTTCCCAAAAGCTCCATGGATACCGTTAAGGTTTCAACCAATTTTAAGCGTTTAGCTTTATGATTTTTCTTTAATTGCTTGTGTAACCTACAGCTTTCCACTATTCATTAAAATGGTTTTGCCAATGACTTAAGGCCTGTTGCTTTGGCCAATAAAAACCAGGCCTATTATTCCACCTATAATTGAACAATAATTACAATGTTGACTATCTTTTGTTGGGCTTGCTTAATAAAGCCCTAAGTAGTTTAGTGGGATTTATAGCTTCCAGGATTTGAACAAGAGGTCATAGAGTTCTTTACTTTTTTTGCCAGCTGACCTTTTGTTTGAGTTTAAATTAACCCAATTTGTGCTGCTTTTTATATCTGCTCTCAAAAATCAGGCCTGCACGCTATGTTATATAGATCTCTACAGCTGTCCGACTAATATTTTTTATTTTTCATTAAAATATTAGTTAAACATTCAGATGATTTAAAGATCTCACTGACTGGCATTCAATCACTGGAAACACAAGAATGTAAATGACAAAACATATCAGCCACATTCTTTAATGAATATTAAACTGCTTTCCACAGACTCAGAAATCTTGGTTGTTGTAGACAAGAAGGCTTTTTTTCTGTGCACCTTTATGATACTCTTAAATACGGCTGTAACTGACCTTTTTTAAAAACAAGAACACATTCATAATAATCATTAAATCTGGTAATTACAAGCCAAGTCTAAATGTTTTCTTTAAAAAGGTCTCTTACCTGTTTATCCTGTGGAGCAGGGAGACAGGACATAGGGAACTATGGTCTTGTTTTCGTTGTTTTTACAATTAGTTCCAGGATTCATCTCCCAGCGTATTGAATGTCTGCCAGGTACCTGGTTTTTTAGAGATAAAGGAAACTTGGCCTGTGCTGTCCAGGTGTTCAGGGTCAAGACAAGGAGACGGAACTATCCTTTCTGCACTATATATTTCCCGAGACATCGACCGGAATGTTTTTGTTATATTGCGTAGCCCTGTCCTCCTGGGACAGGGCTTCATAAATATCTATGGCTTTTTGTAGAGGAAAGAGCAATGTTTTGTCTCCTCAATGTCTCACACAACCTGTGGCCCTTCCAAGACTGAACAGTCCCGCTTCCTGGTGGAGGGTGGTCTTTGTTTAGGTACTTAGGTCTAGCGTGTCATCAGCAGCCACCTTCCACTTAGCCGTCCCGACACTGTATTCACAACAATGAATGTACTATAGGCTGAGCAATAAATAGTGTGACGTTTGCTAGGATGGCTTCCCATACAAATATTTCCCACAGCGTGAGAGGAAAAGCAGCGTAGCTAAAGAGGTTCGAGACCTTTTGTAATCAGGTGTTTTAGCATCCGTTTCACTAATTGTTGGTACTGAGAGAATCACCACCTCTAAACCCGTCCTTAGCTGTAAAATGGGAATGATAATGCATCTCGAGGGATTTGGTTCCCTTGTTTGGGGTATGGATTCCGCGAGATTACTTGAGTTTTCACCTGTATTAATACCGGTGAAAGCTCAAGGCACAGCGTCCAGCCCATGGAAAGCAATCGTTAACTTTTAATTGGACCAGAGCAGGAAAGCATCCGCTTATCCTCTAATTAACCAGGGTCCTGTGTTCAGCTGCTGCCTGGAAAGCCAAGAGGAGCACCCTGGAATCCCTGCTCTTGAAGACCTAAGCGATTACGTACTGCAGTCGAAGAATTAGACAGTTTCTGCATCTTTCCATCATCTGTCACGACTTCGACTGCCGTAGATTTATCTCTGTAAAACCAGGTACGTGGCAGATGTTCAATATGTTAATGGATGAATCCTGGAGCTAATCGTAAAAAGCAGAACAAAATTCCCTATGTCCTCCATCCAGCTGGCCTAGATAAATGCAGAGAACTATTGTCAATCAGGATAAAGAATTAGCTGCTGACAATTCATTTGCATTTGTTCTCTGTCAATCAACAGGCGAGAAGTTTCCAGCGCTCTCGTACAGGCTATTAAAAATAAACTGTTCTAGTTTCCTGAGAATAAAAATGATGATTATGTTCGTTCTATGGCAAAAAACCAGTACTGATTCTCCTATTTATTTTCTGGATAAGATGCACTTGGGCGATTCTAGTCCTGTGTCTGCATTTCTCATTTGATAGTAAATAGGTTAGACAGAATCATTTCAAAAGTCCCTTCTAATTCCAACATTCTATTTTTTATGACTCTAGCTACTAGCTTTTGAAAGGATTAATCCTTCCAAGACAGGTGATTGCAGAAGACAACATTTTATTTTAAAAGTTGAGAATAGCCACAGAGTTGGCACCAGTGCTCTGAATAATAAGCATCCAACTTGCAACACAGGTTTTAAAATTCTTTTCATCCTCCTGTTTCATTTGTGGGTAATCACAACTGGTGTGGAGTGCTTTTATCTTTTCGGTTATTCATCTCACACCCATGCCTGTTCTGAGTGTTTTTAATATTAAAGTGATCCCAGGACTGCAACTTACATGTGACCTGTACAAAATGTTTAACTTTAAAAACCTCGGGGTTGTTTTTTTTCCTCTATAAAAGGCATCCAATAATACCCAACTAATAAAAATTTTAAGTCTTTATCACAGTGCCTAACAAGAATCCAACAAATAGTTTTTACATTTTAATTAAGAAGTGAAATATCTGCTTACATTTCAGCACAGAGTTATTGACTTCAAACATATTCATTCAAATATTTAATAAGCCTACTTTGTAGTGTTTGAAGAGACTTCGTAAACTAAGAATTACTTATTTGTTAAATAGCAAATTAGTGGGACAGACAACACATGTAAATAAATTCAAATAGGTAACATCACTGTTAAGAGAGGTCTGTGAGGATCAGCTGGCAAGTAAACCAGGTTAATGCAAATTGCTCAAATTACAAAACGACAGAGAATTATTGCATAAACCAAAACAGTTTTGAGAGAAACAAACATACAGTAGCATCCTTCGGGGACGTATGCATGTATGTGTGCCCATGCACACATTAAAAAAAAACTTTTTAAGAACAAGTTATGGAAGCCACTGACCACAGTGCCCGATCTGTCGTCAAACAGATAATAATTGTCACTTCTTTATTTCAGCAGCTACATACTTGTAGCCCACCAGGCAAATCAAGTCCACAGACATTTTCTTTAGCCACATCTATTTTATTTTATTTTATTATTTTATTTTATTTTATTTTAATTTAATTTCACTTTACCTAACACATGAGCCAGCTTTTAAAAAGTAGAGTATTTCATAATTCAAAAACAAAACAAAACAAAAAAAAATCCCCGGGTCTCTGGTTTCTTTTGAAAAACAAAAATCCTGAAGATTTGTTATAACTGAGCCAGTGTTTCCTTAACACAAATCTACGGGGACAGAATAGTTGCTGCTGCTTCCTTTAAACTTGACCTCAATCACGAAGGTCTCCATCAACTCAGTGCTTTCAGATGTACTTATACCCGGTGCATGCATTGGCTACCACTTTGCAGACTTTAGCATTTGCGACCCCAAATCCCTGGGAAAAGGCTCCATTTGCTCCAGTCCCCTGAGGAAGGAGAGATGCCATCTGGCAGACCCATCAAGAGAACACCTGGGTCAAGCTGGGAGGTGAGTGATCGGGGAAGTATTGCAGGAAAAAACTAGTAAAAGGCATTTTGCTTTCATTGTCTCTCTTCCCCTCTAACCCCTTTTCAGCGTAGATAGACGAGACTCCTCAGAGTGTGTCTGAGCTCTTTAAATTTTGAAGGTGGACTAGTGAAAAGGGGAAGGGCGCCTGTTTACTGTCATTTGGTCCAGCTCACTGCAAGCAGTTAGAAATTTGGGGCAGAAGTCATAGCGAGGAAAAATGAGTAGACATTGAGAGAGAATATAGTTAGGAATCTCTGAAATCTTACTGGAATAAAAAGTAGCAGAACAGGCAGCAAAGCAAGGAGTGAGACAGCAGCTCCAAATCCTTCTCCTGGGTGGGATATATTTCAGGGGCACCGTAGGGTTCCTACAGCCTAAGTGATGATGGGCAACCCAATTTTCCTTGATAACCTTGGTTAACACACACACACACACACACACACACACACACACACACACCCCTATTCCCAAATGTATAAGAAGGTCCATGGAACTTTCAAAATGTGCAATAGCTGTCCAGAGCTGTCAGCAAAAGATACAACAGCAAGAAGGAAACCATAAGGAACCATGACAAAGAAGGCTAGTTGTGGAAGGCAAAGTTCAGAGCCAGCATGGAGCCACATGCGGACGTTCACATACGTATTCTCGGGAGAAGGCAAGAAAACTAGATGCGGCTAATGCTTAGTGAGCAGACAGTGGAAAGGCTGGACCATTAGGCTGCCTCAGCCTGTCTGGTGATCCCCGTTTGATAGGTAAGAAATCTGAGGTGGGGAAGTTTAAGTGACTTCTCCATGGAAACCCTTCCGGGACACGACGTAGTACAAGCCAAAGCCCACGGTTCCTCTCACAATTCTGATGCCTAGTCTGTCTGTCTTCAATAAGGACCAAAGAAAGTGTTCCCAAGAAACTAATATCAAAAAATAAAGCTCCCTGTGGTCATTTATATGCCGATTTTGTTCTGAGAAAGTGAACGGAACATAAAAATTTGCCTCCGAGCCACTGACATGCTCGTAGGTGAAAGGGCTGAGGCTGAGCGCAGGGGTGACCGGCGTCTGCCCAGGACGCCCCGCGGGCTGGCCGGGAAGCCGCCGCGCCCGGCTGTGAGTGCCCTGCGCCGCGCCGAAGTCCCCTTTCCTGGAACTGCAGGCGTCGGCCCCTCAGCCCACGACCTCCGCCATTGAAACCACTCACCAGTTTTCAACTTTGCTTGTTTAGTTTCTGGGAAGACTGGGAAAATATTGGGGCCATTTTGGAATTTTCTGTGAAATGCGGCTGAAAAACTTCCCCTTCTCCATGGAACGTGGTGCCATTAAGTGGCCATCTATTAATGGGTGTCACGTTCCATCCCTCTCCCTCACCTGGCTGGGAGGAGCAAATCCTTTCTGAGCCTGGGCAAAGCTGATAACACGGCTTCATTGCCCAATACTAAGAACGTTGACATCCATGACATATGTTACTATAAAAATGAATACGCCTCCAAATTCCTTTTGTAGATACACGAAAAGCTCTTAAAATGTCCTGTAGCTTAACGTATTGTCAAACACATTCTCAAATATTTTCATAACCCATTGCTTCAGAGCAACGCACTGTACATTTAAAAACTCCAAGCCTCTTGGATTTCTCCCCACCCATTATTTCCACTGTTTATCCTCTTATTTCCCAAGAAACGGGTACTCCGAGCCTTTGCTGTCTACAATAACATTATCAGAGTGGAGCTGCCATTGGTACACAGCTATCGATTCTTAGAATGAATTGGTCTGAAATGGGTGCTGGCTTATTTTCTTCTTTAAGAAACCAAATAACTCATATCAGTGACTGTATAATCAATAGGAAATCCACACTGCAGTTTTTATATAGTGTTGTGGGTGACTTGAAAAAAATTTTTTGAATCATTTAGAAAAAATGTTGAGGTTGTAATATCCTGGTTCTGTTAGTTTTAGATAACATATAACCTCAGTTCCACTTAAATTCTTTTCCTTTTAGTGCTCAATTAAGTCATTATATAATATTTTTATAATTTAGACTTAAATATGTAAGAGGTAATTTCAGGCATTAAAATAAATAGAATTCAATTTTTATATATGTTAATTCAATTTGGTTTCTATTATTACTTCCTTAAAAAAGTGATATACAGTTATATTTTCTATAAAATACTTCTAAAATTAGGAACAGATCTATATTTTCTTTTTAGCACACTTGCTCTTTTTCCTGCCTCCTGCTCTTACTGGAATGTTCTTGTTATCCTCAGCGATAGGCAACAGCTGTACTTACTCACAGAACTTATTAGCAGCTGTGAAATGCTACTGTCCCAAGTAGCAGCATTTGCTGGTGACGGATGAGATGTAATTGCTGTGATAATGAAATTACTTCACAGGCCTCAGCCAGTCTTCATCAACATTTACTGGAACCTACTGTTTGCAAAGTACTGATTTTACCACGCTAGCAAAACTTAATCTAACTAAAGAGACAGAACCTAGGTGCTAAGTTACTTTTATTGCATACCAATAGGGACAAATTAATGCCATATAAACCAAGTATTTAGGTCTAAAGTGTAGCCAAATAGAAGAGTAAAATGATCCAGAAGAGGAAAATGAGACTTCCATGTGGATCTAAGAGAAGGAACTGGTGGTGAACCAGGGACATGTGGGGATTAATTAGCTTTGATAAGGTGGTGTAGGGAGTATCAACAATAAGTCTGAGGAACTCCAGTAAGGCACGCTGGTGCTATACCTTGTTAGATATCTACCAACCAAGGGGGAGGATGCATTCCAATAATTTGCTTCTTGAATAGAAAAAAGTCTTAACAGAAATAGAAACACTGCAATGCGAAAGGAGGTTGAATCATGAAATAACATTTAAAAATAATTGATGTCCTCAGCTAACATCATATTCAATGGGAAAAGACTGAAAGCTGTTCCTCTAAGATCAGGACAAGGCAAGGATTTTCACTTTTGCCACTTTTATTCAACAGAGTACTAGAAGTCCTAGCCAGAGCAATGAGTCAAGAAAAACACACACACACACACACACACACACACACACACACATCCAAATTGAAAAGGAAGAAGTAAAGTTCTCCCTAGGCCAGTCTGACATAATCTAATGTATAGGAAACTCTAAAAATTCTACATGCCAGAAAATGTTAGAACTAATAAACAAATTCAGCAAGGTCAAAGCATACTAAAAGCAATGTATAAAAGTTATCAGCATTTCTATACACTAACAATGAGTAGCAAAAGTTAAGAAAACAATGCTATTTATAATAGCATGCAAAAAATAAAGTATTTAGGAGTAAACTTAACCAAAGAGGTGCTTTCACTTATACACTGAAAACTACAAGGAATTGCTAAAAATATTTAAAAAGATATAAATACATAGAAAGAAATCCTGTATTTATGAGTCGGAATATTTAATATTGTTAAGATGTCTATACTGTATAAAGCAATCTATAGTTTCAATGCTATCCCTATCAAAATTCCAATGGCTTTTTTTTTTCAGAAATAGAAAAATCCATGCTAAAATTAATATGGACTCTCAAGGGACCATAAATAGCCAAAACAATCTTGAAAAGAAAGAACAAAGTTGAAGTTCTTACACTTCTCGATTTCAGATTTGCTGCAAAACTACACTAATCTAAAGTGTGTGGTACTGGCATAAAGACGAGCGAATAAAATTGAATACAGAGAGCCCAGATAGCCCTCATTATATGGCCAAATGACTTTCAAAAAGGGTGCCTAGACCATTCCATGGTAAAGGGGAATCTTTGCATCAGATGATGGAGGGAAAACTGGATGTCCATAGGTGAAAGAAGTTGGACACAAACCTTATACCATATACAAAAATTGACTCAAAATGGATTAAAGACCTAAACGTTAGGGCTAAAACTATAAAATTTCTGAGAACATAAGGGGAAAAGCTGAATGGCATTGGATTTGACTATGATTTTTTTGGATATGACACCAAAAGCATGGACAACACCCCCTCCAAAAAAAAACCAAACTAGATAAACTTGACTTCATCAAAACTAAAAACCTCTATGCATTAAAGGACACTTTTAACAGGGTGAAAAGGCAATCCATGGAATGGAAGAATATATTTTCAAATCATGTATCTGATAAGGAGTAAATATACAGACTATATGAACTCTTACAAATCAACAATTTAGAAAAAAATGAAAAATGGCCAAGGGACTTGAAAACACATCTCTTCACCAAAAGATACACAAATGGTCAATAAACACATGAAAAGATGCTCTGCATTACTTACCACTAGAGAAATACACGAGGAGATACCACTTCACTCATACCCTTTATTATGTCTATGACAGAAGTAACAAAAAAACAAAAGAGCAAGTGTTGGCAAAAACTTGGGGAAACTGGAACTTTGTGCACTTCTGGTGGGAATGCAAAATGGTGCTGTCGCTGTGCAAAACAGTTTGGAACCTCCGGAAATAATTAAAAATGAAACTACCGTAAAAGCCAGCAATTCCACGTTTGGGGGATACATTCAAAGGAATAGAAAACAGACATTTGAACAGATAGGAACTTTGAACTTTGAAGGACTTCGAACCTTATGATATTACACTAAGAGAAATAAGCCAGTCACAAAAAGACAAGCGCTGTGTGATTCCACCAGTAGGAAGTACCTAGTGCAGTCAATTTTTTGGAGACAGAAAGTGGGATGGTGGTTGCCAGGGGCTGCAGGGAGAGGGGACAGAAAAGTTAGAGAGCTAATGGGTACAGAGCTTCAGTTAGGGAAGATGAAAAATGTTCTGGAGATGGATGGTGGTGACGCACACACAATGTGGATGTACTTAAATCCACTGAACTGTACATTTAAAAAAGGCTAAAATGGCAAATGTTATGTTATGTACTTTTTTCCATAATAATAAAAACAATAAAATAGTCAAATGATAGAAGGTAGCATCTATAGGAGAAAAATAAAAGAAATCAGGATCATTTCATTTTGATAAAGAGAAAGAGACTCTTGCTATCAAATAAAAAGTTTTATTTTAGGAGAATTTGATTAGACATTGCAAATGGACTATTAAAAAAAAGAAAAGAAAGAAACAAAAAATCCTAAAGTAACATCAATGGCTTAGAGCACATAAGACTTTCACTTTGGCACTGAGCATCAGATAAAACAGATAAACAGAAAACAGGAGAAAAGCTGGATTTCTGTTCAATCTAGTGAGGTGAGGGGTCTGAGCAGAACGCAGATAGGGGAAGAAGAATCTTAAGGATGGGGCACTTCTATGGGACTTTTGCTGAGAAAGTGGGCTTGAGTCCATGCAGCCATCTCGAACCTGTTTGCCTTAATGCAAGTATATGTTTTTAAGATTTTATTTGTTTATTTTTTAGAGGGAAGGGAAGGGATGGAGAAAGAGAGAGGGAGAAAAACATCAGTGTGAGGGAGACATCAGTGTAAGAGAGAAGCTTTGATGTGAGAGAGAAGCCTCAGTTGGTTGCCTCAGCTCTGCACCCTGGCTGGGGATCGAATCCACAACCCACGGATGTGCCTTAACCAAGAATCGAACCGGCAACCTTTTGCTTTGCAGCATGACGCCCAGCCAGCTGAGCCACACTGGTCAGGGCTGATTTAATGCTAGTTTTAAGAGTAGGCTTTATTTATGATTTGGAGAAGCTGCATCCTTCTCCCCTCAGCTAGAGGGGCAATATATCATTATGGAAACATGAATGGCTAGAAGTTGGTCAATGCAGACTCTAGGCTACACTGTGTCACCAGTTCCACAATTTGGGACACATCACATAACCTTTCTGGGTTTCAGTTTTCTTAAGTAGAAATAAACATATTGGACTAGAGAAGTTCTATGGCTCCTTCCTGGTTTCCCATTTTGTGACTTTATGGGGCTCCAAGTCTCTTTGACAAGGAATGAAAACTGTCAACAATAAAAACAAAATGCTTTCAATGCAAAAACTGGTACAGATAGTACTTTGTTTGGAAGTAATAATATATGTATAATCAGTGTAAATTACTGATTTGTTTAAAAGGATTTATTTATTTATTTTTAGAGGGGAAGGGAGGGTCAGAAAGAGAGGGAGAGAAACATCAATGTGGGTGCCTCTCGCGTGTCCCCTACTAGGGACCTGGCCAGTGACCCAGGCATGTGCCCTGACTGGGAATCGAACCAGCAACTGCTTGTTTGCAGGCCAGCACTCAATCTGCTGAACCACATCAGCCAGCCAGGGCTTTTTTTTTTTTTTCTTTTTATATAGGAAAAATAGTGAAGGGAGTGAAATATTATTTAGCATCTCAAAGTAGGCACAAATTTACGCAGAGTGGGGTTGGAGGAAAGTCGAATCCAAGGAAACAGACTACCCAGTTCCCAGGCTGCACAAAGTGCTGCTCTGTTTACCTTCCTCGCGGAAGGACAAGGACAGCGAGTGTGTCAGGAAGAGCCTGTGAAAGCAGGAGCTGCAGAGGCGATTCTGCTGCCTCTGATGTACGGAGGAGCGTGGCTGCCAGCAGATTCATCCACCAAGACTCCGACTGCCGGCTCTGAGCGCTCACACCTGCAGAGCCATTCTCCGGGGCTCAGGGAGGAGATGGCTCCTTGGCACTTGCCACCGCTGGGCTGTGCAGTACCTGATCGGTGCTGCTCTCAGAAAAGTTTACATGCTAACCGGAGAGCCAGGCACGCAAACGACGATGGCATGGTAGGGACCGTGCAGTGCATATTATATGGGTATTAAATGGCACCGGAGCTCAACCTGGGATGAACATGAAAACTTCTCGGAAGAACCCACGTTTCTGATGGATCTTCAACAAAGAAACACAGTGCGTCAGAGAAAAGGGAAGGAAGAGCACAAGCTGGAACATTCTAGCTAAAAGTGAAGTTTGAGCAACAGTCCACTGTGGGAAACCGCATGTTGCGAACGATTTGGTGTTTGGGGGTCCCAGGGATGTGTATGTGGCGTGGGCGGTCGTTCGAGGCAAGACTATCGTTCTTCTGTTGTGGTCAAAAAAGTATGAAGCCTGAGTAAAGATGCTGGGGCAGAAGGCCATGCAAATGGAGAATAGTAATGGGACACCAACAGAGTACGTTTGAGAACTACGGGGTGGCAGAGCCCTCTGGGATTGATCATTGATTGAGAAGGGGACATCAAGGGAAGCACAGTTCGGGGGGCCTCCTAAGTCACTTTGGTGACTGAGTATGAACACAGGGCAGTGAACTAACTAAGCAAAAGTTTGAAAAGGAGCGCGCCAGTGGGAGAAGCAGTAGGTTGGAAAAAAGCAAAGGAGAATGACCCACAAGCCTTCCTTCAGCACGAACGTAGCTGTTCCCTACACCAACAGCCCATTCGTCAACGAGAAGGCATATTCGTGGAGGAAGGAGGAAAGATTTAAAGAAAGAAGAGAGTTTCCTAGGCTCTCAATTTGAAACATGCTCCTGAAAAAAAACAAAAAACTACATTCCCATATAATTACCACTCCCCCTGACACTGAACCAATGTCCACTCTCTGGAACTCCTGATAGAAATGAAATAAAAGATAAAGCAGACAGAGTGAATACAATGAAAAATACTGAGTGATGAAAATGAAGCCACAAGCATTTGGTGGAAGAAGATAAACATTCTCACAACAATTCTGCAGACTTTCCCTCAGGCAATGCCTGCAGGGACTCACACGAGTGCCTGGGAGGACCCACTGACCACACCATTGCCCATCATCCCAAGACTGGGCTATGGCCGGTTGGGCAAAGAGCTGGGCAGGGTTTTTCATTTTGCTATTTTCTTTTAAGTAGTTGTTATCAGCTGAAGTAACCCACTCAAATGATGAGAACAATAGCTTGCTCAGGTCCAAAATCTGCTTCGGTGATGACATTTTAGTAACCAGCGGAGGCACTGAATAATTTTTCTCTGCCTACTGCTTTTTCTGGCTTCTCATTTAAAAAGATTGGTTCAGAGTGCTCATTTCCCATCAACACTGCTTGAGATCATTGGGTGAGTATTGCATCCCGTTGTCTATCATCAAGTAACCCAGGCTGAAGGCTGCTCAGCCCTGGGCTGCTTACTACGTGCTAATTCTTTTGGGACTCCGTGGCGATACTTAGCCCATTCGACAACCCGGAAACCTAATGAATTGCCATAGATCAAAGCCTGACTCGCAAAAGAATATGGACCAATAGCTCAGAAACATGAACATTTCTGACCAATATACCATGAAAGTTTTCCTTTGCACTATTGAGAATGCCAAGATGATTTCATCTATCACTACATGAAAATCAATGTATAAAACATTCCTAAAATTTTTCTTTAAAGAGTAGCTATCAACCCATATCAATAATCTCCCATTCATAATATTTACATATTTGAAGAGCAAAGAAGTAGAATCAGCTTCCATGCATTTGCTTGTTACACCTCTATATTTTTTCCTGCGTGAAGCCTGAATCTGAATTTGGTAAGAAATGACAGGGTCTCTCTACCTTATGCCTGTCACTTCCCTGCGAAAGCACAGAAGAAGACTCCCAGGGCCCCACGGGCTCCAGGTGAAGGACGGTAAGGCCGGAGAAGGGCACGACCTTGAGGGCAAGCCACGCAGGGGCCAAGCCAAGAAATGAGACCATCCAGAGCAGGGCTCACAGTCACTGACTGTGGGGAGAGGTCAGAGGGGAGGCGCTGCTGAACAACACCCCAGGAAAGTCACGCACCATCAGGAAGGAGGCCAAAAGCGCGCGCTAATGCACCGTAGAGACGAGAGATGCAAGACTGACCTGCAACCAATCAGAAAAGGAGACCTCGGCCTCCCTCTTCCCCATCCACAGTTCCCTCAATAGAGAACCTAGACCTTAAATGGAACGGGAAGGAGAGGAAGAGGGAGGGAGGAGAGAGAGAGTGGGGAGGAGAGGGAGGAAATACGGCCCAACCAAACATGGCTCCACTTTTCTGAGCCCCCTTAGCCACGATCTCAGTGAAATCATTCAACATATTAATATATAGTAAAAAGGAGATGGGGGAGGTCGATGTGAGGGGAGAACAGAGTTGAAAGCAATGATAAGGAAATATATATATATATATATATATATATATATATATATATTTTTTTTTTTTTTAAGAGAGAAAGAGACTATTGCATCATAAAGAAGAACACTACAGTAGATATAATATGAGCCATACTGTCTGGTTCAAGTCCCAGCCTGCAACTTAGCAGCGAGGTGACCATGAGCAATTTATTTCACGTTCTGGTATCTCAGTTTTTCCATTTTAAAAGTGGAGATAATACTAGCAGCCCCCTGACTGACGGTGTGTGGAAAGTGGGAGTTATGGCGTATGCAAGTAGGAGCTTCTGCCTCATACCCTGTTAGCCAGTTACATGTGAGTAAGTTTGAGGTTCAGTTCTGTACTTAAAAATAATTGAACTGAATTCTTCATGCACTAATTTTTGAGAGAGTAAAAAAATGCCACTAACCATAATACCTCTCACTAATACATATTGGTTTTATTCCATTTGACCCAATAAGTTGAATTCTTGTTGTGCTAAATTTATTGACCTGAACTAATTGATCTATCCTAATTAGAAAGTGGGTTAGAAGTTTTCATTATTTTAAAGACATCAGGTTTCTTCCATAGATGGCTGATCATCACTGTAAAAATACCAGGACAGAAAAATCATTGCTAACAACTGAAAGGTCACATTGTTTTCTATTATAAGCTTAGATGCTCTTGCTAAATTGCCAAATCAGGCACATGTATGTATGTATGAATGCACACACACGCCTACTTCCATGCACCTCTAGATCGTATCATCTTTACTGATTTATTGCAATAGATCAATAATTATCTTGGATTTAATGGAATGAAACTTTTTATTAATATCTTAAAATTTTATGAGAGAATAGTTAAAAATTTATCCCCAGTAGGTCATATTTAACACACTTTTTACCTTATCTCCAGATTTGTTATTTGTCCTTGAAATATATGGGATATCAGCTAATATTGCAAAAGTAGGAACTTGCTTCATTTCGGGCTATGAGACAAAACGCAGTGCAGAAAATAGATTGCTGCCCATTCTCCTCTAGTGTTTACAAGCTGCATGTTTGAAACTCCAGGCTTAGGAAAGCAGGCTATGGCTGACAAGATGCAGCTCAGATGACAAGCTTGAGAGTGTGTCAGTTTGGGGAACGTCAAGCAGCCGCAGGATGCTGTGACTCCCACTCACCAGACGATTCAAGGACAGAGGAAAATTTCAGCAACCCTGAGTTTATTTAGTTACAGAATTTTTTTAGTGAACTTCAGTTCATGTTAAAGCCTGTGAACAGCAGGAAGGAGTGGATTTCTGCCACCGAGGATTGGGGACGCCTCGTGACATTAATAAGACGCAGATCCCAGTGCAAACAACTGTGGCCTCCCTTATCCACACCCCGCAGGGAAGTATGGTCAGACTTTTCACCTCCAAGGGTTTCCCTCCTACTCCATCTCCGACTGGCAGCAGGGAAAGAGGAAAGGGAAAATAAGAGTAGAAGCCACCAGAAATTACTGTTCTAATTTAGCATTAGCAGGAATTTGTAAACCACCACTAAGCAGATAAAGCTAAGAGCTACTAACTACAAACATAACCAAACAATAACCTCTGTGACTGTTTAACGGAGACCCTGATTAGAAACACAGAAACCAGGGAGCAATAATGTATTCAGACTGAAAGGCTAACAGGGCTTGCACACAAAATAAGCTTTTTGTAAAGAAAAGAGAAGCAATCTGCTTTAGAAGGAGTGTCAATACAGCAGTTTGAAAACTGGCTGTGAAGTATGCTCCCTGAATTGTTGTCCTGAAGTTAATGAATTAAGCCACTGGAATAAAGATATAACATTTAGAGACACTGGCCCTACTTTAATTTCAAGTGATTTTTATACAGATATAGGTAGATTTCTGTTCTGTTTTCTTTTTTCAGAATGTACCTTTTTGTTTAGAACCGCATGAGTCACTGAAGAATTTCTCTGTGGGTATCAGATCTCATCATGCACAGTCAGCTCACAGTAACCTATTTTGCATATTTATTTGTTTCCAAATGCATTGCCCCTGCATTCAAAGAGCAGGTTAAAGTGCACCAGCAATACCTTAGAGGAAACTTCATAGGAATTGCAGGTACCATTTTCTACCTCAGGACTTACAAATTTCATCACTGACAAAAAAAAAGAGACACAAAATGGCGAAAATAGTCTGCTTAAAGTGTCTTACATTAGCTGGACAAAACTGCTTCCTCATGTTTATAATACATTTTTAAATTATATTTTATTGATTATGATAGTACAGTTGTCCCCATTTTTCCCCCACTCGATACTCTTCACTCCCTCAGGCAATCCCCCCACCATTGCTCATGTCCTGGGTCACGTGTGTAAGTTCTTTGGCTTCTTCATTTCCTAGACTGTACTTTACATCCCCATGGCTATTCTGTAACTATCTATTTGTACTTCTTAATCCCCTCACCTCTTCACCCATTCCCCCACACCCCCCTCCCATCTGGCAACCATCAAAATGTTCTGTGTATCCATGATTCTGTCTCTGTTCTTCTTGTTTGCTTAGTTTGTTTTTAGATTCAGTCGTTGATAGATATATAATTATTGCCATTTTATTGTTCGCAGCTTTGATTTTCTTTCTTAAAAAAGTCCTTTTAATATTTCATTTAATTATGGTTTGGTGATGGTGAACTCCTTTAGTCTTTTTCTTTTCTGGGCAGCACTTTATCTGCCCCTCGATTCTAAATGATAGCTTTGCTGGGTAGAGCAGTCCTGGCTGTAGTTCCCTGTTTTTGATGACTTTGAATATTTCTTGCCAATCCCTTCTAGCCTGCAAAGTTTCTGTTGAGAAATCAGTTGACAATCTTACGTGAACTCCCCTGTAGGTAACTAACTTCTTTTCTCTTATTGCGTTCAAGATTCTCTCTTTATCATTAAACTTCGGCGTTTTAATTAACTGTTTCCTTATATTTAATATTTTGTTATCGAAATATAAGGATTTTGTTATCCTTATATTTAATATTTGTTATTTAATATTTTGTTATTTGATTTGGAAAGTAATGTAGAATCTCACTTTTTCAGGTGATAATTAAAGTCAATGCTAAGGACATTAAGCATTTCACTGAGTTATACAATAGGATAGCCATTAACCGTGTGTTATTTGAATTTAAATTAATTAATATGAATAGAATGAAAAATTCAGATCCTCCGGGGAACTTGCCACATTTTAAGTGCTCAGAAGCCACATGTGACTAGTGACTACTGTCTGGGGCCACGTAGACCTAGGGCCCTTCCATCACTTTGAAAAAAGCCTGTTGAATCAGTCAAAACAATTTAGAGAACTAAATTTTTAGACAGGAAATAATTTCAATAAGTAGACAGAGTACCTCATTTTTATCATCATTTTCAAAAATTTTCTAAATAATAAGGATTTCTACAAGAGAATATTTTCCATATTAAGTAACTTCTTATCCATGTCGCTTCTCCATTGTATATGTTATTGTCCAAAAATTAAAATTTAAAGTAATCAATTCATGGAAAATGATAGCCAATGAAGTATTAAAATAGCATTTAAATTCAACAATGCAACAAAAATTTAAAATTTTTAGCCAGGTTATTCTACAGCATAATATTTTTATGCTAATCAGATTGAGTTAGAGTAGTCCTAAATATGTCATGTGTATAAAATTGCAGCAGTTGTTTTAATCACATGATTGGTATCATGGAAAAGTTTACTATGCACCCAAATCATTGGTTTGCTTATTTCAACTTTTTTTTTTAATACCAGTGCACTTTTGGTAACAAATATTTCAAAATACTAATTATTTCAATGTGTTCTTATACAGAAAAAGCCAGAGATAAACGAGCCTATTTGATCTCTAAGAATTAAGAGTTTTCTATATTACTGACAATAGTATCTGCAGTGCCACACTGACTAAATCTCCATGGTCACGTGAATGATATCAGAGAGTGCAAGTTTTATTTGTCAAAAGATCTGATTTCTACCTTAAGATAGCCTTACTAAAAGAAAATCTGTACATAAGATTAGATGTATACATATATACATAAAATCAGAGTTTTCACAAACACTGTTCAAAGAAAACCCTCTTTCTCTGAACACGTGTGGTAGCATTTCAAGCAAAGCTTACCCGAAATGTATGAGGAGTTAATCTGATGCCTGTAATTTAGCACCTTTGTGCTGTGGCAGTGGAAAGGGACAGATCACTTAGTGGTTTCAGATGTTAGACGTTAATGAACCAGGATGGGTTTCCTTAGCATGACACCAGTTTATCTAGTTTATTAGCTTTGTAGTTTAAAAATTTATTATTCTTTTGTGCCTGCAAGCATTTTCATGAGTTTTCTTTCTTTTGAAAAATGTTCCATTTGTTGTGCTATGTAGGAAATAGTCCATTAAATAACCACTTAATTGCTAGAATTAGCTCCTTCAATCATGAATCAATTTCTTTTAAATGTATTTCTTTAAGGAAATTAAAGGATCTCACCATGCAGGCCTATGTCAGTTTTCATTAGAAGCTTTCAGCAATTAATGAATCAGTACTTTATAGCACTCAGCTGATGAGAACAGGACACTGGGCATTTCAATCGCCTTTAAATATGAAACCAGTTTTAGTATTATTTATAATATGTATTCTCATTTATATGCTATTTCTTTCAAATAGTATTTTTTTAAAGTTATCGGTTAATAGCTTTATTAAGTACTTTGAGCAACTCAGATAGTAAAATTTCAGTAACATGAAACAAACATTATTTTCTCTGGATCCAAACACATGGTCAGGCCACACAAATTATCCACTAGTTATGTAGCAGTCTTGTAAGAAATCTCAGACTCACTGCCACGCTCATAACCCCAGTCTGATGTGTTTGCTATGCCTGACTTGCCCTTTTTTTTTGTAATTTACCATGTGTGGTCTGCCTGGACTACAGCTAATTGGAATGGACATGGGAAATAACTCAAAGCAACCATCCTGCCGGGAGGCTATGAGGTAGACGCTGACCAATATGTCTGCCTACTCCGGAGGCAACTGGCCTAACCAATCAGAACCTCTTTTTTCTCATTTACAAAAGAGAAAGAAAGAGAGAGACAGCAGTCAGTCGGCAGTAGAGTGAACAGGAGGACTAGAGATTAAAAAGTGGCCCAGTGCTTGTGCAAGAGCGGATAGAATTGCCCTTGAGGTCATGAGACCTGCTAAACTTTGAAATCCATTTTTTTTTTAACTAACTGGCAAAGAAAATGTTATAGTTGTCGGTGATGCCTTGTTCATACATTTGAGGCATTCTTCCCTGTCTTACCTTGCTACCTTCTCAACAAACCTTTCACTTACTGAGTGAGGCAAACTGAATTTATTATTACATCCTGAAAAACATCAAACAGCACATAGGTTATTTCATCCAAGACCACTGGATGTAAATATATTAATTGATTAATATTGCTTTTTTAAATAACTATGCGAGGTGATGGATATTAACCAGATTTATTGTGATCATTTTGCAGTGCACACAGAGAAGAATCATTATGTTATATACCTGAAGCCAATATAATGTCAATTATATCTAATGTTTTTCTAAAAATTAATTGCTTCAATTAATGGTGAAAACCCATCAGCAGAAGTAAAGGTATAATATAAAGCATTAAATTCTTGAAAGTGTGATAGTCATACAAATTGGCTGATGCATTATCTTTCCCCTTTGGATTCAGAGTAAGCTGAAAGTTGGGAAGATTATAGTTGTCTCTAGATAAGTCCGTCTCTCATTATGACTACGTATATAGGTTAACATGCATACCAAGCCCATCACATATTTCATTTGATAAAATGCAGCATCAAAATGAACTCAACCAGACAGAAGTAAAATAAAGGAAAAGAAGAGAATTTCCTTATTCTTTTTCAGAGTCTTGTGTAATTTCTGGAGGAAAAAAAATTCTATTATATTTTTAGATCCCTCCTCAAACAACTTTGACGATTTTATCTAGTCAGTTGTTCCTTTCTTTTAAACTCAGGATGTGGAGGAAACACCAGTAGTCCTTACTGATTAGCTCAAAATGTACAGCTTATGACGACAGAGGAGGGTCAGCCCATTCGTCTTCATCTGCTGCCCCCACCGCGGCCCCGCCTCCTGGCCTGCCCCGAAGAGCGCAGAAACTGCTTTGAACCCTCATCGGGATGTGTTTTCCTTCACCCCAATAAAAATAGTTGAACTCTTCACTTAGGCACACCTTACAAAACAGTAATGACTCTAGATAAAATCATCCCTCACACTTTCATAATTAGTTTGAGGTCTGGGTGCAGAAAGGGAAAGACGTCCAGTGTTAAATATTGGAAGACTTCCGCAGTTTTATATGTCACATCAGAAAACGAGGAACTCCTACATAAGGCCATTTCTCATGGTTTTCATTATCGCATGGAGTTAATCAAAAACAGTTCAACCCCAGGCAAATATCACCCTGGGATAAAAGTATTAAAGAGGAATAAAACATCTTAGCGACTTGGATATTAGTTAACCTTGAGAATGCCGAAAGCAATGCAAAAGTCGACATAGTTATCTGTCAGATATTTTCACCTAAATCCCAGTGAATACAGACTGGACAACATATGCATTATACATGATCGGTCCAACGCTTTGGTATATCAGAGCCAAATTGGCAAGTGCCTGTCCTCACCATGTCCTTTGGTCACCTGAAGAGTTTTAAATCGCTACCTGCGTCACTGAACCCATGGCACATTTATTTGATCACGAGTCAACACGCTGAAATGCTGCAATACCGTCGCTTAAGCGCGTCAAGAGCTGAAGCGCTGAGTACAGTATGCGATCCAGATGGCGAGTTCTCAAGGCACGGGGCGGGGAGAGGCCGTTTCCTAAAGAGTTGTTTGGGTTTCTCGGTCAGGCAGCTTCCTCGCTTGCTTTTACCTTTCAGCACTAGCAAGGATTGAAATGCAAAGAAAGCAATTAGTATAGCTGAGAAATCGGGTTTGTGACAGGACCACCGCTCTTTTAAAAACATCTTTATTCCTGCTAAAATGACCCAGGCTATTGAAGTTCTTGAGTTGCACTAATTAATAATGAATAGAGCACATTTAGGTAGCTTTATTTGCTTAACTTCCTATTGCATGCAAGCTAATACACACATATATTATTTACACATAAAGTATATCACTCTGCTATCTAAAATTTGCAGGATAAGGAATAATCAGTGAACTAATTCACAAAATGTGTTTATGTGTCATGTGTAACTGATAAAACAACTGGTTGGAGTGTAGACGAATATCAGGAAAGCCAATGTAATTTCCTTAATTAAAATGTTAGACATCTAACTATGCCAAATCACATTTTAATCAAATAAAAAACCCAGACCTTATTATTAAAGACAAGTACTTCAACTGCAGAATTTTAAAATAACTTAATTGTATATGGAAAATGTGGCTTGAAAATATAAACACAATTAAGACAATTTGTTTTAGTCTTTTTCTTCATCCTATTCCGGAGGAGAAAAGCCTTGCATGTATTTGAGATTAGATATTAATTTATGGCTCTTTTCAAAATATGTCATTGTGTTCTTGATTATTGTTGCACAATAAATAAAACTATCTTCCTTCCATTTTTTTGGAAAGCTTTATTTGTGTCAGTCCAAAATGCCTTTAGAAGAGGCCAAAACCTTCAGTTACCATGAGATGTTTAACACGGTATTGGCTTCAAGGACTCAGCAACCACGGATTCTACCTATTTGTTCTAAACTCCGAGAACGAACTGGCAGCTTCCCCTGCCTTACCTGCACCAGGGTTCATATAAACAAAGCGTGAAGTGGAAAAGAGTTACTCGTGGTACAAAAACAACATCAGGGTGAGCCTTACTGGTGAAATGTAGTGTCAGGGACATGAAAGATGTTGTGACGCTTTGGTTTGGAACTCGCCTGGGTTTTGAGTCAGGCTCGGCAGGCTTGAGTCAGAAGTCCTTGTGGACAACCATTACGGTTTGACTTGTCTGTTTCATTTATTTTTTTTTAATTTTTTTTTTCCTGATCACCAAGGCACACACAAACATTAGTCTCAAGCCTAAAGCCCTAAAATCAGTCATTCTTCAGCTGGTGAAATTCTAATCTCATTTTATTATGTTGTCAATGAGCTGCAGCGATTCTCCTTGGCTTGTTAACATGATAGCAGGCAGATGAGAAGAAATAAAAAGTACTGGCCTGTGAAAGCCGAATCAAAGAGCCAGACTGAAGGGCTTCTCGAGTTTCTCAGGTGAGGCCCTCAGCCCCTAGCTAGTGATCCACCTAACGGTCAGAGAGCCACAGGTTCCATTTGGGCGACCCGGACTTCAAGACACGGTATTCAAAGGGCCGCATAAATGGCTGAGAATTTGCTTTTTCTTTGTAAGCTTACTATACAATAAACAAAAGACTGGTATTTGATACTAACTAAATAGAGAGAGGGAACAGACAATAACACTGGATGAATGTATTCAGGACACAAATCTTTACGTGGCATCGGAAGAACTTCAGGGATCTACATTTCTTAAGCACAGATTTTTAATTGTCCTTGGTTGTAAACCTATTGCAATTTACCAAAAATCATGCTCATTTACATAAACATCTAACTATAAATTACCCCAAAATGGGGCAGTGCTTTCAATGCAGTGAAAGCTCAATAAAAGAAAGTTGCAGCTTTTATTACTGACTAAAGGATTTAAGAGGAAGCGTACTTGACAACGCTCTTTCGAGAAACATTTTCCGTGTTGTTAAAACATTAGCACTGTGCCCGAGAACACTAAATTCTATAGACTAATATTTATTTTTTGTTTTTTCTTGTGGAATACTGGTAACTGCTTCTAGGCTTTATTGCCAACTTAAATGGACCTTAATTTTTAAATTGATTTATGAAGCCAAAGATGTTTGTTCTGGTGTTCTTTTCCTCTTTTCTTTTTTTCTTTTTTACATTTTACTTTATCATTTCCTTTGTTGGGAACATTCTAACTTTCAAAGGAAAGTTTATTCTGAAATTGTATCATCATTAACATTTAATTATCAACTTTCAGGATTGAAGCTTATTTTGTATGCGTATTTACAACTATTAGAATAAGAAAATCAGCTGTGAAAACAAAGTCTTGACTAGTAGTGCCATCTAGCATCACAAAGAAAACCTTGTTCAGCTACTTTACAACATGTGGGGAAATGTATGAGGTCAGCTAATACCCTATCTCCTTGGACCATCTTCCAGGGGACACGCACAACAGTGTGGCGAATGAGGGTGCAGTGGGGAGACAGCAGTGGAGAGGATGGAAGAGAGTCCAGGGAGGATAAATGGTGATGGACGGAGACTTGACTGGGGGTGACGAACACCCGACACAGTGGACAGGTGATGTTTTATAGAATTATGCACCTGAAACCTGTATCATTTCATTAACCAGTGTCACCCCAATAAATTCAATAAAAAGGAAAAAACCACCAAAAATGGGACAAATTAGGGGTTGATCTTATCCACACTTCTTATAGTTTACGTGTGCATATCTATTTATGGCACCTTTTGTCATTATCATGTTGAAGATAAATAGATGCTCATTGTAGAAGTGTGGAAATTACAGGAAATTACAAAGAAAACAATCATTATAAAGGATTTATATTTTCTTCCAGTCTTTTTTCTCTTTATATAATAATTATATACATGATGGCTAAATCCTGGTTTTTTCACTAACCTACTGTTGGCATTTCTCCACGCCACTAAAAAGTTCTCATAAATAAACAAACAAGCAGAAAAGCAGACAGGGACAATTGGGAGAAAAACATCCCATATCTATATAGAGATAATATATTTATATACAGGGTCTGGCACAAGTAATACCCCTTTTTTATTACAAAATCTTTTATTAGAAAATCATAAACATGTAATTCTGTAATATAACAATATCATATTTGAGCACACCACATGACATTTTAGGTGAAATGTTCAAATTAAAACTGTAAATTATTACACCCCTATTATTACCCTACCAACCACACACAAGCGGGCCTTGCTTCTGATGGACCCTGTATAATAAAAATGACACTCTTCTCGACAGATACTATGAGGCAAGGCAACAGTGAGGTATAATTTCTGGCTGGCTAGCTGCCATGTCACTCTTTTTCCTCCAATTTAAGAAAACACAATAGAGAATTCAAATAAATAACAATAACGCTAGTGTACTGAAATATTGACTATGACCTAATTTATAAAATAAAAGCAAGTCATTCACAACCTTCAGTATTTTACTGTGGGTAACAACTTGTGACACCTGACAAAGGATTGAGACCGACTAGCACTAATGGGTAATACATTAAGAAACTTTGAGATATGCTGGTAATAAAGATGTCACAGATTCAGTCCAGAAGGCACCTGAGGAATTATTTCCATTATCTTTGTTCAGTTGCTTCTCACTTGTCAGCTCTGTCATGCTGGGCAAATTAGGTCATTTGTCTGTGACACGATTTTCTCATCTGTAAAATGGGCAGTGACATCAAGTCCGGGCCTAACCCAGGATGACAGTCGGGACTGAATCAATAAAAGGTACTCAGCACAGCTCTTGTCACATAATAAACAGTCAACAAAAACATGTTGCTGCTGTTAATTTTCTCACTACTCCTCTCATCTCTGGTTAGATTTATCCTGGGAACTGGATGGGTCTCCGGTTAGGCACCGGTTCTGAACTCCAGCTAAGTATGACTAGGGGAGACAGTTAGTCCCCCAGCACGAATACATAAACACATTGTGCCTGGCCAAATGAAACTGAGTCATTCGGACCGCTCTCATAAAGAGAGGAGTATTTGTCACTGATGGAAAAAGTGACGACATTCTAACACATTTTTCTATGCAACACATACATATTAACAAATTAAATGTGATCAGTCCATTTGTTCAACGGCTCCTCCAAACTTTAGATCCTAATTTAACATATCATTGGCCGTCATAAATAACTTTTGTCACTAGTTTTAGTCTTTCCCCTAAAATACAGGTTTTGATGTCCGAAAAGTGACAAAAGTTACGCATCTCAAATGTGTAACCCAAGCTTAAGCTAGCCTCCAACAGGAACTACTGTCTTACTACAACTATTACTCTTCCTCCTTTTTAACTATCCTGGGAATCCGAGTTCGGGATAATGAGAAAGAAGCTTGGTGAAGTCACATTTTAAAAAGCTTTCATTTCTCAGCTTCCAAGTGAAAACTAAGCACCGAAGGACCATGGAAGGGAAAGGCTCGGTCCCGGAGGCCTGTCCCAGGGCTCGGCTTTAGTGCTTCTGGTTGGGTGGTTGCCTTCGTTCCCTCCTCCAAATGCTCCGGCATCTGATATAGCAATAAAAACACTTTATTTGCAAGCCAGATTAGTACTCATTTATCATCCATATCCACAATTTTGATTTTTGGTGTCCAAAATAAGGAGTTTTGTGGACTCTGTGGGATTTTTCTTCTCGGCTGAATGGAGAATAACCAATACCAGCTTTGGGGCCCTGAGAATGTGAGGAAGGGGTGGCGCCAGCAGACACATATTCTGGAGTTTAAGAATCCTTGATTCCAACCCTGCCCTTCTCCTGATGGGAGTTATGCGAATAAGCAGATGAGAACGCATTTTGCCTTAATAATTGGCAGTCATTTCAAATATGAGGCTTTTCTTCTAGGCCCTTTCAGGATAGGCAGGAGGGTAAGCACTTGCATTTGGAAGGAAGAGGCTTAAAAATTGGTGCATTTAGCTTCATGAAATTCCACTTGCCTTCTAATCTTAACGTGATTGCCCAAACAGTTCAGACAGTTCACATAATTCTCAGTAATTTTTTTAAGGAAATTGTCTAAAATGAAAGGATGGGTGAATTTGAACTTGGTTGCCCATGCCTCTGCTTTCTCCAAGGTTCACCATCAGACGTCCAATTAACTTTTTATGGCAGACGAACTATTGGCCCTCATATTTCCCCTCTCTCTCTCTCGTCCATGCTCTTTGACATGTAACTTTGAAGTTGCTCCCACTAAAGACACTGTATTTGCACACTCTGTGACATTGAGCCAAGTTATATGGCTTGCTTTAGCCGATGGAATGTGAGCAGAAGTGACAATTCTCTTTGATAACTTGAGTTTCTGATATCGTTGTAAGAAGAATATACCTAAACTAGGCCACTGATCAAAAGAAAAGAAGGATGAGAAATACACAGAGGAGAAGGGGACCCAGCCAGTAGCCTGCCAGCCGACGCTCACTAACGCCACACTGGGTAAGCTCGTCCTCAGCTGACTTACAGACGTGAGCAAAACCAGTGACTGTTTTTCAAAAAACAGCCATGTCGTATGGCGTCTTGGAATGGCTTGTTAAGCAGCACTAACTCATACAACTTTATTCCTAGTTCCCTTTTTCTTATCGTTTAACCTCTTTATGTTTTTATGTCTCCTTCAATTCCTCTTATCCCTTCTCATGTTTAAGATGGAACATCGTAATCTTTTAAAGCTGAAACAGTTCAGGTCAAGCCAATAGGTCGTTAAGATTTTACTCTTGTCTATTAGTTTGCATAAGATATACTAACATTATAAATATATTGCACAGATGAAGTAGACCATGTTTAAAATTATGTTATAATTATCAATATCAATATTGCCTAGATGTATACAATTATATGCTTTTTCAGTTTGATATGCTTGTTTTTTCATCAGAGGCCCTCACCAATGGACACCACATACTTATGGGAGATACTAGTAAGTTAAGAGGCCTATTACAATTTTTACTTAATTAAATCAGTCTTAGAATCTTGCTGTTTAAGTAATACTATATGACATGTTGGCGACCGTGAGAAAGGTAATTAAATATCAGATAAGAAATTCATCCAAACGCTTAATTTTTAAGGATACTTAAAAGACTTAAAGCAAGTAAGAAATCAATGCAATTCCTAAGATGAAAATGTTGATTACTGGTAATTTAGTTTCATTTGATACGAGCCTTGGCACTATAGTTTCATTATCTCATAAGTGGTCAAATACTGATAATCCTCATTATTTTCTGAACTGCATCCACTGAGTGAATTTTAACGGTAAACACACAGTTTGTACTAGAAACTGTGTGTGCCATATTTTAAATTTACTGATACTTTGCATAGGTATTTATCTTTTTATATTCGTCATTGTATCATTGCATTCTAGACATATTTCTTACAGGATATTTTATATATAATTAGAAATAAAGCAGAACACGTACTTTTTCCCCTGAACTACTCTTTTAAATCCCCTAAACTTCCTGTGAGCCTGCGGTCTCATAATTTTCTAATTATGCTCCACATTTCCAAAAAAGTTGTATTTCTAAAACAATAATGTAAACTAGTCATTTTTAAGCTTAAATAGTTAAAAGACTTCCCCATTGCCTGTGGGATGATGCTAAAATGCTTGACTTTTTAATTTAAAAAATGAATAGTTTTTTCCCTGTAGTTTCCCAACTTCATGTTTTCCCACTTTCCCCTCAATAAAGCATTCAAATGGCAATTGAAAATGTTTTAAAAAGAAACAATAGAGGCTTAAGGACAATAGGTAAATATCTTTGTAAATTTTACCATAAATGATCTATACCAGGGTAGAAGGAAATTTCTAATGACATTCAGTGAGGTTTCATTGCCAACCCTTTCTTTTTAAAAAGTTACTTCAAAGACGTTGCAAATTGCAGATGCTGCAAAACTGGAAAATCTTAGTGACTATCGTGAAAGATGAAAAGATAAATGTCACCTTGAAGGAAATTGAAGCAATGAATATAACCCAAGGGTGACGAAGATAAAACTCTACTAATAGGTCCGAAAACAAACAAATTTATAAATACAGAGTGAGAGAGTGTGTCTGATGTATTTCCCAGCTGACTTTAACATTTACCAAATCTCTACTGTGGCTCCCTGGCCTTGATTCTAGATTGCGAGGTAAAAGGTGGAAAAGTTATAACCCAGTGCTGAAGGATCTTACAGTCTGGAAAGCAAATAACTAGATAAAATGTGATATAATTTCTTAATAATCAAATTTGCTCTTGGCTTACTCTAAGAGAAATATAAGGTCAAAAATTTGAGAGGGTTATTTTGTAGATGTGCCTCACATAAAAAATAATACAGATAAGCTGAAGTCAATTCAGAGTACAATCAAGATTATGAGAATTTAAAATATATCATATGAAGAATTGGGCATGTTTATTTTACAAAAACAACTAGATGGGATATTGTGAATTCATAATGATGATAGTGATGATATAATGAAATAAAAATGACTCTCATTGAACATAACCTATGCACTAGACATTCCACGGCATCAAAATTATGTAATTCTACCCTAAATGATTTGTTCTATGTTCACACCTGTATTTTAGATAAAGGAATGAGGCCCCACACACCTAGCAAGCCTCACACAGTCACAGAGTTATGGACCAAAGCTTCCGGCCTGGGTCTGCCCAATACAGACAGGGCTGGACTTGCTAACCGTGAGGCTGCCTGGCGTGGCGATCAGTACTCTCCAAATACAGAGGGAACGAATATATATAAAAAGGATAACATTTGTCCTATAACAGTATCATATGCATCTTGAAAATAATATAGTATAATTTGGAATGAGAAAATCTAGGTTTATGATTTATGTCTGTCACTTGTTAGCTACACAGCTTGGAACAAACTATATTTTTAAATCTATCTCCTTATCCATAAAAGATCTATAAATAATAACTAAATTATCCTATAAATATGACATGTGGATCAAATTATAACAAAGGAAAATACATGAAAGTATTTCGAAATGTATAAGGTACTATCAAAATATTTATTAATTTTATTGTTATTGTGCTCATTATGGCTCAGCAGAGATAAATGAGAAGAAGCCATAAGTAATAATTTATGGACAAGCTTCTTAAGACTTAGAAGTCTCCAATGCAAATGTGAGTTTCTGAACTTGTACCAGTGGCGATATTCAAATACCGTCTAGAAGGCCATTTGATTGGACTATTAGAGAAGAATGTAGGCATCTGGCGGGTGCCTACAAGTTTTGAAAACATTATCTCTTTCTTCAATTACATGCTTTTGAAAATGCAATTTAAATGTATTTCTATAACACATGTATTTATGGTGGGATAAAGCCATTTTAGTTATCTTTGCCTTTTTTAGAAGCCTAAAGTCATATACAAATCACTTCAGGGAAAAGAGCTCCAAGAAAGATTCATGGCTCTCCATTCTCATCATCAAAGTTCTGACAGATAGAGTCATAATGCCATTGATACTTTTTGCCATATCTCAGAATAAAATGATATGTATTTTACTCTCCACTTTCACTATAGTTTATTTTCAAAAGACTGATTTTGAACTCCATAATAGTCAAAGATGACATCAAATTATATTCTCTAATGAATTCTAATTTGTTTTCTTAAAATATTTGCTAGTTATGTTTTACAGTATTAGTTTAGCATCTAGAGTAATTTTTAAGCTACATACTTTACTTTGGTTCCAAATAGTGAGGAAGAATCCATTTACTGTACAGCATTGTAAGAGACTCTCTCTTATCTTTCTTCTTGCCCAGATTTTTTGGCCCATTGCAGAGAAACAGTAGTCCACTAATGATAGATACAGATGGTGTCCATCTGCTACCCACGTTTAACTCTAAAATGGGGGCATAAGGATTCACTGAAACATTAGACATTCAAAGTCAGATGTGATCTAACAGCTTAGGGAAAAAGTTACTTGATCCATTCGATTTTTTCCTAGTCTTCATCTTATATTACAAACAAGCTAGAGGATAAATTTTTTTCTGAGAAATTTTCTGAACTGTATTTGTCAATCCACAATCTTATTCTATTCCAAGGCAGCCAACAAATATAAAAATGATGAGTATCAACCAATTTTCCATTTATGGCTTCTATCAAAAATCTCTTGGTAATCCTCCACATTGGAGACATCTTTTGAAACTCTGTTTTTAGTAAATGGTTCTTTGCATAAGGAAAGTTCAAGTATTTCAGACATGAGTGTAATAAATAAAAAAAGGATAATCATTGTTTCATAAAAATCTCATTCTGCATTGGGCTCTAAAGGAGAAAAAAGGTTGTGCTTCTCATCAGGGTCACAAGTAATCATAATGATCATTTATATTCTATTGGGTTTATTTGCCCAAAACTCAAACATGTCATGACAATGGCCTTCAGGGACACTGTGAGTATGTAAAAAAAGATTTCAAAGCATTTTCTTAGGTGTTCCCAAAGGAAATGTTAACATCCATACAAAGATATGCCATGCATTTAATAAGAAAAACAGGTCTAAGCATTTCAGAAATAAAATAAATCAGGAATACTTGAAATAAACATTCCAGGAAGACAATATATAAGAAGCAGATATCAACATCAATAGTAAAATAGTAAGTTTAAGGGCAACATTTTGAATAAAATCTAAAGGGAAAAATGTTCTATTTTGTTGCCAATGTAATTTTTTTTAATTGTGAGATTTTATGTATACTTTCTCATGTATGTGTTCTGGCTCCTATGAAATTTAGAGATTTTACTGTAATGCATGTATTTATGTATGTTTGTGCACGGATTTTCAGTCAAAGAGACTAAAGTTATTTTTTTATCCAGTATTCTCATATCTCAAAAATATATACAGGCACAATGTTTTCTAGTCTTATTTTATGTCCTTTTTACCGTGTATGATGATTACATAGTTTATTTCTGGATATTGCCCTAAGCCCTCCACCCCCAATATTTGAGATAGTTATAAAACATCCAATCATCTAAAAAATAAAAATCTAAAATCTTATTCTTGAAGACTTTTAAAATTAAGTTAATTACAGCAAACTATTTTACCACCAGTGGATTTCACTTCACTTACAGTTCTCTGCTGGCAGTGAGTTCTATCAATATTTTTTTCATGTGCTATTTTTACAAGCTATTGTCTGTTTATAATAAACTATAATCTATCTGAAGACACAGGTATAGATGCATAAATAGAGATGTAAAATCATGAATGTTGGAATGCTAGGTATTGGAAGGGACCTTAGAAACCACCTGGATTGTTCACATTAACAATCAAGCTAACTATCTAAATATTCTGTTGATACCACCTCACACCTGTTAGAACAGTTATCATCAAAAAGACAAAAGCAAGTGGAGAAAGGGCAACGCTTTTACACTTTTTCTTAGACCAGACATTCTCTTGTGGGCAACACCTTACAACAACATTACAAAAATTTCCCCTATGTTATTAAAAGAATCTGTTCTTTTAAAAACCATAAACACATTAACTATAAGCAAATATACAACTGCTTACAAATTCATCTTCTATGTTCCTTAAAGCAGTGATTTTCAACTTTTTGCATCTCACAGTACACATAAACTGCTAAAATTTTGCAGCACATAAAAACATGTATGTTTTGCTGGTCTGACAAAACATAGGTATAATTTTGATTCATTCACACTGGATGGCTATTGTTGTCTTGGCTGCTGTCATTTCTTTTTTTTAATTTGACAATCTAAGGGAAAAGAGGTCAGTGTCTCTGACTAAATACTTAGGTACTGCATGTTTTGAAAATTTTTTGTTGCACACTGGTTGGAAATTGATGCCCTAAATTATTTCCAATCTATGATTGGTAAGAGTTCCCTAATAGGTCCTACACTGTTAATAGAAAAATAAAATAAAAACTAACCGGAAAGTTTTAAATCTTTTCACATTTTTTATTAACCAGACGTTCTCTCCCAAAATTGAAATTAGTAGTATTTTATTGAAGAATCATATCATGTGGCTGGTATCTCGGTTGAATAGGCATTTCTCTCTCTTCAGGAAATTACTTAGTGATGTTTGCCCTGTTCCCATCTACCAGACCAGCCTCTGTGAGAACCAACACTCTCTTCCTCCTTCTCAGACCTGAAAAGGGCCAGCATGTAAGACCTAGCGGTCTGGAGTGCCGAAGGCCTTGCCGAGGGAGTTGTACACCTGTTCAGTCCCTCCTCTCCTGACCACTGTGTGCTTAGGGACAGAGAGGGTGTAAGCCTGTGTTTTCAAAAGTGAAAGACAATACGTTTTTAAATTAAATGCTCTGCAGAAACAAATTTACCCATTTGAGCCTGGCCCACCACCTCAGGCAACTGAAAGCCGAAACAGGACACAGGACGCTTTCCTAAGGGGAGTGGCTTACTTGACTTTCTACCCATTAAGAACAGCCACCCACCTGGGTGTTAGAGTTTTGCTGCAGGAGAAGAGCAATTAAAATTTAATTTAGGTCTCTTAAACCTCCGATTTAAAAGTCCTTCAGAAAAACCTATATGTTCTCAGGCACTTCTGAGAACTGTTTTGTACAATTTCTGAAATTTTTTCATGCCCTTCACAACTGCCTTCCTCCCCAGATCGGTTGTATTCTTTACTCACCTTCCTAAGAATGACAGCGCTGGCATTTCACTTCCGCTTCACTCCTAGCACTGTTTCCCCCGTGCTCTCTAACCAAAGGCATCTACTGAACCTGTAGATCCCCCTCTGAGGAGGATGTTATTGTCTTTGCTTTATAGGAGGAAAAAAAAAGATGTAGCAAGGGTCTTTGGCTTGACCAAAGAAAAGAAAACTAGGGAACCACCCACATAAGATTTTTAAAATGCTGGAAAGTGCTAGAAGGAAAACCCTTCCATTTACCGCCTTACTATTACAGGGCCCTGCAGTTGCGGTGGGTCTCCGCGGTGGAGAGCCAGGCAGCATTTGCACACGACACAGAGAGGAAAGGCACTGTGGCAGTAGGGACAGATAAAACTTCTTGAGTAACATGATCCTATTTGAGCAAATAAAAAGATGTCTAAACTGTAAAAAAAAAAAAGATTTGAAATCTAGTTATAAGGCAGGATTCAGGATATACTGTGAGGTAGAAAAATAAATGATTTCCCATTCTTTCTCATCTTTATTTACAATTTTTTTTCTATTTTTATCGTGGATGAAGAAAGGTTCTGTGGAAAGTAACTCACAGGGTGATCAGATCATCAATTCTAACAGCGCAGGTCTCGGTGGGCAGTTGCGCCCCAGGCATATAGCTTCTTCCGTGGGAGGCTTATCTTGGCCTTAAGCCAGCCCTGCCCGTTGTTTCTGTGCGCCTAGGTTAACACACCTGGGAAATGTCCGCCCTCAGGAGGGCACACAACCTTCGCCAGCCCCCCTTGCCTCCCCCACTCCAATGTACTCTTCCTTATGCTCCCTCCTTAATTCCAAATGCATACAGGAAGCTGCAAAGTGTCATTTCTTTGAGGCATTTTCTCAGTCTGTTGAGACCTTTCTTCCAGGCATATCCTGTTTGACTCAGATTTTTATAAAAATTCTCTACAGGTTTGGACGTTCTAGTTCTTACACTGACGTGATAAAAGATTCCTGCTTTTGCACAGGTTTCAGAGAGCACCTTCGGACCAGAGCACGAGAGTGGGACAAACCCTGTCGGCACAACACTGCTAGTGCTTCGGGTAAGAAGAACAGACGTTTGGATCCTTCTTGCCTGGGATGCTGTCATCGCCACTACCTACCCCACCCCATTTCCACCACACTCCTGGCTTTGCCCAGCCCAGCCTGCAAAACAGGTAGCGTGGTCCAAGAGTGAGTCTGCCCATGAAGACCGGCCAGAAGAAGCCGGAGGGGACACACATGGGATTGGGGGTAAGGCTGGGGTAAACTCCTTAGAAAACAAACGAGGAAAACCTGCAGCTTTGCCAGCCCGAGGATGCCAGTGAAGTTAGGGGTCAACAGTGGACCAGCCAGAAGTTCAATCGGAGGCCCTGTAAGGGAGAGAGCCATGCAAGTACCAAGGAAGCCTGAGCTGACTGGAAACCGTGACCATGGGTAGGGAGACCCGGAGAAGCCTTGTGGAAAGTAAAGACCAAAGCCGACTTCAGACCTGGCTGAATGCCCAATGTGCTTCTCAATCACACACAGGTAGCAGACGGAGAAGGCCAATGAAATCAGTGTTCAAGCACAACCTCTCCGCCAAACCCGGGGCCATGCAGTTCCATGGGGACCGGTAGGAAGCCAAACTAAAAAAATAAATAAATAAACAGCAGTCACATCAACAGCCCCATTCCACAAGGAACACAGACTGTGAAGTTAAATAACTCCAAACAGTTTATATATATAAAGCTGTTTTATACACACACGCACACACACATATTTTTTTAAATATTTTATTTATTTATTTTTTTAGAGAGAGGGGAAGGGAAGGAAAGAGGAAACATCAATGTGTGGTTCCCTCTCATGCACCCCCTACTGGGGCCCTGGCCCACAACCCAGGCATGTGCCCTGACTGGGAATCGAATTGGCAACCCTTTGCTTCACAGGCCGGCACTCAATCCACTGAGCCACACCAGCCAGTGCAATAACTCCAAACAGCTTTTTAAAAAAACAATAACAATGTCAAAATATATGACAAAGATCTTATCCTGTACAGCCATGGGAGGAGGTCTTACCCCCTAGGTCAGCAGAGAAAGCTTAGGAAAGAACTCCTGGTTACAGCAGAGCTCAGTGGTTGTGGGAGCCCCCTTCCGGTACTACCTCCTCCCCTCCTTAAAAGGGGCGCCCTGCTCCTTGGCCTTCTGTGTGCACGTGGCTCGCCATGTCTGCGCTTACCTGAAGGCAACTCTTTCTTTCTCCTGAATAAATCTTTTGATTTTCTTTCTTTTATCAAAATAAATCTTTTGATAAAGGAATACCTAGTGACTTTCGCTTATAGTCAATAACAGAAACTCAGAAACGTAGATCGGGATTGAGGGTTTCAACAATATATTATGATAAATATTCAATTTTCAACAAAAATATTAAAACACATATAAAGCATCAGGAAAGTATGACTCAGAAAGAAAAGCAGTCACTAGACGCTGACGCTCAGTGTCTGGGCCCAGATGTTGCATTAAGCAGGCAAACACTTTAATGCAGTTATTACAAACATGTTCAAGTAATTAACAGAAACTGTGTTCAGAGAATGAAAGAAAACTATGATGACAGTGATTCTCAGTACTTTGTATGTATTAACACATTCAATTCTAGCACCAAAAAGATAAACAGAGGCTATAAAAATGGAGCTACAGCACCCATTAATACTATTTTAGGACAAAATGCCATTGATAGTCTATCTACTTTGCTTTCTTGCTTAACCTTATTTTTGTGAACATGAAACAGTATTGATAAAAGGTCCCCTGAGACCTGTTTTCCCAATAACTGGGTCGATTGAGCCACAGGTTTCTCAACCATTGAAGGGTTCCAGGAGCATTTTGTTCTTGTGGTTGAGGTGGGAACGCAAGAGCCCAAAATTTCATTTGAAAATTTAAGCTATTTTTTCAAGGAAGCGATATTCAGGCTAACAAAAACTTCTAACACATTACGTCACTAAAGTTGTATATATAGTACATGTCATCAAAGGTAGAAATGCATGCTGAAAAGCAACCCAGGACACAAGGGTATCTCAAATGCAGCCCCCAAAATGAAAGTAGGAACCCACCCCTTCACTTTATCAATGATACCAAAGTCCAGAAAGCATAAACGACTTGTTCCAGTTCACATGAAGAATGGAAAAATCAAAACTAAAAGTTAGATTTCCATATTTCTAATCCAGTGTTTCTGAAGTTATGCTTGAAACTCAGGATTTAGAATCTTTGGAATGTGATAAACACATTTAAGTGATTTACATTATGGTTTTAGATGGCCAAGAACACAATTATATTATGATTAATATTATGATAAGTATACAGACCTCAATGTTTATTTTTTATGTTAATATCTGTTGAGTTGGGTACTATTCTATAATATTTTATGTGTATTATCATATTTAATAGTTTCATTGGGGTATTTATTTCACTTACAAATAAGAAGGCTGAGGCTCAAGGATGTTAAATTATTTATACAGTGGTAGAGCAGAGTTAATTATATTAATCACAGCTAATTATTTTGCGCATTTACTATGAATCAGGCATTTTCCTCGGTGCTGTATACATACTGACACATTCAGTTCTCATACCAAACCTGTGAGGTCATCACCCACAGTTCCCCATTTCACAGACAAGAAAATGAATGCACAGAGAAACTGAGTAATTTTACCAGGGTAACACAGCTAATGAGCACTGGTGGCAGCATTTGGCCCCAGGCAGAAGTTAAACCCAGCCAATATGAAGTTGAACTACACAGTCATCCTTTTATCTACTGTTCTCACTTTACTAGACCAGACTTTTAAATCACTACATGGAAAGGCATGTCGTACCTCAGTATTCTTCTAGTCATTGTTGGCTCTCTCGTGGATTCTAAAAAGCAGTCAAAAGCAGCCTATGAATTAAACAGGTTAGAGTAAAATTAATAGGTTTTAACACTGGATGCAATGATAAAAGATCTTCTTGCTCTGCCTTCCTCTAGTCTCAGTGTCTATTATACTCTTTTGAAATAGTCATTACTGACTTATCTGTGTGGATGAGTCTGAGGTTCTTTTCTATCTCTAGTGTCTCCTGGCTGTGACCAATCTATATTTGTTAGTCAAAGTACTGAAGCACCAAATTACAGTAATTGTATTAAGAAAGAAAAAGTAATAAGTTCAGGGATGATTTGATTACTTACAAGTATATATTAAGCACAAGAAAAATAAGATTGCATTGTAAGAAAAAGCTCTTTATATTTGATATGGATGTAACAGTAATATTGAAGTGTAACTGAATATAATTTTTAAAGTTTAAACATGAAAGGAAATGAATCAGAGCAATATAAGAATTTTATTTATTATATTTAAGGTTATATTTACAAAACACCTTTCCTCTAAAATTATTTTGGAAAATTAATAAAAGCAAAACCTGGTACCAAAAACAAATGACTTATTGACAATTAATTTTATTTTGAAGCAAAAGAACAGTTTCCAAATATATTTAAGTTGTTTTTTTCTTACTAATTTTGTGAATCTCAGCCATTTGTAATATGCCGTATAATCTTTTTAAGTGTACTATTCTTTTTTACTATATCTTTCCATTCTAGTCCGTCTATATTTGTCTTAAGAATTTAAATTTTTCCCTCTCTACAATTTTTCAGTCCAGGAATTTTCCTCTTTTTATTTTTTATTTATATTTTTATTCCTTTGCATTTCTTTCCTCCCTTCAATTCCCCCATCTTACTCAAAATAATCTGTCTCTCTTTCTAATATTTTTATTATGCCTTATTTATTTGAACTTTTCAGAGAGCAACTAATGGTGTGTCCTGTGTTAATTCAAAAAGTGTTTGCACACATGTAATCTCATTCATTCTCATAACAATACTATGAAATACACATTATTATTCACTTTTAATAATGAGGAAAATAACCTCTTTTAAAGCTAATTGAGATACTCAGAATCATTAAGCTTGGTAACAGAAGTAGATTTCTAACCCAGATATCATAACTCTAAGCCACACTGTTTCTTCTACATCAAGGTGGCAAAGAAGAGAATTGGCTTATGTACTAAATAAACATTAACCTAAATGCCTAATGATAATCTAATATGTGTTCTGGACTTTAAACACAGTGTGAGATACAATTATTTAATTGAATGTGTATTGAGAAACTACTAAATAAAACTGTACAATGTACAGACCTTGGGGCTAACAGAAATAAGAAATTAAAACCCATACTCTCACCTTTATGAAGTCACAGGCAAAAGAGCAAAATTAGATATTCATGAAAAGAAGATAGGTGCCTGATATTAAATAAGTGGAGAATGATGTCTTCAGATAATTAAAGCCATGGGAACTTCATCGAAGAATAGATCACTGGGAGCTAGAAGGTAGAAGAAAGTTGGGTGGATCTGGGTTGGACCCTAAATGATGGCGGTTTGTAGAAAAGTAGAAAGCACAGAGAAGACATTTCTAAGAAATAGAGTAGGTGAAGATACAGAAAAAAGTACAAAGAAATTACAAAGAAGGAAGTACAAAGAAAGTACAAAGGTGTTCCAATAACCCATAAAAACAAATAATGGTCACTACTGGGATTAGAACATAAAAGTATTACTGAGTATGAAATTATTAGAGGAACTATCAATCAACATGGAAGAATGCAGATGTGAAAAGCACCAAGATTCCATCTACATACAATAGCTCACCAAGTGCAACAAAACTATTTTTAATAAAGCTAAACTTCTGGACAAAAAAAAAGAACAAATTCTCCATGTTAGAAATAAAGAGAAATTTTAAATCTGTAGCAAGTTGGTAATTACACCATATTTGAGACTTAGGAACTGGGATTCCTAAGTCTCAAATAACCATCCACTGGGATGGTTAATAAAATCTTAAAGAGATCTATGTGACAGCCACTGGGCAGAGCAGTGACTTGGAGCAGGTCACCCGAAGACAGTGGTTCCTCTTACTCATCTCCTTTTGCAATTTCACTTTTCATGGTTTCAGTTACCCACAGTCAACAGCAGTCAAAAAAATATTACATGGAAAATTACAGAAATAAACAATTTATAAGTTTTAAATTGCCACTGTTCTAAGTAGCATGATGAATTCTCACACCATCATTCTCTGTCCTATGCAGGACGTTAATGATCTGTTTGTCCAGTGCACCACACTGTGTACCCTCCCACCCATTAGTCACTTAGGAGCTGTCCACATTATCAGATCAACAGTTGCAGTTCCAGGGTTTGTGTACAAGTCACTCTTCTATTACTTAATAATGGCCCAAAGCAGAAGAGTTGTGATCTTTGCGATTCAGATATATTAAAGAAAAGCTGGAAAGTTCTCTCTTTAAGTGAAAAGATATGTATGTATTTTTTTAAAACTATACATATATACGTATACACATACACATGCATATATGTATATATAATGTTTGGTTCTATTCAGGGTTTTGGGCATCCCCTGGGAACCTTGGAACCTACCCCCGGCAGAGCAGCAGGACTACAGCGATGCCAAGAAGCAGGCAGCAACTGTGCCCGTTAACAAGAACCGGAAACACTTCACCACTAATACAGGAATTTAACTGAGAACTGAGTGCTTCCCTCCCCCCAGTACTAACATATAAGAAGAGATAGAGTCGCCCAGGAGAAATCAAAGCTCCAAATCTGAGTCATAGGCATATGCGGAGCCCAAATTCACACCACACATTTGATACAGGAAGAGCAGACTGAGAATATAATATAAGAGCTGGCCCTGATCTGTTAAAATGCGTCCTCTCCGAGGTGGGAGTGAGTTTGATACAACTGAGAACTAGCAAGAGGCAAAGGATGAAGTAAAATCCATAAATCAAAACCAGGACATCATTTTTTAATTCATTTGGAAAAAAGGGATAGAAATGCTCATGCTTTAAGAAAGGCATGTTTTGTTATCTAGAAAGGTCACACCAAAACCAGGAGAGTAATTTAAACAAATACACTCACAGACATATCAAGTATGGTCATTTTCTTAAATCCTGGAAAATGCTTTGCCATTACTTCTATGTTCATTCTTAATATTCTCAGATTCCTCAAATGTTATTAGAAATACTGGAGTTCATCCTATGTGAAATGTGTCTTAAGTTTTTGTTCACAAACTATATTCACAGTGATGGCCTTAGTATCTTCTAATTGATTACGTATTTAGATGTATTTAGTTGAATTTTTAACTGAACTATTTATCGTATTTTTTATAATTCAATTAATATATATATATTTAAATACCAAGTCAAGAACAGAGTAAAAGAAACACATTTAAAGTCATGCAAACATTTTAAAAGTTTACTGGTCAAGACCCTTGCTGAAATAACGACTAAACCATGTACCTTAAGAGAAAGAAATTGAAGTGAAAGGAAGAAGTAACAAGAAACAATGATTAAATGGATGCTCAAGAAAATTAGCAGAAATGGATGAAGTCAGTAAAAACCTAAAAAAAGATAATAAACATTAAAAAAACAAAAAAACAGAAAAACAGAAATGAAAAACATAATATATGGAATTAAAAATACCCTGGAAAGAATCAACAGCAAATTACATAAAGGGAATGACTGATTCACTGATTTAGAAAACAAGGTAACAGAAAACATCCAATCTGAGCACAAAAATAAGTGAGAATTAAAAAACAGGATAGTTTAAGAAACCTCTGGGGTAACATCAAGCCTATAACAACATCCATCATGGTACCAGAGGGAGGAGAGAGAGAGAAAGGGCTTGAGAGCCTTTTTGAAGAAATGATTGAAAACTTCTCTAATCTGGTGAAGAAAAAAGACACACAAGTCCAGAAAGCACAGAGTCCCAAACAAGATGAACCCAAAGCAGCCTACACCATGACACATCATAATTAAAATGGTAAAGTTTAAAGACAGAGAGGAAATCTTAAAAGCAGCAAGAGAAAGACAGTTAGTAACCTATAATGGAGCTCCCAGAAGGCTGTCAGCTGATTTCTCAACAGAAACATTTTGGGCCAGAAGGGACTGACATGAAATATTCAGAGTGATGAAAAGCAAGGACCTACAACCAAGACTACTCTACATAGTAAAGCGACCATTTAAAATTGAAGAAAAAATAAAGAGTTTCTCAGACAAGAAAAAGCTAAAGGAATTCATCACCACCAAAATAGTATTATAAGAAATATTAAAGGGACTTTAAGAAAAAGAAGAAAAATGGGAGGAACATAATTATAAAGAATAAAATGGCAATAAATATGTACATGTCAATAATCAGTTCAAATGTAAATGAATTAAATACTCCAATCAAAAGACATAGAGTAGCTGAATGAATAAAAAACAAGATCCATACGCTCTCATATTCTGTCTACAAGAGACCAACCTCAGAACAAAAGATATACATAGACTGAAAGTAGAAAAATAGAAAAGATATTTTATGCAAATAGAAATAAAAAATATCTGGGATAGCAATGCTTATATCAGACAAAGTAGACTTTAAAACAAAGGCTATATTTCCAGTCAAGATGGAAGCATAGGTAAACACGCCTCACCTCTGTGCACACCTATAGCAAAAAATACAGCTATTCTACAAAGCAAATATCGCCCAGAATAATCAGAAAATCAAATTCTATGGAAGTCCAACGACCAGGTATTTAAAGAAGCCACATTCATCCAGACAGGTAGGAGGGGCGGAGACAGAGAGATGCAGAGTCACTAAGTGGCTCAGGGAGGTTCAGAGAGGCATAGAAACAAGAATGGGTGGTCCCACATCCACATGTGGTAGATAAAAAATGGGAGGGAGACCTCAGGAGTGAAGAATCCCAACCCCAGTCCAGACCACCCAGCCCAGGTTCCAAGAGCCAGAAAGATAAGTCACCATAACTTCTGGCTGTAAAAACCAGCAGGGTTGGGTCAGTGGAAGAAACTGGCCTCTTAAAGGGCCCGCAACAGATTTGGGACTCATGCAGAACCCCCGCCCCCATCTAGGATTCAGCACCAGGGCAACAGCTGGAAGGGCAGTGGTGGCATATGCAGAGAAAGTAAAGTGTGAGTGGGGAGACACCTTCCTCCCAAGCAAAACTCCAGAGGCCAGGCAGTGGCACTGTCCCCTCTGTGAGCCCTCTCCCACACAGAGCAACAGAGTGGTTACACAGGACGCCCTGCCCTGGCAATTACCCAAGGCTCCACCCCACACAACTTAACAGGTGCGCTAAGGCAAGGAGTCAAAGCAGCTCTACCTAATACACAGAAACAAACACAGGGAGGCTGCCAAAATGAGGAGGCAAAGAAATATGGCCCAAATGAAAGAATGGATCAAAACTCCAGAAAAAGATCTAAATGAAATGGAGATAAGCAACTTGCCAGATGCACAGCTCAAAATCCTGGTTATCAAGATGCTCCAGGAACTCACTGGGTACTTCAATGCCATAAAAAATACCCAGGCAAAAAATGAAGGTTGCATTAAGTGAAATAAAGAAAATTCTACAGGGAACCAACAGTAGAGAGGATGAAGCCAAGAATGAAATCAACAATTTGGAACACAGGAATGAAAAAACATTCAATCAGAACAGTAGAAATAAAAAAGAATTTAAAAAATGAGGATAGGTTTACGAACCTCTGAGACATCTTTAAACATACCAACATCTGAATCATAGGGGTGCCAGAAGAAGAAGAGGTGAGAATTTGAAAACTTATTTGCAAAAATGATGAAAGAAAACTTCTCTAATTTGGTGAGAGAAATAGACATGCAAATCCAGGAAGCAAATACACTCCCAAAGATGACCCAAAGAGGACCACGCCAAGACACATCATCATTAAAATCCCTATGTTTAAAGATAAAGAGAGAATCCTAAAAGCAGCAAAAGAAGAGCAGATAGTTACTTACACAGGAGTTCCCATAAGACTGTCAGCTGATTTCTCAAGAGAAACTTGGCAGGCTAGAAGGGACTGGCAAGAAGTATTCAAAGTGATGAAAAGCAAAGGCCTACAACCTAGATTACTCTATCCAGCAAAGCTGTCATTTAGAATGGAAGGGCAGCTAAAGTGCTTCCCAGATAAGGTAAAACTAAGGAAGTTCATCATAACCAAGCCATCATTATATGGAATACAAAAAAGGAATTATATAAGAAAAAGAAAAAAGATCAAAATGATGAACATTAAAATGGCAATAAATTCACCGCTATAAAGGATTGAATCTAAATAACAAACTAAGCAAACAAGCAGAACAGGAACAGAATCATAGATGTGGAGATTATTTGGAGTGTTATCAGTTGGGAGGATGAAGGGGAAAACAGGGGGAAAGGTGCAGGGATTAAGAAGCACAAATTGGTAGGTACAAAATAGATGGGGATATTTAGAACAGTACAGGTAATGGAGTAGCTAAAGAACTTATACGCATGACCCATGGACATGAACTAAGTGGTGGGATTGCTGGAGGGAATTGGGATTTCCATTCCTACCGGGTGGAAGGGGGCAAAGAGAAAAAAGCTGGGATAACTGTAATAACATAAACAATAAAATATATATTTTTAAAAGGTTATAATAAGTGACAAAGAGGGACATTACATAATGATAAAGGGAACAATCCAACAAGAGGATATAAATCTTGTAAACATTTATGCACTCAACATAGGAGCACCTAAATATATAAAGCAAATATTGACAAACATACAGGGAGAAATCGACAGTGATACAGACATAGTAGGGGATTTAAAAATCCATAAACATCAATGGATAGATCTTCCAGGCAAAAAATCAACAAGGAAACAGAGGTCTTAAATGACCCACTAGCCCAGATGAATTTAATTAATATTTTCAGAGCTTTTCACCCCAAAGTAGAAGAATACACATTTTTTTAAGTGCACATGGAACATTTTCCAGAATAGACCACATGTTAGGATACAAAACAAGTCTCAATAAATTTAAGAAGATTGAAATTTTATTAATTATCTTCTCCAATCATAATGGTATGAAAGTAGAAATCAAATACAAGAGGAAAACTGAAAAACACACAAACATGTGGTGGCTAAATAACATGTTACTTAACAAAGAAGGCAAACAGAACAAAAACAAATAATCCAAAAATTAACATGGAACCACACAAGACCCCAAGTAGCCACGGCAATCCTGAGAAAGAAAACAATGTTGGCGGTATCACACCACCTGATATCAAATTATATTATAAGCCTATAGTAATCAAAAGAGCATGATACTGGCATAAAAACAGACATACAGATCAGGCAGCCCAGAAATAAACCCACATCTACATGGCCAATTAATATCTGACAAAGGAGGCAAGAACATATAATGAGTAAACATAGTCAATAAATGGTGTTGGAAAAATTGAACAGAGAAATGCAAAATATGAAAATAGACCACCATGTTTTACCATACACAAGAATAAACTAAAAGCAGATTAAAGACTTAAATGTAAGACTCAAAATCGTAAAACTCCCAGAAGCAAACACAGGCAGTAAAATATCTACCAGTGGATATATACATATATCCTCAGTCAAGGGAAACAAAAGAAAATAGGACCACATCAAACTAAAAAGCTTTTTCACAGCAAAGGGAAACATCAACAAAACAAGACAAACTACTGAATGGGAGAACATATTTACCAATCAATAAGAAGTTACTATATAAAATTTATAAAGAATTCACACAACTCAACACCAAAAAGAATCCAAACATCCAATTAAAATTAGGCAGAGAACCTGAATAGACGTTTCTCCAACGAGGACATACAGATGGCCAACAGACATATAATGAGATGCTCAACATCACTAACAGTCAGAGAAATGCAGACTAAAGCCACAGTGAGATACCACCCCACGCTTACCAGAATAGCCATCATGAGTAAGTGAACTAACAGCAAGTGCTGGCGAGGATGCGAAGGAAAGGGAATCTTAGTGGTGGGGATGAGGGTTGATGTAACCACTATGGAATACAGTATGGAAGGTCTTCAAAAAGTTAAAAATTGAACTGCCTTATGACCCAGCGATTCCACTTCTGGGGATGATATCTCTAAGAAACCCCAAACACTAATTCGAAAGAATGTGTGCACTCCAATATTCACTGAAGCATTATTTGCAATAACCAGGATATGGAAGTAGCCCAAGTGCCCATCAACAGCAAGTGGATAAAAAGGGGTGGTACATATATGCAATGGAATATTGCTCAGCCATAAAAAAATAAATAAATAAATAAAAGAATAAAATCTTACCATTTGTGACAGATGGAGGACCCAGAGGTATTATGCTCCGTGGAATAAGTCAGTCAGAGAAAGACAAATACCGTATGATTTCACTTACATGTAGAATCTAAAGAAGGAAATGAAAGAATGAACAAAAACACAGACTCATAGATACAGAGGTTGCCAGAGGGGAAAGAGGGTTGGGAGACTGGATGAAAAGGGTGAAGGGGTTCAGAAGAGCAAATTGGCAGTTACAGAACAGTCACAGGGATGTCGAAGTCCAGCAGAGGGAACACAGTCGATAGTGCCGTGCATAGGCATGGTGGTAGGTGGGCACTGAAAATACTGGAGGACCACTTTCTAAAGCCTTTAAGTGTCTAACCACTGTGCTGTACACATGAAACTGTGATAAAATAATACTGAATACAAGCTGTAATTGAAACATAAAATTCAGAAAAGAAATACATCACGTGAAGAGCATTACAAGAAAAATGAAAAATAATCTCCCTAAATTTTTCTTAGAAAAGTTATCATTTAAAAAGTAAAATTGAATAATACATTTATACATCAATCTAATCATTATATGTGGAATTTTGTGTCCTGAAAGATAACGAATACACATTTTTTGAAAAGTAAATCTTTATTTTTAAAATGATGAAATGCTAGCAAAAAGGAAGTTTTAACAAAACCAGAGATACATCATCATGCATGTCGTGTGTTAATATATAAAGCATAGCTTTAGAAAAAAAGCTTACTATATTACCCTTAAATTTTTTAATGAATTATGTGTTAAAAAGTGAAGGGGTTCAGATGGGCTCCCCCAAGATGTGCCGCTTTGGCGCGTGGATGACTTTGAATGGAAGGCCATCAAGAGCCTGCAGGCCCCAACAAACTTTTACCTCTGCCTTAAAGAGTTTAAATTTGGGCCCTGCCCATAAGAAGAGTTATTGCCAGGATGACTTTTTTATGCCCTCTCTGTAGGGAGAGATGTCTCACTGCTAGACATTGCTCCTGTCACCCAGCACCTGGCCCATCTGCAGCCCCAGGGTGCCTGCTTCAGCCTCAGCTCACAGTGACATCTATATCCCATTTTAACTTTCTGTCTCTGATTCTCTCATGTATGTGTTGTTCCCATGTGAGTGTGTGTGGCTCTTTTCTCCTGTTAATCTGTCGCATGTTGATTTAATTGTTAGACCACTGGAAGAACCTAGAAGTGTAGAGGAAAATTTCCTCCTTCCCTAACAAAAAGATTAAGTAAGACATTGTCAAATGTCTATAGATACAAAATACTGAAAGTGGTATAAAATAAAACTTATGGGATGCACCTTAACAATTATTTAAAAGGAGAATTATAGGCTGAAATAAATACATTAAGGAAAAAGGGAAAGGGAAAAATAGTGATTCAGCATTAAAGTCAAGAGGCTAGAAAAGAAAAATTCAGTAAATTCAATCAAAATAGCAAGAAAATAAGTGTACAAATTAATGAAATAAGAAGTAAAGTATCACTTGAGATCATTTTTATGCCTAATCTTAGAAAATATTAATAACCAATCTCTGGGAAGAGTGATTAAAGGAAAAGAGCAAATACATATTACAAAAGAAAGAGAGCACATAACTACAGATTAAGACATGATTAAAAATACATGGGAATTCTACAACGTACTTCACTCTAATAATTTTGAATTCTTGGATGAAAAAATAAGAAAAGCCACTCAATTTATTTTTGAGACTAGTATAAACCTGATATTCAAATCAGAATTAAATGTCAACTATAGTTAGGTGTAAAAATCCTAAATGAAATATTAGCAAATAAATTTCAAAAATATGAATAAAAATCATAACCAAGTGGGTTTTCCAAATAATGCAAGGATGATTCTAAAATAGAAAATTCATTATTCTGGGATACTACATGAATGGATTAAGATGGAAAAATCCAGTGACCTTATATGCATGTAGCATTCAATAAAATTACTCATTTGTGATTAAAAAACAACAACAAAAATCTTAATCAACTAAGAATAGAATGAGAGTAAACATTGCATTTAATGGTGAAACTTTAAAAGCATTTCCAATAAAGTAGGGAAGGATTCTCTGAGGTACTAATTAGACCAAAAAAACAAAAAAACAAAAAACACCAAAATGTTAAGAAAACAGGACTTAAGGATTTAAGGATGAATTAAGGAGGCATTTCCTTTTCTCGGTAGCTCTGTGAATGGGCAGCCCACCCTCAATCCATATACAGACTTTCTATTGAGGGCAATGGGATTAGTGCGAGGTTTAAGTACAACACGAGCAATTGAGATCCCCCCTTTGTTAAGAGGTTCCCTGTGCAAGACGTTGAAGAGGGGCACGAGACCCGCCCTCCTGTTGGAGGGCCAAGCCCTCATGTTTAAAGCCTCCGGAGCCCTTTGGGTGAGCAAACGTGTTGCACTAATAAGTTAGGCGGGGTAACATAAGTCCCAAACATAAAAGTTTTTCAATTTTAAAAGCTTTTTTATGGCCATTAAACATTTCAGACAAATACTCATTATGAACTAATTGGTAGCAAATGTTAATTTGAAAACTTAAGCTGGCTTTGAGTTATAGTGGTTTGGTTTTGGGACTTAAGAACTAAAATAATGAGAAAAATCGTGTGAGCATCTTTTCATGCTTAAAAATTTTAATCAGCAAAACTTATTGTTCTTTAGATGCCAACTCTTAATAAAATAAGCCTTCTCATCCCAGGGTTAGGGAAGCCTCTCTAAATTCTTTATATTATTAAGATAATTTATTCTGATGTGTCTCCCCCCTTTTCACTGTCATTCTCTTGATCTGCTGAGACATGTTTGCAAAATTCCCTTTAAGTTTTGAAATCTTAAGAATTAGAAACAGAGGTTTTCTACAGAGGTGTCCACCCATTCTTAGGATTCCCTAATCTAAATATCTCAGTACTTAATTTCCTCCTTATCTATTAATACTAGATAATTCAGGCTGCATGTTTCCCCCCCTCTCTTATTGACTCTGCATCTGCTGTTCTTGCATAATAATGTTCTCATCTTTTATCAGGTTGTGGGAGGGGGAGAGAGAGATAGCAGGTTGGAATCTGTCAGCTGACACCCATACTTGTGCTCACACACGTGTCCTGCTGGTCACTTCTATGCTTTTTTCCAAGCCTTGTCTCTGCTACTCTATTCTTATCGCTTGCTTTAAATCGTGGCTTAAAACGCATTTTCCTAAAGGCCATCCTTGATCAGCTTTACTTAAGATGCTTACTATTCTATATTCCTCAATTTACAATCTTAACTTGTGGATTTTGATTGTCATGCATGTTGCTTAAACAAATACCTTTGCATCTGTATATTTCATCACCTCTCAAGCTTGATGCATGAATTATGCTTTCTTCCCCTCTTTTCTATCTTTTCCCTCCCTCCCTCCCTCCCTCCCTCCCTCCCCTTTCTCTCTTTCTTTCTGTGCCCCTCCCTTTTTCCCTACTTTTGAGACTTATTTTATTTCTAGAACTGCAGGTTCTTTTGTGAACATTTGCCCTACTATGAAACCAATTTTTATTTGTAGGTGTTATAATAAAATCAGTTAGGTTACATATGAAAGTTAGTCATATATTATTTAGAGGCAATATAAGAAAAAGAAAAGAGGTTCGAGCTAGTCTGTTCCATGGTTTAACTTTCACTGTGTATATGTTTGCATTTTTATCTAAGGGAAGCACACAGCACGCGGGTTGCAGAAGAGTTTGGTGCTGTATCGTGAGTGTTTAAATCCCTGCACAGTCATTCACTGGGTGTTTCGGGCTAAGTTACATGACTTTTCTTCAACTCTGTTTTTACATCTGTAATATGGGAATAATCATAGCATCCATCTGTTAATATTGCTGTGAGAACTTAAAAAATCAATGTATGTAGGGTACCTGATATAAATCTTGTACAAGTTTCAGCTATCACAATGTAAGAGTACCTTGTCCACACATGGAAACTCCAAAAACTCTGAAACAAAATTGTCTCCCATGACTAATTTCCAAGCACTGTACTTTACTATCATGACACCATTTTAATCTTCCTTTATCCATTTTAGTGAAACTAAACTTACATTACTGTGAGAAATATCAATGTATTTGATTCAGACCCCACAGAAGAATGCAGCACTAAATTCAATATACAAAAAAAGTTACCTTTGTAAACTAAAAAAAAAACACAACACAAAACACACACACACAAAAACCCAAAAAACAGTACATCTGAAAGATCTCTGACTCCAAGACTTTTGGATAAAAATTTGTATCTCATTATAATTTCCTCTAGATATTTGCCCTTATATAATATTAGTTCAGAGTGAATGATTATTTCCATTTCTGAAAGTATATCAGTCCAGGGGACCCTTTGTACCTTTTCACCCATGTGTCTCCCTTCCCTTTTCTATTTCATGCTTCTCCTATCATCCTATGAGAGTTAAGAACTTCATTCAGAGATGAGTGACAGAAAACTTGACACCAGAGCCTTGGCTCTGAGTTGATTTTTATGCTATGGTAAGAAGTCCAGTGACTGGAATTGCAGGGTCAGTACAGGGGCCCCATAATGGCAGTTTCCTAATAGCATCAGTGCCTCAAGGGACAAGGCAACCCCAGCAGATGTCCACTTACCTGTTATTAGCCTGAACTGTGTTATAAGCCCTCTTGTAGTGGCAAGAAAGGTCAGGAAATCAAGTTAGACTTATTACACATTCTAAGGCAGAGGCAATAAGACATAATTGGATTGTAATGGACATTAAGTCAGCCAACCTGCAGCTTCTGCTACTCTGCCCATGCCCCCAATGACAGGTGGTAGAACTGAGTGAGAAGACATTGTCATCATCAATGCTTCAGGGTAAAGGGAAATATTTACAATTGTTTTTGTTCCCCACATGCTACTGTGGCCATATTAATATCTCTAGTTGCTTCACTGAATGAAACATGGAATCTGTTAACCTCCCCATCCCCAATCAAATCTCCAAGTTATTAGCCTTGGGTGTTTTGTTCAACCTTTTCCCGTGCTCCAAGCTTTGCAAGAGCTCTCTTTTGTCTTTAACATTAGATGAACGTAAGTGTGTGTATGAATATCCATGATTCTGTAAGAGTTTATCTGTGGATATGTTTGTACGCAAGCATGAAAAATGAGGTAAGGCTGCAGATGTACGTATAAATAAACCTGTGTTTGTTTGTAATCACTGTTTCACTAATTCTCAAATTGAAGGAAAAGGTGTTCTTACCAAGGAAAAATGAAAACATACCAGTCCACCTCTCCACAATGCTTCTCCTCTTTTTCTGTAAACCTTTGTCTGGGAAACTTCTGCTTCTAACCAGTTAGTTACCCTTTCTTTGTCCCTGATCCTTTCCTGGTGCTCGTGTCTCCTCAGTGACAAGTAAAAGGTTTACCAGAGCAATGGTTGAGTTAGGAATACTGTGAGCCAGTGCAATAGGTCCCCCAAAACATTTCCTTAAACTAGGAATTCAAAATTAGTTTATTAGCATATTACCAAATTCCACTACGGTTCTCTATCCCACTAACTCTACAAAGAAATATTCCATCTATCCGTCCAACGAGCCTACTTTAAAGAGTAGTTGCTTTCATTGACTGACCACAAAAAGCCATAAATGTTCATGTTGGAAGGTTAGAAAACATTAAGAAACTATCAGCATATACAAAGGATCTGATTTTCTTCTTGTCATTATTTTTTATGATACTTGTCTGTGTTTAATTTAACTGCTATTGTGTTGCTGAATTAGTCCTTTTTATTTTCCTCTGGGAATTTTCCCTTTTCTCTTTGTTATAGCCTACATACTTCATCAGCAAAAAATTCCTCCTCCTTGTTACTCTTGTTGTAAATATATTTGGTTTATCTAATCCTGGTTATTCCCATAGGAACACCATTACGGCCTCTTCCTACTCTCAAGATCAGCCATTCATTCTCACTCTTCATTTATGTTATCATATGCACAAAAATCCATAATTTGACCTCTATTTTTTGCCTCTGTGGCTACCAACCACCATTGAAATGTCTCTTCTAAGGAAATTAATTTAAAGCGCCTTTTTAATGCTATAAAAATTTCTATTAGTGAATGTTTCGTAGTCACAATGATCTATTCTTCTTCAAAAATCCTGTTAAAAAGGAAATCCTAAAACTTCACAGAATCATAAAAGCAAAAGGGATTTCTCTGAGGTCATCTAGCCTATGTTCTTTCCCCTGGGATTAAACTGTCCCAGAGTGATTGATTCTCATATGCTTTATTAGAAAACAAAGAAATATGTATATTTTCCTTTCCTATTTTTGTCTTTGGATTCCAAGACTCAGGGAGAACATGGCAGTGAGGAGTGCTATGTGCCTCCCTATAGCTCTTGGTGGGAGGGCACAGACATTAGAGTACCAGACAATAGAAACATGACTCTGACATTAAAAAAAAAAGCCTCTGTGTTTCCTAAAAACGCATGCTATTGCTGATAACGTCACTTCCCTTGTGTGGATAACATTACCAATGATAGCTGAGAGTTATTGAGTCAATCAATGAACCAATTCATTTAAACCAACTTATTATTGTGCTTGCTTCATCATTTTTTACTTTTCCATTACTTTTATTCCCATTTTGTTCTCTCAATATTCCAGGTTGGTTGATTGTGTCTCCTCTGGCACCACCAACTCGTAAACACCACCATTTGTAGATAAAATGAAGTTATTCATGGACACTAAGTTCCAAAGTCATCATGTAAGGCAAAAATCTTGGAGAGGTAAATTTGCTGCAAATCTTTTATGAGAATACCACATGGAAGTCTTCTCCTATGTCTCTATAAATCCATCTCATTTCGTTTTTCTCCTAATGTTGAAAGAATGGCTAGTTTTATTTTAGTTAAATATCTGATAAGGACATTATTTGTGCTTGAAGGCCAAGGGCTATGAGGTTCAGAAATTATAAAAATAACTTATAACATGGAAATTATATATATATATATATATATGGCATGGCAAGATCCTCAGTTTAAATGAAACTAAAACTAATTGGGAGATCAGTAAGGCCATATCCCTCCTATGTTTAGTGCTGGACATTTATACATATTCTCATCGAGTGAAATGTCAGGCAAACTGACCTACACTATTTAAATGATGACAATGACAATGATTATTATTATTATTAATATATTGGCTGAACTGAGGGCATGAGCTGGATTCAAGTAGGTTAAATGAACATGTATTTTATTCTCCCCATATGTCACTGAAATCGCTCATTCCAAAATCACCAATAGATTATTTTCAGTTACCAGAACACTCTGGTATAGTTGTGACTACTGACTACTTTCTCCTTTTATTATCTTTCTTCTTCGGCTTCTTGGGTACCATTCTTTTCTGATTCTAGTGTTACCTCTGTGTGAATTACAGGGAGTCATTATGGGTTTCTTTTTCTAAAACCAGCTCTTAAATATTACAATTTCCTTGTTTTTTCTCCTTTACACCTCTCGCTTGTCCACACTGTCCGTTACTGCCTTGATTATTCTGATTTCCAACGGGTGTCTCCAACCTGAGCTTCCGACAAGTATGTGCTGCTGTCCCCTCAACATGGCCTCCTGGATACCCTACAGGCATCTTAGACTGAGCTCATGATCTTCGCTCAAATCATCTTCTTCAAAAGCCCTTCTTCTGTTAATAATTCCACAGTTTGCTCATTTTCTAAATTTAGAAAACCAAGTATGTCCAGCTTCTCTTTATGTCAATGATCCCTATATAAAGTTAGGCTCTATATTTTATCAATGCAGAATATTTTTAAAACCTGTTCTCTTGTCTGTGGCTACTGCCTTAGTTCCAGTCAACATTATTTTTTTCTTGATTTATGACAAGAAATTCTTCAATCATCTCCCCGATATCAGTTTTATTTTTTGAAATGCCAGATGCAGTGATGCCACCAGGATAATCTTTTGAAAATGTTTAATATAATATAATTGTTACAGGTTGAATTGTCTCCCCAAAAATCATGTGTTGAAATTCTAAACCCCTAGTTCCTCAAAAAGTGAACTTACTTGGAAATAGGGTTATTGCAGATGTAATCAGATTAGATGAGCTCGTACAGGAGTAGGTTAGCCTCCTAATTCATTAGACTGGTGTTCTAGTCAAAAGAGGACATTTGGACACCGATGTGCACACAAGCAGAACACCACGTGAACATGAAGGCAGAGATTGCAATGACACTCCACCGTCAAACGGGGCCAAAAATTGCTAGCAAATCCCCAGAAACTTGGAGGGTGGCATAAAACAGATTGCTCTTCACAGCTCTCAGAAGGGGCCACTCTGCCAACACCTACATCTCAGATTTCTAGCCTCCAGAACTGTGAGACCATAAATTTTTGTTGTTTAATCCGCTCAGTTCACGGTATCTGGAAGGGCAGTTCTGGAAAACTAATATAACAGTCAAAATATTTCTCTGCTCTAGATCTTCAAACTGTTGGATGATACCCATTGTCTATGGCATCAAACACCAATGTCTTACCATGAGATGTAAGACCCAACCAGATCCTTGTTGCACTAACCCCTTCACTTTTTTTTTTTTATTATTGCTTTCCTATTTACTACATGTCATTCTCCCATTGTGACATGCTCTTCTATGTTTTAGCATTTGGTCGCTTTCTGCCTGATGCTTTTCTGCCATCATTTACTGGGTAATTTCAAATTATTCATTAGGGCACGTCTATGGCACCTCATTCTTTACGAATCACTTCACGGCAGAGTTAAGTTTCTATTGTCTCTCTTCCCTTGGATTCTTCTCCCCTTCTCCCCCTTTTGTGGTATTTACCAAGATACTTTTCCACCTTCATGGACTCTCCCTACCCGCGCATTCATTCCCCATGGGCTGAATTCTTTAAGGGAAGACATTTTGATGTGTTCATCTGGCACAGTGAAAGCTAAGAAAATATTTTGAATAGATACATGAGCCCAGAATCTCTTCAAGCCTCTCTACTCATTAAGAGACACTTTGTTGTCTCATTGGGTGTCTAGATGCTTTATACATCCGTGTCTAGTTATTCTATTTTATAATTAAAATGTTAATTTTTTGTTATTTTTCTTTTATTCAGATGATACATTTTCTTTAAAGTTGGTATTTATTTATAAGCATGGGAAATAAAGTTATAAACATATTTTTAATGTTCTGGTGGCCAAGATTCATAAACTTTTTACAACACGCAATGCAGAAAATCATTAGGCAAAGGAATAAAGTAAAATGGTTTTATCATATAAATGTCTTTCCAATTCAGACCTGTGGTTTTGAGCCTAATACCAAAATGTACCTCTCAGCAGAGTCAACACTTAAAGTTTAAAATGGGAGTCAATAACCACACAATGTTCTTGGCTAGAAGTACGTTGCTATAGAAGAAATATAGTCAAATGAAAAGAGAACAAGACACAGATAATCTCATAGAGCATTGTATTTAATATTTGTTTAGCAAATATTTGCTTTAGAAACAAAAGTGTGACAGTCAATAAACAAAATTCTGGACATAGGTAACAATATTTTCTTCCTTAGAAAGAATTTCAATATAATTATAGTTTCACTTGCCAAATTTTTCAGTATCGCAAATGAATGCATTGGATTTTAATATTCCACTCAGTGTTCAGTAAGAATCATAGAATTTTAAGTCATAAAGGAGAACACAAGTTATCTAGTTAAAATCCTAATTTTTAGATTAGATTGCTAAGGCCTAAATAAGCTAAATAACTTGTTCAAGTTCATGTAGCTGTTTGTTGGATGGAGAAAGATTGGAACCCCCATCACCTGCCTTCTGTGAAGTATCCTTTTTATTCTACTATTATTGCCTCTATGAAAGGACAAGCCAACTCCAACATAATTTAAGAAGAAATGTACTCTCCCCTTGTAGCCCACAAAGGACACCAGTGCACCATAAGCTATTTATTTATTTTACATAAAACTGTAAACTCTGTACCATATGTTTCACTAATCTAAAATTATGTTAGCTGTAATAAACCGGGAACGCGGATGTGAAGAGGACGTTTTGGTTGGTTCATGTTTCTTTAAAAAGTTATTTAAACCACAGTATTCTTTTACTCAATCACTGTCCATGTAGAAAGGAGATGCTGCAAACACATTGCGCTGACTGCCCTTTTATAAAACAACCATTGTGGAATGTAAACTGGTGAAGGCATTGTTACAATTTTACGGGTAAGAGTTCAACGACCCACATTACCGTGCAATCTAAAGATTGCTGCCGTTTTCTGTTTCTCTGCAGCTTGTAATCTCAAATATGAACTGGTTTCTTCCTAACATTTTGTTAGGAACAGGAATGTCTGTATCCCTTGCATCTGGCAGGGTACTAACGATACAGTAGATGGTCTATAAATACTGCTGTGCTCGAAAAGGTTGCCACTGATGAAAACACATCAGATCCTTTCTGCATTCAGGCAAGGGATAAATTATAAACACGATATTAAATAAAAGCTGTTGGCAATTGCTATAGAGACCTCTCCGGCAGTGACTGCACACTTTAGCTCCCTAGAGTAATAAGGGATGCCAATGATTACATTCAGGGTGTCAGTCTGAGAAAGACATGTTACAGTTTTGCCCACGACAGTACTTCACACAATGGCCTGCCAAAGAGTGTACCTCTCAAAGCCGAGCTTGCCTTTTGTTATTCGATTAGTATAATTCCCACAGACAATATCCTTGAAGGAATAGATGTTCAAAATAGTATTGCAATTGGAGTTAGGATTCTGAAATCTGTCACTGACAAACTATGTAACTGTAACAAGTTTATTGACTAACTTATACCTTATGAAATACAATCAATATGTATTTTCTAACCTCAGCCTAAGATCTCCATTCCACATCAATTAATGGGATCCTGATGAGACCTCTTGGTTTTTTAGTGTGTGTGTGTGTGTGTGTGTGTGTGTGTGTGTGTGTGTGTACAGAGTCTCATTTTGGTCACTAAGACTCAATTTTCTACCATAAAATTTAACCCAATCCACTTTAAATGTCAATTCTCATCTCACAGTCAAATAAAGTCTCTCCCTGCTTGCCAAGTTCAGCTCTTAACCACACTGCAGAGGAGAGGAACCAGGTATGATCTTTGCTTTGAAACTTTTTCTAGATCTTTCATTCTTTGCTTCTGACTCATTGCCCTGCCTTTACATATCCATCATGGAAAAGAGTGTTCGAGGGAGAAAAACGAAAGTCTCATATATTTAGCTTCTGACCGGCAGCCAAACGTGACCCCTATGGGCAGGCTCCCACATTCACACCCTCTTGTGGCACATGTTTGTGGGCTTTCTAGGGGCCTGCACAGAAAATGTCCACACTAGTCACCCACGGGTGCCTTTCTGGGTGACCATATCTGTCCTATTTGGCTAGGTTGTGCAGCGGCAGCAAGCATAACTTAGTGGTTTGCAATAACAAAAGTTTATGTCTAGTTTACATTGTATGTCCTCTGCTGACGAACGTCACCTTTTCTCTGAGCACCTTCCTCCTGCGATTCATAAGGAAGAGCCAACCCTGATCTGGGACCTGTTGCTGACCTTACAGAAGAAACATAAGATGACTGCAAGTTTTACTTGAGAAATATTAGATGCCCCTTCTGCTCAAAGTCCATTAGCAAAGCAAGTCAGTCACACAGAGAAGACAGGGCAGGCAGCATGGTCCTCCCAAGGATAGGAAAAGTAGTTTTTTGAATGAGTAAAACTACCTTCCACCATGACCCTGTGCAGCCTTTATTCAACTGACCTTCAGCTTCAGGAAACACACTGCATCACCTCCAACTGCTGATTGAGGTAATGCCCTACTGTCCCGTCAGGCTCTGGGGTGTAATATTTTCAAGATGGCTCCAGCATGGCTACCTTTCGTGCTATGTACTTACCCCCGAATATCGGTTCACGACATCTACCTAGCCCTTGAATCTGTTCATGACATCTACTCGGCCGTGGATTCACACATTATTTTCATGGCAAATAATGGAAAGGAGTGCTGCCTTGCCGCTACCATCTCTTCTGCCTTGTAACTGGGGGTTTTTAAAAACCTTATTCACATATGTAAAATTATCCAGGAATAAGCAGGGACCAGGATATATATTCCGTCTGCCCTTGAACTCAAAGTGCCCATTTCTCCAAAGTATTCTTATCATGATCTAGTCTGGTATGCAGGAGGTAGACCTAAAAGTTTCTCATGCTCAGTAAACATTCAACTAAGGAGTGACATGTTAGTGTTCCCTTGTTGAGGAAACCCGCCATTTACAATCAGGGATTCTTTTCAATCCTTGCTGGTGTGAGCTGGGGAGAAGCCTCTCTCTTTTCTTTAAAGAGAAGAAAAGGTGAAATGCTAGTACCCTGTCTACTAGGCTGAAAGCTCATGAACTACATAAATATACTCATTACTAAGTGCCAGTCTTCTATTTCTATAACCTGAGAGCTCTCTTGAGGATGAGAGTCGAAGGACCCTGTTGGCCACCTCTTCTCTAGCCCTGGAGGCAGTGGTGTCTGGCATCTCCTTGAAACTCCTTAGAATATGGAAATTCCTAATGCCTATCATCCTTAACTGTGGGAATTTAGCTGAAATCCAGAGACAAATACACATATACACCCTTCCATATCCTGTTTACATAGCCACAGACAAGTAACTTAGCCCATACAGGATTTAGTCTTCTCGTGGGAAAGAACGCCGTGAACCATAGGGTGCTTCTCTAAGTAGTATCAAAACTGATAAGAACAGGGTTAAGAGGAACAAACTTCCAGATGTAAAATAAGTCACAGGGATGTAACCTATAGCATCGGGAAGATAGTCAATAATACCATAATAACTCAGGAGAGCGACAGGTGATTACTTCAGACTTATTGGGGTAATCACCTCATAAGGTATATAAATATCAAATCACTATGTCGTACACCTGAAACTAATACAATGTTGCATGTGAACTATAATCTTTAAATAAATTATTTTAAAATAGAAAAAAATGGAGAAACACTTTATACAGGAGATACTTGGATCCTGGACTTATTCATACAGTAGCAATGGAGGGTAGAACTTCTTTTGTAAAGCACCAAACACATAGTTTGAACCATTGAACTTTTACCTTCATTTTATTTTTTAACTTTTTTATTGTTGTTCAGTTACAATTGTCCCCATTTTCCTCCTATTAGTCGCCCCCACCCTATCCACCTCCCACATTCAATCCTCCCCCCAACCCCTTGTTGTCTTTGTCCATGGGCCCTTTATACATGTTCCTTGATGACCTTTCCCCTTCTTTTCCCCACTATCCCCCTCCCTCTCCCTTCTGGTCACTGTCAGTTTGTTCTTTATTTCCATGACTCTGGTTCTGTTTTGCTTTCTTGTTTGTTTTATTGATTAGGTTCCACTTATAGGTGAGATCATATGGTATCTGTCTTTCACTGCCTGGCTTATTTCACTCAGCATCATGCTCTCCAGTTCCATCCGTGCTGTGGTGAAGGGTAGGAGCTCTTTCTTTCTTTCCACTGCATAGTATTCCATTGTGTAAACGTACCACAGTTTTTGATCCACTCATTTACTAACAGGCATTTAGGCTGTTTCCAGCCCTTGGCTACTGTAAATAATGCTGCTATGAACATTGGGGTGCACAGGTGTTTTTGAACAGTTCTTTTGAACTGGTGTTTCAGGATTTCTGGGTATAACCCCAGCAGTGGAAATTCCAGGTCAAAAGGTTTCATTCTTAGTTTTTTTAGGAAATTCCATACTATTTTCCACAGTGGCTGCACCAGTCTGCATTCTCACCAACAGTGCACTAGGGTTCCCTTTTCTCCACATCCTCGCCAGCACTTGTTGTTTGTTGATTTGTTTATGATGGCCATTCTGTCTGGTGTGGCATGGAATCTCATTGTGGCTTTAATTTGCATCTCTCTGATGGCTAGTGATGCTGAGCATCCTTTCATATGTCTCTGGTCCCTGTGTATGTCCTCCTTGGAGAAGTGTCTGTTCAGGTCCTTTGCCCATTTCTTAATTGGATTATTTGTCTTCCTGGTATGGAGTCCTGTGAGTAGGGAACTTTATATATTTTGGAGACCAAACCCTTGTCTGAGGTATCATTGGCAAATATATTTTCCCATATAGTTGGTTCCCTTTTCATGACATTTCTGACTAAATGTAATGCACTTCCAACCATACCAGCAAAACATGTAGGTCCCCATTAAGCCAATTTAAAGTACTTCTAGTTTTGTAAAAACCATCATGCATATACTTCAGAATTTTCCATTCTCAACTACCCTTTTCACGTCATAAGAAATTTACTTAATGTAAAGATAGAAAAGATTTTAAATTAAGTTATAAGAGATTTAGGGAACTCTAAATTCAGTCCAGTTTTTTAAAACCACAACTGATGAAAATGAAAAGTTCTTTTGCAAACTTCAGTTTGTGTTATATTCTTAATTTGTTTTAAATGTAGGTACTTTGTAATTTGTATTTCTGTTCCTATAAGAAAAGCACGTCCGAGGGAGACGATAGAGGAGCAGCTTCACGAACTGAATGTGTCCTGCAGAAGCTAGTTGGTACATCGTGTTCCCCCCATGCAGCTGACACAGACGTTCTGGGGCTATTGTCTATCCTTGGGTTGAATGCTTAGCACATAACTTAAAGGAATTCAAAGCTAACGCATCACGAAGGCCATTATAAAAGAAAGAGAAGAATCAATGTCCCGCTAGAAATGCATATAAAATTTTTAGTTAATTTAATGCATTGGTAATCTGATTTTAGGTATTACAGAGATTATTTTCCCCTTTGGAACAAAATATTACTGTAAACTGGTCTCTCAAGGAGCATTTGTTGATTTTTGTGTGTGTTACATATTTTTAATATATTTTATTGATTATGCTGCAACAGTTGCCCCAATTTTTTCCCCTTTGCACCTCTCTACCTGGTACCCCCCCCCCATTCTCTCAGGCAATCCTCTTCACCTTAGGGCATGTCCATAAGTCATACATGTAAATGTACTGGTTACTCCATGTCTTGTACTGTTCTTAACATCCCCCGTCTATTCTGTACCTACCGCATTTGTTGATTTTAACAAACCCCCATGGCATCTTCTGAACCATGTGAAATTCTCTTTAAAGAATCAGTCTAAATTTAGAACATTAATTTTCAACCACACAGTAGCCTAAGTGGTTCACAAACAGGCACCACACACTAGGAAGTAACACTCAATAGCTGGGAGGAATGTCGGGAGTCAACTGAGAGCTCATGTAACAGGTACCAACCAGCAAAGTAGGAAGAATAAGACAAGAAGAAAGAGTTAGAATTTTTTTAAGTTATTAACTGCTCTATTTCCTGATTGCATTTAATACTTGATAGTTTAAAAGCTATCATATTAATGGTAAGTACGGATCAAATTCACACAGAAAGTTCAGAAGCTGAGAAGGCATTAGGACTGCCTGAAAGATCTCCACATAGCACTCATTTGCTCATATAGTTAGTTTCTCTAGGGGTAGAGGAGTGGGATAATTTGTTATAAAGGTCCTGCTAGTCTTCTTTCTAGATGTAATAAAAAATTATGTTGGTCTCTGCAGGCAACCAAATTAAAATTAAATGAATGAAATTAAAAGATATGCCCCAGAGGGTATAGCTCAGTGGATTGAGCATCGGTCTGTAAACCAAATGGTCACAGGTTTGATTCCCCAGTCAGGGGCACATGCCCACAGGTCCCCAGTGGGGGGTGTGTGAGAGGCAACCACACATGGATGTTTCTCTCCCTCTCTTTCTCCCTCCCTTCCCCTCTGTCTAAAAATAAAATGGATAGAATCTTTTTTAAACAAAGATAGAAGTTAATGGATTTTTATCTTTTGTTACATTCATTGAGAGAGAAAATTACTTCCTGGATAATAGAAAAAAGTAGCCTGAGCAAGAAATGGAAAGGGAAGAGGTCTTTGATGAACAGAAGCAACTCAAGATCAAGTTCAATGGAAGAAAAGTACACAGAGGAAGAAGGTTAGGAGAAGGACATTTGATCCACCGGGGGGATCCTTTGGGAGGAGATCTGTAATTTTCAGAGAGGAAGTAATACGCCTTATTTCTTTGACAAGACGGAAGGGTCCTGCAGTTAGGAAATGTGTGGGAATTAGTGGAGCTACAGAGAAGCAATAGGAGAATAGAGATAGCCATTTATCCAGCTTACACGGACAGTCAGCAGCTGCTCTCCCTTCCTAGAGTGAAGGTCATCAACCCAGTGCAGAGTCCACAGGGACACAGCAGTCTGCTAACTGTCCTGTGCCCAGAACAAAGATGGGCCAGTGGACGTGGCTGGAAGATGAACAATGGATGAATGTAGTCTCTGGCTCACCCTCGCTTGCCTCTAATCTTCGATAGGACTACGGGCAAAACAGAATCAGAGCTCTAGCCGGGAAGTTCGGCGTTACTGATAGCGTGGTCTCACCTCTGCTCCCATTTTGGAAGAGTGGGGGATTTTGTAGGCAGAAAGAAGATTGGCCAAACAATGGTTAGTTAAATACATAGAGGTACAGAACAGAATCTGATCACTGCACCAAGGGTTATTCTGACAGATTGGTGAACACCTGACTGTAGAGTATATTACACAGCATCAGCTAGAAGCCTGCCAGGTTTATACTAACTTTGAAATCAAAGTCCAGGGGGACAGAGAACATTATCAGATAAAACTAGAAAACTGGATATAATGGAGGACTCCCGCCATTACAATAAAACAACTTATGCGACTGGTACAGATGAAAGAATTCATAGTGAAAACGGCTAAAAAGAGAGTCAAGAATTCTACTGTGCATTCAAAGCCCAGGGTATCAACTTTTGGAGTTTAATTCCAGGTAGTAAATTAAGGTTTGTTGTTGGAAACCATCGTCATAACAAAAAGAGAAAAAGTTGTACTTTGTTCTAGTAAAATCTTGGAAGAAGGCGATATATCTGAACTCCACATGTCATGAAGATGTGAGCTTGTGTGGAACTGGAGTCTTTTGCTAGCTTGAAAAAAAAATCTCAGTGAAGATAAAAGAAGAGTGAACAAGGTAAAAATGTTAGAGAATGCTCTACAGCCCAGTTCACTGAAAGATCTTGCTCCTACTCTTAGAACTAGAGTGATTTTGAAAATGTGCCCAGGGATACCACAAGGTAAAAATCCAGAGCTGGTCATATTAGGAACAGTGTTTACCTAAAGAATTAAAGGCCTTGTATTTGGAAGAAAACACTGAATCTTCATTGAACAGAAAACAGTAATGAATGGCAGATTTAAAGATCAAGACAAGGCAGAAAAATAGGAGTGGTCAGAAGCCGGAAGGGTTGAGGTTGAGCTAGTGCGTTACAGAAAAGTTTGTGACAAGCAATTCACAATTAAAACCATGGACAGCAAGAGAGTGTTTGGATTACCCACACTGGGATGTTTAGTGCACAAGAGGTGGGTGTGGGCGGGGACGCAAACAGCTGGCACAGGCAGTGGCTTAAAAGAATCAGAGCATGAGCCTGGAGGGGAAGACAAATGTCATTGTATGGGGAATGTTCAGCTTCCCTGCAATCTGTTAAAAGTCTCATTTTGTCAAGAGAAGTAGCAGTGTGACACCATCGTGTAAAGCATGGATTTTACAATCACCTAGGCTTAGTTTGAAACCATAGCTCTGCAAGGTGACACTGGGCAAAAAAAAATATCTCAAACATTGGCCTTGAATTCCTCATCTGCAAAATGGGTACTATGGCCCTGGTGTCTCCATTGCTGCCATAGGAGGCAGATTCAGTGAGATGATGAATTTAAAGAGTTGTCCTATGAACAAAGTCATTCCTATATGAATTTTAGTCTGCTCTTATTAATATGTAGCTAAAAGTAAGCTACCCGATAAATTCTTTATTTACACTGAAGTAAATTTCTTCCTACCAGAAAAAAGTCTATCAGCCTAATCGTGAAAGAAGTCTTGGTCGGGGCTGGGGGGGCGGGGGTCAGGGAGCACGAGAAGACCCTCAGATGAAGTGGTCCTGCCTTGTCATCAACAGTTATTCCCCCATTCAATGTACTTAGAAGGCACGTAGATGTTTTTTTAATATGTCCACTCTGACTCAGGTGGTCAGGCGGTGGGGCCTGAGATACAGAACTCCTGACAAGCTCCCAGGTGCTGCTAATGTTGCTGGTCTAGGTACCACACTTTGATTATAAAGGCCATCAACTACCTAAAAATGAATAAAGGAAACATGGAAGGAATGTAACATGGATTTCAACAAAGCAAATTTCTGAGGCAGCAAGAAATATTGGTAGGATTTCCTGAATCAAGGCCTAAAAAAAACGATGGCTCAAATACAAAGCCAATGCTATGAGATGTAATTTTCAAAAATGATATTCTGACTTTATGACCTCAAATAACCCTGAGTGTGTTTCTACATAGCTACAGGCATCAGTGAAAAGAAATACAGAAAATAAAAGAAAGAAAAATAACTTGGGAACAAGAGAAGTCTAGGCCTGCATAAATAATATTGAAAAGTTGATGAATTCTAGAATTTATTGAGATTGCTAAAACCACCTAAAACTAGTTTGGAAAGATATTTTTATACTAAGAACAACCCAGTGAAACAGGCCCTCTGTGAAAAGATTAACCTATCAACAACTATGGAGAGAACACCAAACTCCTTCGCTTTCAGTTCACTCTTGATCATGGTCTAAACTCTACAAGGCAGAGGTTAAAACTGTTACAAAGGTCAAGAAGCTACTACAGGCTGGGACTACCATATTACAGCACACAATTTTACTAAATGAGTTCAAATGTTTACATTTAGATTACACTTCATACTAATTAGAAATTCCTAAACAAATATTTGTGAAAGCGCGAGGAGCATAAAACTTCTAAGCAACCTTAAATGACCGAACATTGTCCTATTTGTTTTAATAGGGCATCCGTGAAGTGTTGTCTAATGAACATGACGTTAATCCTTGGCTGGGTTTGAGACCAATTATTTTAATGATAATTAATAAAGACAAGTATGTTTACAATATTTTTTCCAATGAAGTCTTATTCATCCTTAAAGAACCTAATCAAATGTAGCTTTTAGATGAAGTCATTTCTCATTCTCTTACATAGAATTAGTTACATTCATTCTCTGTGTTCTCATTAATCTTACGATAATTTTTTTACTCCCTTAACTATACTTAATAGCATTATATTTTGAGATCTCAATTGTATGTCCATTTTCCAACTTGACAGAGAATTTTTATTTTTATCCTTAAAATCCTTATGTTCTGTACAGTGCGTGACACATATTTCAATAAAAGTTTCAAAATCAAAGTCTGCACACAGAGAACATGTACACCAAATTCAATCTTAAACTACACTTATAAAAATCTAGAACAAGAGAGATATAAGCCATCGTTGATTGAGTGGCATAGCAACTATGTTTCAAGTATAAGTTTTTAAATATGCAGTTTATCCCAGTTAGGAACAGCATAGCCTCTGCAGCCCTGATCACCTGAGTGGGTGGCATTATGAGCTACGTGGTGCGCTTGGGCAAGAGGCTTCATCTCTCTTGCTCTCAGTTTTCATGCAGGTGATAAGAGCACTACTGGGTAAGTAGTGCTCGGCTGATTAAATGAAGAAGCAGAGACATGAGACACGTGAAACAGTGGCCAGCACATGAAAGTGCTGGATGTCAGCTGTTGTTGTTGTTGTTTGTTATTTGCTCTTTGTCCTGGGTGCTGCAGGTCAAGGGCACCATTGATAAGGAACCCAGTCCGGAGACAAGTGACCAGGAGAACGAGAGTCCTAATCACTTCGTGGGGAAGGTTAAACTGTCTCAAGCTGTGAGGCTGGGACTGAGATTTGACACGGGTAAAAGGGACGAGGGACAGGACAGCCCTCTTCAAAAATGAGACAATTAGCGCCCTGGTTCTAGTTCACTCAAGAGGACAAAAAGGGGGCCAACGTTGGAAACCACTTGGAGAAAGGTTTAGCTTCAAATAAAGAAAAACTTTTCTTACATGGTAAGTAGAATGGGGTGTCTCTAGAGGTGTTTAAGCAGGATATAGACCACAGGCTTGGCAGAGTTGGTGAATACGAGATTGAGTCATGGAATGGCAGGGATCAGGGGTCACCCCATTCACACGGTTCAAGAGCTCTACCCCCTTCACATCACAAACGAGGAACCGAGGCCCAGAAAATTGAAGAGGTGTGGCCAGAGATGGACACAGAGCTCATTCACTGCAGATCCTGGGCCAGAACCCAGTTTGCCAAATTCCCACTCCAGGGCCTTTTCTCAGGAAGTCCTCTCGATTCAGAAAGAAAGGATTTCCCTGAACAGGTAGAGATGTGCTCCCAAAAACCAATGAGAAGCACGTGGACACGTGCTGCAGAGTACTCACGAGGGAGTAAGTAGGACCATGGGGAAAAAATAAGCCACCGAGCGTCAGCTACAAAATGTCTGGAGTTTTTCTGATCTCTTTGTGTATGCTATTCCCAGACATGAGTTTATTTGTACACATAATATATACATACATATATTTATATGTATATATATGTATAAAATCATAGAGCATTCTAACATGTGAAATTTAATGAGTATAAACTACATAAACTTGAGATTGTGTTTGCCAATTTTGTTTCATGTGCCCCAAATTTTCATCTGAAATAAATGTTTGCTAGGCTTCAGTTCAATGGTCCCACATATCAACTGATTTCTCTCTCTATCCACTTCACTACTTATGTGTGGTATTTAAGCTTTACAGGAACAACATTTTGAAAAACATGAGCTTTTAATACGCAGGCTCCTTGGGAGAGATGATAGGCCCCGATGACTGGCATCCAGCAACTGTGGAGTCAAACTTCTTCCATTCAATTTCTGAGTTTAGGAAAACTGCTTAACTTCTAAAATCGGGGCTTCAACCTCTGTGAAATGGAGGTAACAAGAGTACCCATGCCACAAAAGTGTGAGGTTTAATTAAAATGATTCGTGCTGGAGGATTACTTAATTTTCAGTTTTGTTTTATTCAATTTTTTTCTGTTCAGTTTTCATGTGGGAAATGATTCAAAGAGAAGAATAAGCAACTAGAAAATGTTGACTTAAGCTAAAAAGAAACATGTAGTTAATTTAATACTATCCTGATGAAGTTCGCTGGTATTGAATCCAAGGGATTTCTGTGCACAGATGTTTTTCTACAAAAGAGGTTCTCACTATGTATTACAGAAACTCATGATGGAAAGGGAGTTCGTAGACCACTCAACCTCCTGCTCTAATCACCTCTGCAACCCCACTCAGGACAGCGACAAGCTTACACTTGACTGTCTCAAGAGGTAGCACCCATTTTAACTGTATTTAGCAGTAATGCAAAACAGGGTGAGGAAAAAGAGAGAAATTTCTTTCAAAAAAATCTAGTTGGTTTATAGAAATCAGCTAATATGTGGAACCATTGAACTGAAGCCTAGCAAACATTTATCTCAGGTGAAAATTTGGGGCACATGAAACAATCCTACTTCTACAGGCATCAATCATATGAAGGGTAAAATAAAAGACTGATTAAGGAATTGATGGATAAAGTATAAAATTAGATATTTCAAGTTTATTAGTGATAAAGTAATTTACAAATTTTAACTGGTCAATAATTTTACATTCCAAGTGGGTTTTATAATCACAGATATTTTGTTCAGTGTGGGAAAGATGAGAATGTTTTCAAAATTATTCCTAATACTTGACATATAACTGATACTTGATAGGTATGAGTTGAATACCTGAATAAAAAGTGAGTGAATTGACAAGTCATAGTGGAAAGATAGTTCACGAAGGTCGCTTTAAGTTTGCCAGACTTAACAAATAAAAAGAAACTTCTTATGATAATAAAAATAAATTATTGTTTACCTGAAATTCAAGTTTAATTGAGCACCCTATATGTTTTCTGGTAAGTCTACACTTAGTAGAGGAAAAAAACTAAGAGCAAACATATGTGAAATCATCAATATTTCGCTATAGTAAAGGAAAAAATGAATGTTCTTCTAAGGCTGTTCATAAATATAAGGAAAACACAATGTGCATGTTTAAAAAATAAAACAAAACTTAAAAAGAATTAAAGAGAATGAAGGTAAAACCTCTTTAAAAACACAGTTGTTTTTTTTAAAACCTTGCCAGACTCAAAGAGATGTTATGACCTACCCTATCATGTGTGTTTTGGGATAAACCCTAAAACAGTTTTTAAGTGTTTCCTGTACTTTGTCCTGCTCCACTTGGAGGTTGTCAGGGGGGGCCGTTGCTATTGGTTGCAAGCATGATCTTACACTTTGGGTTTCATTGTAAAGTCGTAAAAGATTATTCCATTAAAAATAAAATAAAAACCAATTCACAGCCAAAACCTCAAACAGAATTATTTTATTCACGGACACTGGGAACTATATACCTGACAACTTCCTAAATATTAAGCAAAACCTTGATATTCTAGGCTGGTGACTGTTAAGATCCTTGAAATCTCAATTTAGAAATTAACAAAAGTGAAGAAATATTATTTATGAAATTATATGTCTTGGTAATAATATCAGAAATGGCAGAAATATTAGGAACCATATCTAATATCTGAATGGTCGACCTTTTATGTACCTGGATTTTAGCATGGATCTTGGTATATAAGAGGTAGTCAGTCATTCTTTAAATTAATCAAATTTTAGGGTAAAATAAAGCATAAATAGGAGTGTCACCATCTTTATCTCATTTGGTTAACTTCTCATCAGTACGTTTTTGTTCCCTAATGCCTTCTAAGTGTTTATTGATTAAATAAAATAGTAAATTAATGCCTCAGTTTCTTTATGTGTGAAAGGGAGATACCACATTTTGCCCTGTATAATGTGAACGTTTTTGCCCAAATTTTTGAGGGAAAAATAAGGATGCACATCATATATGAATCGTACTAATTCTGTATCTATATAAATGTTTTTACTTCTTTTATTTATGCTTATGTGTTAAAAGTATAACTCTAGAAAGCAATAACAATATCCATATGCAAAATACAATAAAACAAAAAGCAAGTATCTAAATATAAATAAGTAGGCAAACAGATGAATAATTGAATTTAAAAATTAAAACGAAAGATTTTTTCTCCCTGGAAGTTTGGGCCAAAAACGTGACTGCGCACTGTACATGGCACAATCCTGTACTAACGCACCTCTCCCACAGTGTTATTCAGTCACTGCAGGTAGAGGGCTTCACCTGGGTAGAGGCACTTAGCACGTAGGAAGTGTTACCCTCCCCTGTCCTCAGCAGCGGCATAACAGCAACAGCATTTGTCGTTGGACCTTCTTCCAGTGAGCATCTCAGACTTTGAAATTCTTTTGTCTCTGCAGTCTGTGTAGAAGCCTAGTCGCGGTCTGCAAAGACTCCCCTAGAGCTTAAAAAGAAACATCACCCCTTCTGGAAGCGTCCAGCCTCAAAGATTCCTGGAAAAGCAATGCCCCCCCGCCCGCCCCGCATCTTTAGGGTCCTCTCCTGAATGTTGACTGTACCGCTTTAATTCAGTCTGACAGCGCGATCTGCTCCTGCCCTTCGATTTGTCCCTTTTATTCTAATCGTCTGTTTGTGATGTCATTGTCTCAGCTGCTTTTAATCAGAGTACATCAATTGACAATAGAGAATGATCCAACAAATTGTCTTTCACAGATCTGTTTAACACAGAATAGCATGTTTTATATATGTGGGGTATTTCACAGTTATATTAGAACTTCCTATCATCTATTGTTTGAATAGACCGAGATTAACAGGCCCAAATTAAATGTTTAGTATATGTTATGGCTTGAAATACTAAAGCTATATGAAGCTAATGCTCTTTCTGTATATACACTAGCACTTGAGCGCTCTTAGGACGGTTATGTTAATAAATGTAATTAACTTAAAACTCTGCGTAGCAACGCGAATCTGTGGTGGTTTTGTGAAGTTGTTAAAATCTCCCTCTCCCATGTTGCCAAAATCACCCTCCTGAATCACCTTGCGCAGTGATTAAAGAGGTAAGACTATTTTTACTGGGCTTTCTTCCAGGGGAGCACAGCTTTCCAATGAGATCGTGCTCCGGCTCTGGCAGAAGCCAGCGGCCAATCAGCGCTTGCTGCCCCCGGAAATTCAGGAGCGATGAGCCGCCATCGACCAGCCAGTTTCACTTCATTTACTCACCCTTTAATCTGTTTCACAGAGTTTTAGCTCTTGCAATGAAATGTAATTTACTTTTCAAAATAGTTTTCAGTGCTAATGAACTCTTTCTTTTTACAAAAATTTGTAACACTACATCTTCCTTTCTTAAAATTATACATGTTCTAGATAATCTAATCCAGTGACTTTCAACCTTGGCTGTACAGCATCTTAAAGATACAGATGTGCTCTACCTGACTCCCAGAAAAATGAATGAACATTTATTTGGGTGAAAAACAGGCATTACGTTTTCATATAAACTTTATAGGACCTTCTGATGATCGGCCATGAGATCCTTCTCATTCATGACAACTCAACAAATTAGTAATATCATTGTTTTATTATAGACTGAAAATAATAATGAAAGTAATAATAATAAGATGGTAAAGAATAAAGGCAAGATCTAGACATGAAAAAGAAATATATACCAGCCTTGTATCTTTATATCCTAGCACACCATCTTATAATTAGGAACACCTTGTTCTCGGAAAGTCTTGGTCCCTGGCGAGGAATGATGGAATAATAGAAGATCGCCTGTGGTACTCTTTAAAATACCCTTTACACGAATGACATTAGAATTATTTGCTCTTCAAATGCCTTTTTTTTTTTTTGGAGTAAGTATTCCGCTTGATGAAAAGAGACAACCGATGTAGAGTTACATATGTAAATGAAGTTCTTTGAGCTAATTATTAGTAACAATTTGCAATGTGATGAAAAGATGTATTAATTTGAATTTTAATGATCAGCCTTTATTTATACACTTTTAAAATAATTTTCAGCTCAAAGGAAAATAGAATATATAACCGCACTTTTGAATGTTTTTCTTAATCCCAAACATATTGTATACATTGTAAATACTGCTGGGCAGAGGATACCATATCATGATGGTTCAATTATGCATTTTAATCTTAATAGAGATTCAGAGAATTTGTTAATCAATATGCATCATGGCTAAATAGACAAATACCTAAGCCAAAGTTTCAGAAGACTCTTGGTAGGGGGGAAATATCTTTCCTTGGAAAGGTTGCACTCCTAGGTTTAAATAACTGTGACTTGCTCTCTGAGTCACATAATAGACATCACTGCTTGTGCACCCTAATGAGAACTTAAAATGAAATGGAGTTTGTTGATTCCTAATATCTATTCAAAACTAAGTTATTAACTCAGTTATTCAGGGGCCTAGTCTCCAGTTTATGAATTATTTATTTCCTCTGTTTTGAAAAGGTTATTAGAGCTGTCATGGCCAAGACAACAGTGAAGACCCAGAACTTGATGAGAACGCTCAGGAGATGCGTAAGCACGAAGGAAGGCACTGATTACAAGAGCAAATAATTTTCAATTGAATGAAGATCCCAAGCAAAATGCTTCAGAATTGTGAAGACTCATTCTACATGGATTATTGAACAAAAGCGTAAAATGAACTGTGCGTGAATTCCCATGTGCTTCTAGTTTGAAGTGAAATACAACAGATATGATCTCTGCCAACATCCGACCTAGGAAAGCAGCTGATACCAAGTATTATGGCCACAACTTTTATCTGATACCATTAGCAAACCGAACCGAAGTTCCAGCCATTGATTGGGCTTGGCTGCCCTGAGCCCACCAAATTCCAGGATGATTTCAGTTTTTCCAAACAAAGAGTGTTCTATTTGGCTCTTTCCCGTGGATTAAAATGGGAAATAAACAATAGATGCAATTCATTATAGAACAGATCATTTCAAACCTGGTTCCAAAATAGGTTTCTAAAAATGGAGAAACTCTTCTCATATTATCAAAAATAAGAACCAAATCACTCACCATAGCCACTAGTACCTATCATTAAAATATAATTAGCTGCTTTGTCAATTTAAGGCAGTGTTGTGGATAAATGCTACTAGTGACAAGTACCAGCCTGATTCGGGGAGATTATAAATGAGTAAAACTTCTATGAACAATGTTAGGTCGAGCTATCGTTAATTTAGCTTTGGATTTGGTAAAGTTTTCAGATAAATTTTATTATCAGAATAGTAAATAATGGCCAAATGAAGAAGCTGTGACATTTGTAACTGCCCAGGTTTTAACATCTTTTTCTTTTAACCATTTTATCAATGTTACCTCTGAGTCTTTTTAAACATTAGTAACAGTGATTTAAAACCACATATTTCCAATGAAAATGTATTTTCTATTAGACAATAGGAACAACACATTCTTTATTGCAATATAACCCCACCAGACTGAGTTCGTAGAATAGATGGGGAGTAAACCAAAAGCTGACACAATCCTGTTTTGGGACATCCGGCACCACCTCTGTCATCACCAGAAAACCAAGATCTTCACAGCACGATTTCAAGTACAGCCACTTGAAATTATCTCGCAATCCCTTATATTTCAGTCCGTTTCAACGGAAATATTTAATTGTGAAGGATATAACGCTGTTCTACATTAGAAAGCACTCTTTCATAAAAACCAGCATAATGACAGTAACAACTGATGGCTTGTGAGAGGGAAGGAAGAGCTCAGAAACAGGTTGCACACCAGCCATCTCTGACGGATTTTATCACTGACCAGCACACGTCTAGAAAACATCTGTGATGATGGCCCCGTGCGGTGCCGATTACCCAGAAAGAACTTGATTTTTTTTTTAATTCTTTTTCTGGTATGACTTCTTTTAAAGTCCCTAGACTGAAACTAGAGATGGGTTTGACTTCTTTGATAGTTCTATTATCCCCAGCAAAAGTAGATACTTACCTACTTCTAAAAAATGATAGCTAAGACTTAGCTACTATTCAAAAAAAAGTTCAGCAATAAAAGGTCAATGACATCATTGCCGGAATCAAACAATTACCAGTGGTTTCTGAACATTATTACTAGAGCATTTAGGAAAATATATTGTGACTGTAAAGCTAAAAGTGTTCTTTCACATTTCAAAAACAGACATATTTGGAGGGGGCATTATAAATCTTTACGTTAAGAGAAGAATCAAATAAAACAATGAAGATAAACTAAGGTATTGAAGAATGAAGGATAATTTATCAGTGTATATATTTCAAGACACCTAAACCATTGCAATGTCATCTGCCTGCTTTCTTAGCTCTGGAAGAGAAAATGTTTATTTTCATCTTTCAGATTCCATTTGAAATCTTGCCTTTCGAAAGGATCAGAATCAATGTTTTCCTAAACATCACTCTGCCTCGGTTTGCCCATGCTCCTCATGAACTGCTGCTGTTATGTGTGCTCCCAATCTTCACGTCCCCATTCTCAGTTCCTCCACCTCGAATCATAATATATACTCAGTGAGAATACTTCACGGTCCAGAATTCAGGAATCGTGAGCTCAAAAGCCATCAGAGACACAGGAGGGAATGGTCATTTGCACAGTAGCCAGGAGTGAGGAGACAGAAAGAAGCAGGACTTGGGGTGAACTCTAAAGCATTCATGTGCAAATTATTTTTTAAACAAACACAGAACCAACCCAAGCAAGACAGGTTAAGAGGGTAGCTTCAGCTCAATGGCTGTCATGTTATGACGTGAAGTCCAGATCATGGCTCTCAAGGCTGGCTGCACGTTAGGGTCCCTGCATGAGGGAGAACAAAATAGAGCTGAGTGCACATGCCCAGACCCTCCCTCCAGAGATCTGGATCAATTGACCTGGGGTGGGGGTCGGAGCATGGTAGCTTTCGATGAGTCTCCTGGGTGATACTAATATTTGCCAAAGCTTAGAACCTCTGGTCTAAGTAATAGATTTTAGACCTAATAAATGGATTGTACTGTATCCAAGGAAGAATATTTATGTTTTTCTCCTGAGATGTTAATTCCTACGGGAACAGGACAGTAATTTACATATTTATCATAAAGCCCATTCACTGAGCTGATTTTCAAATGCCACTGAGAGGTTTCCCTACACCCTCTCTGGTCACAAATTAATTTGTTAGGCAGTTAGCTGAGGTTAAGGGTGCAGATGGGCATCTCAGAACGTAACATCTGTAGCTTTGAATGTTAGGAAAGGCTTGCCAGGGACACAGGGCCACTCGGTGTGTGTGTGTGTGTGTGTGTGTGTGTGTGTGTGTGACATCTATCGTTTCTCTTGAGTTACTGCATGAGCTTAAACGGACATAAATGGCTGTACAGTACCTGGAACAGGCTGCCATACGGCTGAATCTCATCTATAAAGGCCAGCGCGGTGGTGATGATAACATCATGGTGTTCTGCTGCCTAGCTAATAGGCACTTCAGAAACCACCTGTCAAAGACCCCTTGATTTTCTGTCCTACCCCTGACCCGTCCCGATCATCCCATATCCACTCAGTTACAGTGCAAGGGACTCTGAGTCACCCGAGATGTCCCCTTTCCTTCGGCCCGCACGAGAGATCCTGTCGCGTCACCTCTGGAATGTTCTGCACGTCCCTCCACTCTCTCTCTCTACCATCCCCACCCAGGCCACCATCGTTCCTTGTTTGGTTTATGGCAATAGCCTCCTGACTGGTTGCCTCACTTGGTCTCGGATCATTTCACTGCTCTGCTTAAAGCTGTCATTTCCTCCTCATTACTTTTACAGTAAAACTCCAGTAAAATCCTTAGCATCCTCACCATGACCTGTAAGTTCTCACTGATCTGGCTCCAGCAACATCTGCAATCTTACACCAAGCGGTTCCACTGTTTACACACCAGGTTCCAGCTACACCAGCTTTTTCCAAACTCCTTGAACTTCCCAAACTTTTCCCCACCACAGTGTTTTTTGGCTTGCTGTTCCCTTTGTCTAGAACACTCTTTCCATGTCTGACTCCTCCTCATTTCCACATTGCCTGATACTCTCTATGAAGTAGCTCTTTTTGTTTCTCTCGTACTAATTTCAGCATTCAGCATCTCACTTATTACTTCCCTACTGAAATATAAGCCCCAGGCAGAGACAGGAATCCTGTCTGTCCTAATCCTCCATGAACTGCCAGTGCCTAGCACCATGCCGTACACGAAACAGATGCTCGGTAAATATTTTTGAATATCTAAGTGTTGAATGAGTACTTCAAGTTCTGACACTTTACTACATCTGTAAATAATAGAATTATCCATATGCCTAGATGTTACTAAAAGGCTGATTCTGTTGCAGTGTTGGACTGCATCACTAGCGTGCTCTCAATAAATGCTTTCAGTTATCATCAACACTGCTCTCAGTCATCTACCGATTCAAACATTTGTTCAATGTCTGCGTCGTGACTCATTTTAGGATAGCATAATACAACACACACACGCCTCATCAACCTGCGACACACCTTACGTTACGTTAACATTCGTACTTGATATTTCTATTGCCAACTTCCCATCTGGTCATTCGAGAACTCAAATGCCTCAACCCATCCCACCAACTCAGCAACAAGAAGGATCTTCCATGAATCCCAGCATCAGTTTGTACTGTGACTCCCCCATGTCCTCTTCTCCTCTCAGCTCCGTCTTTACCATCTCTACTGGTCGGACTGGCTCAGAAAATTAGTCTTAGATTGCACATCCTTATCTTTCCACCTAAAACATTAATGTCCTCAATCTTAGCGGTACAGCAATACGTCAGTGGCCTTTGCAATATTCCATCCCACTTCACTGAGCTTAATTGAAAGAGAACAGGGTTCCACTGCAGGATGGGAAGGGAATCGAAAGTAGTAAGAGTAGACTCATAGTTCTTCCAAGTAGACTCCACACTGTATAAGGCTCAGAACAACAGAAGTGCATTTCTTGATCATAGGACAGTACTAGATGGGACGACAGGTTGTCAGGGTTGCTATCTCCCACCTAGTCATTTAGGGACTGAGCCTGATGAAGGCTCCACCATCTTCAGAATGTGGCTTCAGACCTTACCTGGGAGAGACCTACATCATAGGCAACAGGAATGCAAGAAAATCATGGTGGGGTGCAAGGTGGGAGTTTTATGAACCAGGCCTGGAAGTAGCACTGACCTCATAGCAGGGTCTCTCATGGGAATACCCAGTGACAAGGAGAGCTGGAGAATGACACCTACTCAAGAAGTCACTCTCTAGGAACAATTCATAAGCTTTTCAAGGATGATTGGCTGTGCCAATCTTCTTTTACCTACTTAAAAATATATTACACAGCTATCCTCCCAAATAAATAATAAACATGTAAACATTTAATTCACTTTCCACTAAGAGAAAATATTCGATAACATGGATAACCCAAACTGTATTAAATTATTTCCCTATGAATGGTGAACATTAAAGATGATTCTTTTTCTTGTTAACTACAAATAATGCTACACTATAAAAATCTTGTACCTACATCCTTATACGCCACTGATTTATTTTATGGCATAGATACAGAAAAGTGGAATTCCTGGGTCCAAGAGCATGTAATTTCTCATTTTAAAGGTAAAGAGGTCATCTGATGACCTCGCTTCCTCATTCACTGAGAGAAGAGACGCAGTCAGGGGAGAACCTTCACCAGCTGCCCCAGTAGATTGCCTCATGTCACATGTCCTGTCGTAAAGGACCTCCCCATGCTCCTCTCTCAATCCAGTGTCCAGCCGTATGCTGGACCTCGTTTGCTCCTTCCTGCTCAAGGACATTTGTACTCCAGCCATGCTCCCTCTTTTTCTCTGTCTTATATTAACTTAATTTTTCTATTTGTTCAAGACAAAACATCTTAGTGCCATCCTTGACTATTCTCTTTGTCTCTGATGCTACACAAACATCATCAAATAAAGTCAGTTATAGTCTAATATATATCCAGAATATAACCACTTCTCGGCAACTTTAATGCTACAAGATCTGGTCCAAGATATAAGTATTTTTCCCTGAATTATTGCCCTCACTGACAAAATGATCTGTTTCTACTTTTGTTCCTTTACAAACTGTCCTCAACACAATAGCCTAAACAACTTTTTTCAACTGAAGACCAGCCTGGAGTTCAGAGTGAAGACTCTCTAACAGTCCTATTAAAATCATTAATCACCTCTCCCATTCCAATCAATTCCCATATTCCCTGCTTTATTCTTTTATAGTATTTATCCCATTTAAATAAAATGTCTAATTTACATACTATACATATGTATAAATTACATAGCTTTTAAATTTGTTTTTAAAATTAAATTTATTGGCATGGCATTGGTTAATATTACATGTTTCAAGTGTACAATTCTATAATACATCACCATTTGGCTGGTTACCTTTTTGTTTTGTTGATGATTTCTTTTGCTGTGCAGAAGTTTTTTAGTTCAGTGTAGTCCCATTTATTTATTTTTGTTTTACTTCCCATGCGTTTGGGGTCAGTTCACAAAAGACTTTTTGAGACCAAGGTCCATAAGTTTAGTACCTACATTTCTTTTATGTATTTTATTGTTTGGGGTCTTATATTTAAGTCTTTAACCCATTTTGAGTTAATTTTTATGTATGGTTTCAAATGGTAGTCTAGTTTCATTCTTTTGAGTGTGGATTTCCAATTTTCTCAACATCACTTATTGAAGAGGCTTTTCTTTCTCCATTGTATGTTTTGGCTTCTTTTTCAACAATTAGTTGCCCATATGCGTGTGGGTTTATTTCTGGGCCTTCAGTTCTGTTCCATTGGCCTGTGTTTTTCTGCCAATACCATACAGTTTTGATTATTGTAGCTTTGTAGTGTAATTTGAAGTCAGGAAATGTGGTGCTTCTGGCTTTTTCCTTTTTCTTAGTTTTGCTTCATCTTTTGTGGTTCCATACAAATTTGATGATTTTTGTTCTTTTTTAAAATATCATTGGGTGGTTTTAGTTCATGTACGTAGAATTTATTCCATTAAAATTATTTTTACATGATAATATGATTAAATAGTTTTATAAGAAAAAGCAATGTGTTCCTTATCACAATGGAAGTTGTACAAGGATAGAAAAAGAAAAAAATGAAATCTCCCACTAATTCTATTTCTACTTCCTCAAGTCATCACATTAATTTTAATGGGGCGTGCAATAAATCTGTATATTGCTTCAGGTAACATGGTCTTTTTAAGTATGTTGATTTTTCCACCCCTTAGAAATAGAAAAACTTTCCATTTCTTTGTGTCTACTTCAATTTCTTTCAACAATGTCTCACTGTTTTCAGTATATAAGTCCTTCACTCTCTTTGTTAAGTTTATTCCTAGGTATTTTACCTTTTTGTTGCAATTGCAAATGAAATTTTCTTTATTTCTTTTTCTGATATTTGATTGTTGGTATATAAGAGTGCAATGGATTTTTGTACATTGATTTTGTATCCTGCAACTTTACTGGGGTTTTGTTTTTGTTGCTGTTTCTAATAGTCTTTTGGTAGAGTCTTTAGGGTTTCCTATATAGAGAATCATGTCTCATCTTTGTTCCTCTATAAGTAATGTTTTTTCCCTCTGACTTCTTTCAATTTTTTTTCTATCTTTGGTTTCTCTGAAGCTTGAATATAATATGTCTAGGTATAGATTTTAGGGGTTTTTCTCCTCCTTGATATTCTTTGAGCTTCCTTAGTCTGTGGTTTGGTATTTGACCTTAACTGGAGTAAATTTTCAGTCATTTATCACTTTAAGGATTGCTTTTGTTCATTTCTTTTTCCCTTCTTGTGTTGTCATTATGCATATGTTATACGTTGTGTAGTTGTCCCACAGTTCTTGAATATTTGTTCTATTTTTGCACTCTTTTTTGCTCTTTGCTTTATAGTTTTGGAAGTTTCCATTCATCACATCCACAAACTCAGCAAGTCTTTCCTCAGCATGTCCAGTCTGCTAATAAGCCCATCAAAAACATTGTTCATTTTTGTCACAGTATTTTTGTCCTCTAGCATTTATTTCTTTTCTTTCTTAGAATTTCCATCTCTGCTTATATTCCCTATCTGTTCTTGCATAGTGTCTATTTTCTTCATTAATTATTGTAGCAGCCTGTTCAGTTTTTAACTTGTTAAGATGGCATGGTAACTTCTAAGCTGTCTGCACGTTAGACTAAAAACCCTCAGTCTCAATAAAGTTATTTTTTGTTTTTAAGCTAGATACCCAGTTATTGCAAGAGAACTTATTAAAAAAATTTCCCTTGACCACTGGATTGCTTAGGTAACTTTGTTGAAAATCAAATCACCATATAAGTAGGGATCTATTTCTTAGGTTTCTATTCTGTTCCAGTGTCAACTTTTTGCTGTTGCATGCTGTCCTCATTATGCAGAATGACCATGCCTTTCAGTCCTCCCACTCTGATCTTCTTGAAGAGTGTTTTAAATATTTTAGAGTTTTGGAATTGCTGTATGCACTTTTTGAATCATTTGTTGATTTTTTTCAAATAAGTCTGCTGAGATTATGATGTGGTTGAATTTGGGGAGAATTAACATCTTAAGAACACTGAGTCTTCCAACTTTGAAATCGTGTATCTTTCCATTCATATAGCTCTTTTTAATTTTTCTTAAGATTGTTTTGTTTTCAGTACAGAGATCTACATCTACTGTTTAATTTATCCCTAAGTACTATATGTATTGTGACATGATTTCAAGTGGAACTTTTTATACTTTATTTTCCAGTTGTTTACTGCTAGTATATAAAAGTATAATAGTTTTTCTTATCACTCTACTACTCTGCAACATTGTTGAATTTAATTATTATTTCTAGTACTTTGGGTAGATTCCTTAGGATTTTCTTTATAAATAATCATGTCATCTGTGGAGTAAAAATAATTTTATTTCTTCCTTTCTGATCTTTATATCATAAAATTTTCATTTCTTATCTTATTCTGATGACTAGAACTTCTAACCAGTGTTGAATAAAAGTAATGAGTACTGGTATTTTTTACTTGTTTCCATTATATGGGGAAATATTTAACATTTTACCAATGTGTATGATATTAGCTGTAGACTTTTATGTGTGTCTTTTATTAGATTAAGGAAATCCCCTTTTTTTTCCAGTTAGCTAAGAATTTTTATCACAAATAGGTGTGGAATTTTCTCAAATGCTTTCTCTGCATTTATTGAAATGATCATATTATTTTTCTTATTTTCTCCATTAACATAGTAACTTACATAGACTTATTTTAAATGTTAAAACTAACAAGCATTCTTAAGAAAGACACTGTTTAGTCAAGATTGAATTTTTCATGCTATTATTTTGTTAGTTATTTTTGTATCTACATACACAGGGGATATGGTTCTCTAGTTGCTTTTATTTTATTTTATTTTATTTTGCAATGCCTTACTCAGACTTTCTACTAGTCTCATAACATGATTTAGGAGCAATTTTTCCTCCTTTCCATGAACATATAGTGTAACATTGGAGTTATTTCTTCATTAATGTTTCTTAAAATTCATCAGTGAAGACATTGTGCCTGTAGCTTATTTCATGGTAAAATTTGCACCCTGGTTGGTGTGACTCAGTGGATTGAGTGCCGGCCTGTGAACCAAAGGGTCTCTGGTTTGATTCCCAGTCAGGGCACATGCCTGGGTTGCAGGCAAGGTCCCCAATAGGGGGTACACAAGAGGCAACCACACATTGATGTTTCTCTCCCTCCCTTTCTTCTTCCCTTCCCCTCTCTCTAAAAATAAATAAATACAATCTTTAAAAAGAAATAAATTGCCATAATAATTCAACTTACTTAAGAGATATAAAGTTAAAGTTCATGTGAGTTTGGAAGTCACCGAGCTTTTGTGAATCTATAAATTTGTGTCTTTCATAATTTTGGTGACTTGTTCTTATTTTTCTCCTCATCTTCCTTCTTCTTGCTGTATTTTCTTCTTTCTCTCCTTTGGGACATCAATTACATATATATTAGAACGTACTATATTATGCTGTAAGTCCCAAAGTTTCTTCTTTTGTTTTCAAACTCTTTTCCTCTTTATTTTTCAGATAATTGCAATGACCTAGTTCAGCTTCACTGATTATTTTCCTTGAAATTGTCATTCTATTATTGACATTTATATTAAGGATGTTGTATTTTTCAGATCCAGAATTTTTTTTTGAATGTTTATCTCTGTTTTGATTTCCTCCCTTTGGAGTCATTGTGAGCATATATTTCTGTCTATTAATTTACTTCATCAAGTACCATTCCTTAAAGTCCTTCTATGCCAATTTTAACATTCAGGTCACCTTGGTAATGGTACCTGCTGATTGTTCTTTCTCTTGAGAGAGTCATGTTTTCCTGATTCTTCGTATGTTGAGTGAGCCTGGGTTAAAGAGTGGCTATTGTGAGTGATAGGCTGTGGATTCTGTTATATTCTTCTGACTTTCATTTGACTGGATTCAATGCACAAATTTTTCAGCAGCTCAAGTCTCAGCTCAGTTACTTTATCCTTAGCTAGGATCTATTCACACATACCTGTTTCCGTGGCTGGCCAGGTAACTATGTAGAGTTTACCTGGTGAATCTGGGCCTCCCATTCTCTGGCTCTTCGCCTTGTAGACTTGCTCCTCACTTGCCAACAGTCGAGGTCATGACTCTGCATTTTGGTGTTTCAGATTGGAAAGCCCATGATTTTTCTTCAGCGTTTTGGTCACCCCACCTGGCTGATCGCTGTAATTGGCTCCTCACTTTGTACGCACAAACCCTGCCACCATTCTAGTGACTGCATCTACCATAAGATGAGAGACATCCCCTTTAAGGTATCTGTGAGGTTGCTAGAAGCATTCCCCCAAGCTGGAACTGTGTCACATGCCCAGGCTAAAATGTATCGCCTGCAAAGACAATGATATATTACATGTGGTTCAATGAGCGACATGGCCAGGAGGGTGGATTCACCAAATGAATTAGAGGCTATATCACAAAAGGAAGGGCTGACATCATTCTTGGACAAGCAGACAGTAGTGTCTGCTACATAAACTTCCGCATTGCAAAATACCAGGAGACACGTTCACATAGACTAACACAGCAACGATGGGCCCCCGAATACTGCAATGTCATGATGTTAAAATTAATAACTAGATAACTTTACAAAAACAGGGTTGGGAAACTTACAAAGTGAAATCACTTTTACTTCCATCTAACTGCAGAGCCACTGATGTGGGAGTGAGATTAGTGTTGGTTAAGAATTCCAGGTATAGAAACCCTAAGCATAGGATAAAGAAACAGGGAGAACATTCTAGAGTATGGACAGTATTATATTATCATATGAGAACACATATAGATAAAGGGAAATCATTAGACTAAGATTTTCTAAAATGTTCACCATAAGTTTTCTATTTAAAAAAAGCAAAGAAAGTGTATTAAAAGTGTGAAACACCACATGATAATAAAAGCAAACTTGTCTGTTTAAAGAAGTATCCTTAGTGGAGGGCAGGGATAAAGTCCAGTCAGTTCAAGGGTGAAATTGATATTAAAAATTAAGTCATTTTTCCATATAGAGGAGCAGAAAGCCAAGGATTATTTCCTTGGGATAAATTCCTAGAAATTACCTGATGAAAGATTATATCATTTCCTGCTTATTCACGCAATTTTTGATATTTCCTTGTCAATTAATTTCTGTTGTGTGAGAACGTCCAACTGCCCATTGTTCACTGTCACTGAGAACTCTCAATATTACAGACATAAATAATCGAGGAAAGCGGTCTCCTTCCATCCAGATTGTCTCTTGATTTCTTCAGTCAAGTACTGTGTGCTTGATGTCCAACCCCTTCCCATACTAAAGTACCCAGATTTATGCCAAAGTTTTTATAGAACCTTGCATAAGATTGTTAAAAATTCTATTTTGTCAGAGTTTCCTGTAGTTACATTTGCATTTACTTACTATATTTCTCACTCTGTTACTTACCACCTTTCTAAAACAGCAACAATTTTACATTCCATTTACTGTAAAAGTTGTATGGTGAAAAAAATATTGGAAAGTTGGACACATAGCTTCTACAGGTAATGTATCTAAGGACCTAGAAATTCTAGGCGTCCAACCCATGGCTTGGGGCCTCCCAGGGCCCAGGATGGCTATGAATGCGGCCCAACACAAAATCGTAAATTTTCTTAAAACATTTTTTTGTTTTTTTGCTTTTTTGCTCATCAGCTTTCATTTGTGTTTGTGTATTTAAGGTGTGGACCGAGACAACTCTTCTTCCAGGTTGGGTCAGAGACATCGAAAGCTTGGATGCCCCTAGATAATCCCTAGCAAGTGATGTCTCCTCTTACAGCCCATCATTGTCTCAGTTGCAACTGAAAGGAAAAAAATGAAAATAGAGCTTGGTATTAGATGGACTGTGTTCCATCTTCCCATGATTCCAGAATTATTCCATAAAAAGTTCAAGTGATAAGACCAGGCTGTCAATAGTAAATACCGTCTGTTCCTACTACTGTCCTAGTGCAGTGGCGGCAAAACGCATCTTTTATTATTTTGGGTCTCATAGATTACAGAATTTTACAGTCATAAGGCATCTATCCCTTTGCCTAAATATTCACCCTAGGCCACATAATAATTAGAGTCAGAAGCAGAAAAATAACTAGATGCCCTAACTTCCAGGTTTAGCGCTCTTCCCTCTTTTTCTGTTCACCTGACAATGTAATAATTACAGTGTATCAGCCCGACGAGCAGTTTGAATTAGTCTTTCTTCACCACATGAGCACGGTGGGGAGAATTAACACAGAGGCCACCAGCATTTGTCATTCTGCATCTCCCTGGCACCCTGGGTAGCCTCAGGATTCTCCAGCAGTGTGCAAGTCTCCACAGGGAAGGCTGAGAAATTGTGTTTCCTGCAAGCAACAGTCCCAGGGAATACACTTCTGTCAGAGAATTAACCCAAAATGATATTCGACAGCACACAGCACACACAGCATCTGCTGAGGCAGAGCGGTTTGAGTTGCAAAACATAGCTCAATTTATCACAAATTGCCTGCACAGTCTACAAATGTTAGGACCTTTTTAAAGGAAAAATCATTAAAAATTTGCTGGTTACAGGTTCTCTCTACTCTAAAACAAATGCATGTTATATTTATCAACTTTAATAATATTCATACAATAGCACTGAAAGTGAAGTAGAACAAGAAAATTATGTAATGATTGACATAACTGGTCTTAATGATGTCACTCATGGAACAGGTGCTGCCGGAGGCCACCGTTCTCTCCATCAAGCTCCAAGCCAGGCTTTCAGCCTCTGCCTCGGCCACCTCACACTCAGAATCCAGGACAGGCCTCACCCTCTGCTCCCCCCACCAAAGAGCAAAGTGTGTGGGCTCCTGGCCCCTAGACCCGCAGCTGCTTTGATGAAAGGTGGGGACCAGATCAGAGACCCTCAGTTTGCATGCCAACAGAGCTTCACTGGCCCCTAGCGGGGGCAACCCAGGTGACAAAATGTTTCACCTTCCCCTCAGCCCCTCTCAACTGCAATTTACTTCCGGTGCCTACCCTTTCCTCATGGGGGCTGGGAGATACGGAGCTTCCTCTTCCCGCTCCACCAACATCGAGCTGGCCGCAAACTTCCCGCTTTCCCTAGCAGTCCCTCAGGATCGTGGCTTCGGAAAATTCACTTGGTAATAAAGACAATTCAAAGAGGGAAAAGGGGACCTCCTCCAAGTGACAGAGCAAATATTTTTAACGCACACACAAAAAATGGTATAAATGAAACTGGCTCCCAAAACTTTATACAGTTATTAATTTCTTCCTAAAACATTCATCTGCTATAGTGTGGATACAGCCCTGTGTATTTTCAGCAGGACTAAAAGAGTCATGTTTATCAATAAAGCATTCCTAAGTACCAAACTAATTATACTTTATATTGCTAAATCTGGAAGTTGCTTTATTATTATTTTTTTAAATCTGAGGTTTCTAGCTTTACCAAATATGTGGCTTTCTCGCTGTCTGTATTTCATTTCCCTTGCTTATTTACCAAAAGATAAACTAGTCACTTTTTCCCCCTGGCCTTGCTAGTATAAATTCTTTTAAACCTCAGGACAATTTTATTTTGGACTTCAGTAAGAGAAGATCCTGCCCTTAGGTTTACTGTGTTGGGTTTTAATTTAAATTTTTACTTAATTTAAAAATGCATTAACAAAATTTCAACTGACGAACTCAAAAATGCTAAAGCAGAGTTGAAGATGGTAGCAGTTTGCTACCTAAATTCTGACTCTTAAGCATTGAGTAAATGGGGGGATTTTTTCCTTACGGCCCTCTTTGTTCTATTTTTTAAGTGATTTGGCATCAGGCCTCAGGCCTTAAGTGGTCCGATTGGGATCTGGTGTAAAAAATCCTCACCCCAGGACACTCCAGAGGCTCACTGGGCATGTCCTCAAGTACCTTGGAAAGTTTTGTCCCCACTAATTATGTAGCACCTATGTGCAGCCATCAGCCTTGGTTTCTGAGCAAAAACACCAAATTATTTTTCATCTTGGCACAAAACTAGCTCAGGACTCAGGTCTCCGTCCCAAGGGAAGGAGGGAAAGGGTAACCTGACACAGAGTACAGCCCCAAGCTAGAAAAAAAGGCTCGCTTTCCGGCGACTGTTGAAGACTCCAAAACAGAGCAGAAGAGGCAGGTTTACAGAGCAAATGTCCACATTTAGGAAAGGAAGAAACAGAGGACGTGCTTTTATCAGAGTATACATTCAGAACTCAAAACTTTCTGGAAGGAATAATAAAATCAGGCATCTGAAAGAGAAAAATACAAAACACATCAATGAAATGCCCCACTGTCCTGGTCCCTGAGGTCCTTTCAACACAGATACCCCCAAACTTTGCCACCTGGCATATCTGAAGGTCAAAGTACTCGGTTTGGGAATTCATTGCTTTTCTCTCTGCAGGATTGTGTTGGCAGATGAGCATAAGTTCTGGTTCTGCCACCCAGTCAGGTGGCTTCACCTTCATGGACTTCAATATCCACACTTCAAGACAATACTCTTCCTCTGCTTTGCTTGTCAATGACGAAGAACTCAATGTCTATTCTTGTAACACTTAAATTTCCTTCATAGAGCAAACATGCATAGAGCCTTCCTATGACAGCGGGCTGCCTTTACTGTTCTGCTAAGTAATTCTTTTACAACAGTTATTTTGGTATCTAGAAGCTGACCTCTAAAAGAGACAGAATCCAGCACTGATTCATATAGATAACAGTAATCTGTTATAAGTAAATATTGAACTAGTGCAGAGTCTGTTTATGTATTTGGAGGAAGGTGGTCAAAAGGTACAAACTTCTAGTTATAAGATAAATAAGAACTAGGGTTATAATGTACAGTTAATGCATTCACACTGTTGTGTCATATACAGGAACGTGGTTCAGTGAGTAGCAGATCCTAAGAGTTCTCATCACAAGAAAAATGTTTCTTTATTTTCTTATCGTATCTATATAAGATTATGGATATGAACCCAACCTATTGTGTTAACCATTTTGCAATATCTGTAAATCAAACCATCATGCTCTAGATCTTAAACTTATACAGTAATTAATGTCAACTATTTCTCAATAAAAGTGGAAAAATAATGAAAATGAGTCAATTCAGTCGTTGGTCATTTTACTAGCACATTCTTTAGGTTGAAAAATAATTTTAATCACTTGCAAATGACAGACTTTACTTTTCAATCATTCAAAGAGAGACTAGATGTCTAATAGGAGGTTCTTGAAGGCGCGCTCATGTGTGGATGCGCTCGTGTGTGGATGTATTTGTGTGTGTGTAATAACAGGAATGAGAGGAGGGGTAAGGTAATTTTCCATAATTAAGGTTCAAATTATAGAAAACAGAAGATTAAAATATTTCTTATATATTTCTCTATTTTTAACTATAACAAATATAAATAAAACAGTAAAATCAAGATAAGGTAAATAAACATATTCAGAAAATATTGATATCTTGTGCTATAAAGTAGAAAGAATGTACCCTAATCTGCCCACAAATTAAATGACTTTGGTTAAAGGAAAAAGAGTATTTTTTTATTACAAGTTAGTCAATGAAATACTGCTAAGTCCTTTCTTCCTCTGTCAATAAAATTTAAACATAACGAACCCCAATATCCAAACTTCCACTGATAGCTGAAATAGGAACTATGAAAGCAAAAATGGTAGAGACAAGAAGGAGCCATTAATGACTCTTGAGCAGAAATTAATTATAAAGCAATGGTATGTCTGAACCATTATCCTGAGAGCAGTGTCCTTACCCTTAGGCAGGATCCAAGGGATTGATGAGATGCTCACTTACTTTAGGGAGATCCCAGTATGTTCTCAGCCACGAGGACACGCTCTTCGAAAGGCATGCATTGGAATACACTCTGAGAATTCTTCAAACAACATGCTAAAAGCCCCAGAGATTCTGAAATGTTCCATTTATCCCTCCCTGTCGCACTGCCTCAGCAGGGGCCATTGTTACCTTTACAAGTGTATCAGTTCCTTTAGGTGGGTGAAGGCTGAAATTCCTGTGATTTTCTGGTTGAATACATACAAGGTACCTCATCTCTACCAGCTCTGCCATCCTGGGCAGCTTGCCTTATCTTCCTAGGCCTTTTAAAAATCCCTTCTTCTTTTTAAAATGTATTCCTTTAAATTTCTGCCTGTACAGGGCAGTAGGACTAAGGAAGTTAAGTTCTATTTCAAAATAGCATCATTGTTTAGGTGACCAGGTGAGAGGATAGAAGAGCTCTGTGACCTCTAGGCTAGCTTGATTTCTGTTAGTCATTTGTCTATAAAGTTTGTGGAGTTGTCTGGACAGTCATCAACTCTCAGAATTATCTGTGAATGTATTTCGTTTTAGCAGTTTTGGTACTTTTAAGCCTAATTCTACAATTCAGGGTCATCTTCATCTCCATTTTTAAAGAATTATCTTTAGATAAAAACATAATGGGTTAGAAAATAATCCTGTTAATTTCTCTTCTCCTGTTAATAGTAAACTATAAACAAAGGTCAGTATAACAAATGTACTCACAAAAAATTAAATATTTTAATTTTAAGTAAAAATTTATATTAGGAAACCTTAAAAATTTTCATCGGAAACTGGAAAAGGGAAAGCTAATTTTATTACAGAGCTTTAACTATAGCTTTCCACAAATGTCTGTCAGGTATGAACATAATCTCGACTTTACTAAATTCTTTTTCAAGACTTAATTATGTAAAAGTATTTTATTGACTATTTAGCAGTCAAAATGTACTCTTTGATTTTGAATCTCAAAATCATTCACTAAATTAAAAAATAACCAATAATCGATCACAACTCAATACAAGATAATTTTCTTTTTTGAGGACAAGCGCTGTGCGTTATTACCTGTTGTACAGCTCAAAGAACACAGCACGTCGAGAAAGCGCTCAATGCCGCACACGCACTGTGTATGCAATCACACAGTCTTACTGGCTCGCTGACACACACACCCATATTATCTCTCCCTGGTTACTTACTGCGGGAGATGTGTGCAGTTGTTGGTGTCCTGACTAAGACAGAATTTACCCCAATGGATTCAGGTGCAGAGACTCAAGCAAAGTTGCCAGTTATAGAGGTGCAGGCAGGTAAAAGGAAGGAGCGAAGGTGGGATAGTGATGGCTGACAAGCAACAGACAGGTAATTGCCCCTCCTTGAGCTTCAGGGGCAAGTGGAAGAAATACTCTTGTTGGGACTGCGGTGGGAAGTGTTGACAGGGGAGAGACAGCCACTGGCAGAAAAGTGGCACTAAAACAAAGGGGTGTAGGTGAGGAAGAAATATCCAAGGTTCTTTCTCCTCCTGTGCTCTGATCTTCTGAAGCTCCCATTCTCCCACTGACAAAACCAACTGCATGTCAGCTATCCAGGGGACACTGGGGATGGGGATGCAGAGATGTTAACACAGAGCTGGGCAGGGAAGGGCAGAAAAACGGAACTGGGGACCAAGCCAAGAAAAACCAGCACCGCAAATATTGCATTCTCCCTACACAATTTTATTTCTGTTAACAGTAGTTCATAGTTAATACATCTTCTTTGTCGAAGGCTATGTAACAGAGGCACGATTTGTCAAACAGGGAGAAGGTGTATCAGGTCAAATTATATTTGATCACATGTATGTTTTAATAGGAGACACATAGGACAGCAGATGGACTAGGGAACTCATTGGGGAGTGATTAAAATACTATGCTAGAAAGCGTCAAAGATGTACCCAGGAGTCTGAGAGCAGAAAGAAAGAAGAGAAGGTTGCATTGCACTGGCAGAAAGGATGCGGCCCAAATCCCTGGGCCACAGGAAAAACAGGGAGAGATTGTGCCAGGGTAAGATCTTAAAACAGGGCAAGATCGAGTCTTGATCCTTTGTGAAGCCGGAAGACAGGAGTCACAGTCTCCTTCAGCTCTTTGGGTACAGACTAGGAAGAGCAGAAAGAAATTTCAGGGGCTCTTCTTTCTCCTCCCAAATCTCCCCATTTACTTTCTGAGTTTGTTCATCATCAATAATAATTCGTTGATTCATGCTCTTTACTAGGTAAGTTGCTCTGTCTTATTTATTGGTAAAATTGTGCTCCGTGCACAATGCCTACCTGGCACATGAGAGGTATCGGTAAACATTAGCTGAATAAAAATCAATGAAGTGAATGGATGAAGAAATGAACACACTCTCAATACCTGTGGCAGCTTCAAAGAAAACATTATAACCTGCCAATTAAATCACAAACATAGATACTGTAACCGATATCAGGATGTTCGAAATTTGGATCTAGGACACAGGACTAGGAAACCTCTAGGTCTTGAAGAGAAAGGAGGCTCTGCTCTGCAGTGGGCCGGCTGAGAACACAGAAAACAAACAGGACTCCTCAGAAGCTTCCCAGCTTTGTCAGAGGAAGGTTCTGTTTACCGTCAGTCGGGAGGGGATGAACAGCAGCTTGGTGCAAATATGTTTGTGTTTGGTGCCAAGATGCAGAGTACAGTCTCCCAGGAATTTTTGGTGATTTATTGTATGATTTAAACATTCTTATATAGAATTATTTTTCCATCAAACGATCTTCTTCACTGTCATGGCCATTTTTTTTTCCTTCTCAATAATAGATCATTAAGTCTGTTTGAAAGCTAGGGAATAGGAAATTTACCTTACTTTGAAAATGTGAAAAAAAAAAAGCACTTAAGCCCATACCTATGCTTTGAAATGTCATACAAAAGTTTATATTAGAATACAGAAAGCAGAATCAAATTATAAATTTACTTTTCTAGAAGATGCCATAAATTTTATGGAAGGTAACTCATAAATCCAGATTAAATAGAAAAAGAATCTTTTAATATTCTGAAAAGTAAGTGCTATGAATTGCTTTCTAATTGTTTTCATTTCACAGGTTTTTATAAAATAGCCCCCTTTGTCAAACATGCATCACCATTTATTTGGCTAATCAACTGGTACTTGCTAATTCAATACTAAATTATTTTATTACTTTTCTCTGGCTAATTTTTTGCAGCAAAGATATATAGTTCTTCCATAAGCAAAGCCTTCTAACCCTTTTATCCCTTCCACTCTGGCATCTAAGATATGTTAGAATGATGAGTGGTCAGTGATAGAGGGAGAGGGGCAGGCGGGGAGACAAAGAAAAAAGAAAATAAAACAGATGCTTTAAAAAAACTTAAGACAGCGGCCGAGAGCCTCGCACCTAAGGTCTAAATTCTGTTCAACGCAGACTGACTTGCGTACAGTTCATTCAGTTTTAAAATGAATGAGATGAATTCCATTGCTCAGATTCCCACTGGCTCTAAAGTATTACGCTACTTACTCTCTGTGAGCTAAAACCTTTTTTTCTTTCACTAGATATCCCTAGTTTAAAAAAATCATAAGGTATCACTATTTCATTTGCCCCCAATGTCACTGACTCTAAGCATCCTCTCTCGCTGTACCCTGGGAAGACTGCAAGCCCCAACAATGCCGTAAAACTGGCATCCCCTGCATTCAAAGGGACCCTGGGGTGCGTGCTCCTACTGGCACACCCATGAGGGCTGCACCGCAGGTTTTACAAATGAGGCCTGCACGTGTCTACTTTGTAGAATAGCTTGGCTGGCTTTTGACCTTACTTAGTTACTATGTGAATCAGCTGCTGACACTGCCAATAACATCACACATAATAGAACACACATCTTATACCTGAACCACAGACAGTGCCCAGGAACATAAAGAATCCAGGAAATACACACTTAAAGCATAAACTGCTCCGACAGAATAGCTACCGAAGGATCTGCAAATGCAGATGCTAACTGCTTCTCAGAGCTTAAATGGACACATTTTAAGATTCCTCAATGGCGGCTGTCGTGGCCTCACTTTTAAAAGCCTCCATCATTTCTCAAGGAATCGCATTTAACAAAAGACCACATCTAGTTCCCCCCAAATCAAGATTCAGCCTAAAATTACTGGGGCTGTTTAGGGCATAGAAATGAAGCGTGCCTTCCAGAGGCTGGAAAAAAAGAGAAAAACAGCCTTTTAGAATGAGTAGGTCTTGCTCTAATCTGAAGCGTGTACTGTCCTTTTCAATTGCTGCAGAGAAACAATTAATAAAGGAACCCATTAAGGCCTGATTATTGCTGCAAAAAAAAGGAAGGTAGGGTTTCAGTCCTTTGAAGTAACTGAGAATGATTCAGGCCTCATTACAGAGATATAATCTACATTCATACATTTATGTTAGTGATTCAAATCTATTGGGAGAGATTGAATTCCGTTAAATAGAGCATCTTTCCTGCGGAACTTTTCTCAGGCTTTCTCTGGCTAACCTAAGAGGCGACCTAACAATGCAAAGCGGTGGACTATTTAGGGATTCGACTGTGCTGTAAAAGAAAGGCTGCACAGAAAAGAAAAAGAAGAATGAGATATAATCTAAAAAGCTATGTCAGCTTTTCCTTTGGGCTGTTTTGTAAATGCCCTTCCTGTCATCGCGCTGTAGAGAAAAGCAGGGAACGGGCTCTAGAACTTTAAACAGTGCACCTGCTGCAAACAGATTTTTAATGTGGAAGTTTGGAAGATGTGTTTTCCCCCATTTCAGGCAGAATAAAAACAGAAAACTTCTAACTTAAAGATCTGAATAGCTTCTTCCACTGGCTCAGAAAGTTGGTCGATAGATGTGTGTGAGAGAGGGTGGAGGAGGAGGCAGAGGGAGGAGAGAGAAAGAGAAAAACTCCTTTTGGGATGGGGGTGGGGTGTCTCTTGTAAGTTAAAAGGCTCTCAAGTGGCATCGATAGTGTTGATGTCCAGTGTACAGAAACCTCAAATAACTTCTTGTGTTTTATAATTTTTCATGACAGAATTTTTATTGTATGGTTTCATTAAACAAAATTTAAAAAACATATAATTTTAATTAGTTGTCAATTCAAACACTTGGATTCTGCTGAACAATTGGGCTGAAACTCTAGTCCCTTAGAAACACCACACTGTTTTCAGGCATTTGTCAGCTCAAGTAGAAAACTGTGAACTAGAAAATTGAAATTAGCACTGTGAGTCCATTTTTAAATATCCATGCTGCAGTGGAAGAACAAGATTGGCTTGACCATGTTGTTTATTTGCTTAACTCTCCAATTAATAGCTACAGAAATAAGAGCTAATTACATCACATTTAAAAGTTTAAAATGTGGTATTCACCCTATTGTTGAAATCTTCTGAATACATATTGCAATGCCTTATAAATAATGCAGTTAAAACCTCTGATTCTAGTTGTAAATGTTTCTATTTCAAAGGTTCTGAATGCACAGGAAAATATAGGAGTATTCATGTAAAGTCATTTTGCAGGTCACTAAACAACATAATTGGGCAATCATTCTGGATGCCCATCTCAAAAGCAAGATTTTTTTTTTCTTCTTTGTAGCTCCTCCTTTTCACAGTGAAGATTGTGGTCAAATTCACAGTACAGGGCTCCTGGCTTATTGTACATACACAAGCTCTTCTGATTCGGTTCCTCCAAATTACAGTTGCAGAGGTCAAACTCCCAAGTTCACCTTGCAGTGATTCTTCTTAGAATAGCAGCTGAAATACTAGGTTGAACCGTATGAAATTGCCAGTGTTTTAGGTGAAAAACTGTAAAATATTGGCAGCTAACACAAAATATTGTTTCAACCTAACACAAAAGTCTAACTGCTTTACAAAATATATTTTATGCCAGTACATCTTTAGCCTCTCCTCCCAGGCAAGCTTTCTGTAGTTTAAAGTAATTCCTAAAGAAGTGACCCTGAAGGAACTGTCTCTAGCTCAGACTGGATCAGGTAATCACAGTATTTCTTCCTGTGACTCTTAATTCTTGGCCGAGCTCTCTTTCACTGGGGGCTTGGTTTTGTCTCTGCCTGGCTTTCATGCGAGTTCCTGTGAGCAACGAGGCCACTGGGCTGGTGAGTGTGAGAAAGCCAGAGACTGGCAGTGCAGTCACATTGTAAAGCGGAGCTCTTTAAAACGTTAAATTTGAAGATAGAAAAAAGAAAACGCCCCTTTATGGCAAAGTGCAAAGGAAATTGCGTGGAAAAGAGAACAGCAGAATGTTGGCCAAATTGTGTGGTTAAATCTTCGCAATCCTAATAAAGCGAGTTCGCTTTGAAGTGCACACGTGGTTCAGTCAACGACTCAGGTTAGCAATTACAAATCCGTCTGTCATTGGGGTCCCCGATTTCATTTGCAGCCAGAGAGGCAACTTTTACGCTCCCTGAGCTCAAAAGGCAGAGAGGGCCCAAGTGTGAACTTTTTACTCCAGCAGCGGAAGGAGAAATCAGTGACTCATTAAAGCAGAGACCTCCTTGGAAGCTGGCAGAGAGGAGGAAAGGAAGCTAATTATGTCTCCCTTTTCTGTGCTCGCTTCGACCCGTTTATAATCTGCTGGTCTGGAGAGTTTGTCCTCAGCATCTTCTGCTTTCTCCCACCGCCCTCCCCTCCTTCTAGGAGTGAGAGGGGGGAGGGAAAAAGTCAGCCAAGCACCAGGCTCCAGGTGGCTCTCAAGTACTTCGCTGCCAAAAGAAAAAAAGGAAAAGAAAAGAAAAAAAAAATCCTACGCAGGAAAACAAGTGAGAAAGGGGCTCCCCGGAGGGGATTGGTTCCGGCTGGAAGGCAGCAAAATTGGGAAAGCCCGAGGACAGGGCTCGCGCTGGTGGCCTGCGCAGGGAGCACGGGCGCCGCGGAGCTGCAGGCGCAGCGGGGTGGAGGCTGCGCTGCTGGGGCGCGGGCAGAGGACCCGCAGCCCCCCAGCCCCGCAGAGGCGGCGCGCTCCCTTCCCCTCGCTCCCGGCTCCCCACTCTCGGCCCCCTCCCCCTCCCTTTCCCTGGCGTTCCCAGCAGCCCGGGGTTTCAGATGTCCCACCGCCGTTTGACCCCCTCCCCCTGCTTCTCCACCCTGCAAATGAGGTTTGACCAGCAGACGCAGAGCCCACCTCTGGCTCAGAATCACTGACATTTAGACTCCGGGCTTCAACCTGTTTACAAGCCGGCTTTCCAAAGGAGGGGGGGAGGGACACAGGGCCAAACAAAACACCAACTGCCCAACTGCCGTCCCCCCCAAACAAGAAGTGACTTTCTGCAGACCTCACATCCACAGGCACCACCAAAAAGAGAAAGCAAGAGGGAGAAGAGAACAGCGGCCGGTGACCGGGCCTCCAGCCCTGACAGCCCCGGAGGAGGGACGCCTGTTGGAGCTGTCTAGGGGCTGGGGCTCCGCAGAGAGGCACCAGCGGGTGCGACCTCGGCGGGCGGGCGCAGAGCGCTGCCCCAGCCTCCCGACCCAGCCTCTGTGGGTCTCGTTCACCGTGCTGTCATCTGTTTTTCAGACTGTGTTTGTTTGTTTTTGTTTTTGTTTTTGTTTTTTTTTTTTTCGTCTAACATGGTGAAGAAAGGAGTGAAGAAGAGAACAAAGTAACTCCTGGGGGAGTGAAGATCGCTGGTGACCCACTGCACCACCGCCACCAAACCCTCGTCCACCATCCCCCGGAGCCTGCAGGGGCGCCCAGCGGATCCCCGACGGCAGCGAGGAGAGGCAGCGGCCCTGGGAGGAGTATGGATGGTGGTGCATTCCCTGCTGGCCAGATCCGCACCCAGAGGGAGCTAACCAGCGGCCGCCACCTCCAGCTGTCTCCTTGCCGCGCACCAGGTCTCACCCTTCCAGTATGTTCCTTCTGATAAGACAATTTCCAGAGCCGAGAGTTTCAGTACAATGTGGAAATGGATACTGACACATTGTGCCTCAGCCTTTCCCCACCTGCCCGGCTGCCGCTGCTGCTGCTTCTTGTTGCTGTTCTTGGTGTCTTCCATCCCTGTCACCTGCCAAGCCCTTGGTCAGGACATGGTGTCACCAGAGGCCACCAACTCCTCTTCCTCCTCCTCCTCCTCCTCCTTCTCCTCTCCCCCCAGTGCCGGGAGGCATGTGCGGAGCTACAATCACCTCCAAGGAGATGTCCGCTGGAGAAAGCTCTTCTCTTTCACCAAGTACTTTCTCAAGATCGAGAAGAACGGGAAGGTCAGCGGTACCAAGAAGGAGAACTGCCCGTACAGTAAGTAACAACTGTGCGCTGCCTCCCTCCAATCGTCCACCCCCACCCCGCGAGGGGGGAAATCTGTTCCAGATGTGGCCAGCTAAATATTTACGTCCCCAACCCCTGTAAAATGATTAAGTGGAATATTTTCACACTAAATCACCCCCCCCCCGCCCCGTGTATACATTGTGCGGCCTCACCCCTCCCTGCGGGGCTCCCTCCACACACACCCCCACTCCCTGTCACCCTATCCGCCCTGTCTCTTGGCTTGTCACTCGCCTCGCAGGACACCGGAGAGTGGTTGCAGCGTGCTGATGCCCCCTCCGTCTCCATCGCCCTTCCCTACCTCATCCGAAGGTCCCCTTCCCCTCCCTTCTGGAAATGGCTCAAGTAAACACATTTTGTTTCTTTTCGCTGGCAACCTTATTAAGAGTTTTGGGACAGTTTCCTCAAGCTGAAAATAATTACCCGCTGTCAATTATAGGGGCTTTATGGAAACTTTATTTAAGAAAGAAAAGTCAATTCCACTCGCTCCCCACCCCCATCCCTTCACCCCACCACCTCTCTAGATAGGAGCGAAAGCATTTTTCTGGTTTTGATTTTTTTTTGGGGGGGGGGTTGTCCCTCATGTTGGCTTGAGTGATTGCAGTCCACGAAGTCCGCTTTTCCGGCACCGCTATTAGTCTCGGGCCTGCCTTCTCTCGTGGTAACATGATGCTCCCGTCTGCGTTGTCTATAGCATCTGCGCGGCTTTGTGGTGTCCTGTTGTACTGTTTCTTCTGAAACCGCTCATGTTGCAGAGCCCTACTACTGCAGCATTGTGAACATCTGGGGCTGGATCCACACAGACCTCACACAAATTCCATTGTCATTCTTCTATTTTCAAAGTAAAAGTCGTAAGTCTGTTTCCATGGCTGTAGTTTATCCCATAGGATGAGGTTTTTCTCCTTATTCAAATTATGCCGTGGATTTCTGGATTTCTTTCCTTTCCTCCCCCTCTCTTTCGTTCCTTCTTCAGCTCTTTTTCTTCTTTCTTTCTTGTAGGGGTGTGGGCTGAGAAGGGGTGGGAGTGCGAGAAGGGGAGGGTGGATATTGTGTCTCTTCTTGAATCAGTCCAGCAAAGCCAGATGACTCTGTTGGCTTTCTTTCCAAGGTACTTTCAGTGGTGAGACTTACTCATCCTCTATTGATTGCCATTTGAAAGGGTCCTGAGGCTATGCAGTGGCACACTAAAGATAGTAGACAAAGACAGTTCATCGTCTTTAATGACCAGTTCAAGTCATCTCAGTGTACTTTCAAGTCACCTTTTAAAGGGACCTTTTTGTGTCAGCTGTTTTGGAATATGAACCATTTTTGCCAGTTAACTTAAATACATGGGTCGCACATTTCAAGATTCCTTGGCCCAGAAAGTATCTGTTATGAATGGAAGGACAGTTAACCAGAACTTAGTATTTTCTTTTTAAATAAAGATTGACAAGAACGAAGACTTAGTTCTCATGTTTGGGGGCTCACATACATTCAACATTAACTTCTGTTTTTCCTCAGCTGCTGCTTCCATTGACTAAAATTAGCAATATGTTTACAAGTAATAATAGGTGTAGAAGGGTTTCGAAGTGTTCTATTTTATGTTTAATACTAAGGATGTTAAAAGCTCACTGCCTATATATGCTTTCCATTCTGATGTATAGAAAGTAGCTGGAATAATGTCATTTATGATAAAGATTTTTTCAACTGTTGCCTGAATTCATTGGGTTCTCGATATACAGGTGATATGGTTGATTAAAAAATGATCCTTTGTTCAATAGTTGTGTTGTCATCCAGGTAGGATGATGGGGAAGAAGTGGTCCAAACACTAACTGAAGAGTGACCTGAGAGGTTAAAATAAATAATATCCATGGACTGAAATTCTTCTTTGTATTTTTAGTTCATAAACATAACTCAAAGAAACATAATAAAATTTTAGAGTGCTACCCTTGAGCAAGCTTTTTTTTTTTTTTGACACCAACTGGATTTTGCTGTTGTCACATATTAAGTGTCTCTATGGTGAGCTGCAGGGACCAGTCCACACCAGTTTATTCATGTGACTTAAATTACTAATTTCTAAAATCACAATCACCATGTGATTAATGGTTTAGGAGAATGATTTCCAGGGTACAAATTGAATTATACTTTTACAGTTAAGAATTATCTGCAAACAGAAAAGGACACAACTTGCATTGCATAGAAACAAGTGTGGAAAATTTTCATCCTAACTGTCCAAATATACTAATATCTCTTCCAGATGATAAAGTATGCTAATAGGTCTTGTTTAAATTACAATATCTTATATAGTAATGCAACCTTAATGAGTGGTTGACAATGAATGGGGGAGAGTCTCCCTCTGTTAAATAATCTCAAACAATAAATAATTTAGGCTTTTCAAGAACATCTGTATGAAGACATAGCACGTGAAAAACAGAGGTTGAAAAAGCCTTAATTTCACATGTGGCCAGGTAATCAGAACACTGCTACAATTTCCAGCTGGACTGATTCAGCTGAACTATATGGTATCATTAAGATATTGTCTAAATGCTCCATAATTACATGTGAACAAACTTTTGCCATGCCTACAGGGTAACCAGCCAGCCAGCCCACCAAATGGTAGCCTGTTAAATATTAGGGTATCTAACCTCTGAAGAGTGTTAGTTCCTTGTCCAAAAACCACATTTCAGTAACATTTTCCTAAACAAGTTATTAATTATTCTCAGTACACAAAGCTGTTCTTTTGAGGTTTGCTTATTTGAAGCTTAATTTTCTTTGTTACTTTTGACCCTAGTATTGCTGCTAAAATACAATAACAGCTTATCTAAGAGGTTCCATGTTTGCGATGGTCAGAAGCTTGATTAAACAACTGTTTTACTGGCTTTTTGCCAACAAAATGCTAACAAAAGGGAAGTAAGGAAATCACCCCCAAGCGTTGCAAAATCATTTTTAACTTCTACCTCCAAAGCTGGTTCCCAGAATTTGGATGGTTCTAAAAATATTACATGTGCTAAAGAAACTCGTCTCAATTTTGGTGATTACTATAATTTCTTTTTTTTTGGGGGGGGGCGGATTTTTTTCTTCTTAGCCATTATAGGATAGTAGAATAAAGGAGGGCAGAAATGAATTATGTTTCCCCTGTCAGAAGTCTGAGAAAGCCTGAATAATTTAGAATAGCTGCGGTGTATCTGTCACTAGATATGCTCAGGCTCATTTAGGTTTGTTTTTATCATTCTTTACATCTCGAGCTTTGCCCTTGAAACATTACCACTCGGCTCCAGTTCTGGCCTCCTAGAAAGGCTGGATACAGCTGTTAGGTAGCCTTGCAACTGGGACTGGTGGACTTATTTCTGAACGTAAGTAAAACAGCTGTGAGCTTCTCGCATGGTTGTCACTTGGAGAAAAGGGGAGTCTAGTGTAAAGAAAATGTGTCCCTAAACTTGAGACAACAAAGGCTGGATATTCAAAATGGAAAGCCACCATGCTTATGAGTCTTTCCAGAAAAGGAGTACGGGAGACAATAGAGAAATCAGTATGTACTGAATAAGTAATATGTGCCTTATCTTGTTTAACATGCATAAGGGTCCTATGATTTAGAGATAACTATCCACATCCTTCATATATGAAAACTAGGCCTGAAAAAAAGTAAATTATCCAAGGCCATCAACTAGAATTTGGCAGAGCTGAGATTCAAGCCCAAGTCTCTTCCGTTGTATTGCTCCTTATTTCGTCCGCCTCTCTGCTCCTGGCAACATGGATACCAACGCCCTAGAACTAAATACTCCCAAACTCTGGAAAGACAAATATGCAAAAACATAATTGCTTCTTGCTAGAAATACCAACAGTGCTTCAGAATTTAATTGGAACGGGAGCAAAATGAAGGTGGAAGAGAAATGAACTACCTTAAAATTGTCACTGCAGGTGGCTGTGTGGTATCAGATTCTGTTGGGCATCCCCGAGGTGACAAATCTTGTTCGATATTGTGTGTGGGAATATAATCACAATGGGTACACGAAATGCACATACATCAGTCTCACTCATTTCAACAGAGGGCATTAGAAATACATGACTATTTAAGAAAACTCCATGAATGTCATTGTATATAGTAATTGTTTACAGCTGAGGGCCAAATGTTTAATTGATTCCATGTGTAATAAAATAATTTGAATGTAAATACCAGGGTGATATTGGGCTTTTGCAGAAACTTCTGATATGACTCCAAATGGGGTAAAATCTTAGAGTCCTGCAGACAGACAGACAGGCGGACAGACCCAAAAAGCTTTAAAACGAGTCTGCAAATCAAAAAGGTACTTTGCCCCATAAAAATGAAAGATTACTGTGTAGGATTAAAGGTTTGTATTATTACTTTTTAATCAAGATGAAAGCTTACTGTAGGAAGTTCAATAAAGTGAGAAAACAATTGCTGAGGAAAATGGGGACTCAAATATTATCTCCTAAAAAATAATACCACAGCTTCCTAGGAAGGAAGCCAGTATACAACTGAAGGCTTCTACTGGTGTCTTATTTAAGTTGTGGTTGTTTCTAGAGTTTGGTTGCATAATTTATAACCGGCAGCATTTAATCACAAACATCGAGGATTTATGAAGGCGGAAGGCACTGTATTTAGTGTTTACGTGACACTGGTCCTGTTACCTTTACTGCATTCCTACCATATGGACCCTCCACTTTGATGGCTTTATCATAAATCCATTAAAAATGCACAATTACAGAGAGTTTCCTCTTCATAAACCTGATTTATAACCATCTACCAGAAAAAACACAACAAGAAAAAAACAAAAATCACATGCCAATATTAAAGTATGAGAACCCAGAGACGCCGATCTCTAGGTCTTGGGTAATCTATTGCCCAAAGATAAGGACTACTCCTTCCAAACAGGTTTTTCAAAATGATCTTTAAGCACAGAATTGAAAAGAAGAAGAATCGTGTCATATAGAATGAAGCACACTCCATCGTATGCCTATTTCTCGTACATTTTTACTATCCAGTTTAGAACGAAAAGTGTTATTCCAGTTCATTTTTTACTGTTTAATGAACTTATAGAACATGAATGAGCACTTTAAATTCCTGCACAATTACCTTAATGTTCAGAGGCAAACCCCATTTATAATCCAAATGTCTGACTTTCCACAAGCCAAAACGTTGGAAAAAAAGTTGACAGCTCATTTGAAATGGAGCTAATGTTCCTTACATTTATGAGCTGCCTATGAATATCTGTATCTTTCCTAAGCCTTAAATGTCTATATGCTTATCCAAAACTGTAGTACAAATGATATTTCTTTATTATGCTTCAGAAGGAAGATGAATGCATGTGTATTAGTTCAAAGTGATTTTAATCTATCTTAACATTAATTCTGTGAACTTTGCAATGAAGAGTAATTCAGATGACGTTTTTAGTATTACTGTTCCAACATTTGTCAGCATTAATAGTTGATGTTTGCTTAATGTAAGTCAGTAAAATATTAGCATTTCCCTCCAAGAAATTAAAGTTCTCTTTTAATTTTCCAATATGATGGCACACAAGATTCATGTTTATATAATTTTAATACAGTTCTATTTGTCTAGAAAAGTAATGAACCTCATTTTGTCTCAAGTCCTTTATGCAGAAGTACCTTAATTTTTCATGATATATTGCAATGATTGAAGGTCATTTATATTTGCCATTTGACCATGGGAGTTTGTTACTTGGGTTTGCAGATTAAAAATGTTTACTTTTCATAATTGGCACCCTTTTTTTCCCAGTGCCTGTTACCTTTACCCCTGCCTGTCAGTCAGTATAACAAGGGATAACCGAGAAATGAGCCTTCAGTGTTAGTGAAAGAAAGCAAGGCTACATCTTGGGGAACCACCAGCGACACTCTGACACTGAATTAATGAATACAAAATGGTCATGCTTTACAGATCCAGTTTCAAACCAAGTATTCAATTAGCACAGATTTTACACAAATAGAAAGTTGTAAGATATCTAAAAGGGAGCCAGGTGACCCACCAACTAATGGTCTTAAAGGCTCCCTGGCTTTTAAATCAGGTCAGTTGTGTTCTTTCTTTGAACATTGTGTTCTAATTGGAACAATAAATCAAAGACGACACACAGAGTAGATTCCCATGTAAGGTGGACAACTGGACAGTGACTTTTTACTGCTGCTAACACGTGCATCCAATTACCATTTGATAGATCCATAGTGCCGGCAGTAAAGCATTGCCTCATTTTATAGTTTGCCCTAATAATTCTTCACCTTAAATCTGTCCAACTTTACCTATATCTAATCTGTCAGTATGTGTGTTATCATTAATGGGGAATTTTCGAATGTCTGGCATGCTTCCTAGAGTGAATAATGGCACCGAGATATTAATGAATCATTTAGTTAATCAGAATAGAAGAGGCAAAGCTTTAAGTCGATACACCCCCAGCTTCAAGTACTGGTCAACTAAATATAACCTAATAATGAAATTATCACTATAACTTAATTATGAACAGAGTAATTTAACTGCAACTTAGTTCTACATAGTAACGGTTAACTACAAAATTAAGAACTTTTTTTAAAAGGCATTTTTCTATAACTATTATTTTCTTCCAAGGCCCTTGAGTTAACGCGCTTCACTGGAACACACCCGTGGTAGTTCATCCTTAACCTTTTTCAAGGCATTGCCCTGTTTGAGGATAACTTGACATATTCATAGAGTCTTTACAACTCAAGGGCCATCAACTTCTTGCTAATAGTTCTGTCTTGAGGCAGTTTTACTTCTGAAATATCGGCAACCTGTGACAACCCTGCCTCTGAGGCCTCGTGAATCCCTGGCACTTTATTACCCCTTCGCCACTCCGTTGTTTTTTTTTCCCTCCTTTGCCTTCCTCTTTTTTTCCCTTCTCCCTGGCTTCTAAACCCCTTAGATGCCATCTCACTCATTATCGACACTCAGCGTCCCATGTGACAGGGTGAGCCAGTGGCCTAGACTTTTTGGATATGTAGCCTCCAAAATAAATAGTTAATAGTCTATGCACAAAAACCTTCAGCAAACTCAACAGACTCCAAAGGGAGCCTTTTCTAATTTCGAATCGCCATGGAAGTCACCCTTCTCCCAGCTTGCAGGCCAATTTCCTATAGCTTTGCCCATTAGTGAAGTTGGAAAACCACAGAGAAGCACCTTCTGAGAATGGATGCTGACTGTCTGGTGACTAAATCATCATTCTGCATTTTTCCTTCAGGTTACACATTCTGTTCCCAGTAACTCTCCATGCAGGCTCGTTTTACCTTTTCTTTCTAATTGTTTTAGTTCATGCAGCACTTACCAGCCACTTTGTCAATTCCCTTATCTTTTGCAGTTGGGACACTTACAAGAGGAAGAAAGTAAAGATGACTGAGGGAGACACATAATCATTCCTCTTCTGTTTTAGTCATTATTTATTTCAGAGAAGATGAATACTAATTTAGAAGTCTTCAATGTTTCCAACTTCCAGAATTTCCCCTAGATTATGAAGCTTCTCTGTACAACCCTGCCAAATATAGCTCTTTAAAATGAAACCCACGTTCTCATTAATAGTGGTTATCAAAGGGGAAAAGTACAAAATATACATGCATGCACACTCCAGGCTGACCAAATAGAGACACATACATATCTTTATAAGAAAGATTTTGAGATGCTGACAGACGTCAGAATTCTAATTATAAGCCTACCTGTGTTCCTATCTTTCACCGATTGCCGAATTATGTTTATTACATGCAGAAGCTGACTCTACATATGTTAATTTGGTGGTTACTGTAATGATAATTAAATGCCAAGCTTCTTTTTACAATTGGTTTCAAATTATATAGTGATATAGATATAAATATATTTCCAAAGCCTAAATAGCTTTGATTCCTTGATAGAATTACTAAAAGAAAAATCAATATTTCACAACATGGCGCAAACGGTAATATGTGGATGCTAAATTGCATACGATTTATGATGCGTAGTGAGCTATATTTAAATACAATGCTATTAATAACAGTCATTGTAATAAAACAAAGTTTTAGGGCATTTTTTGGATATCTCTGTAGAAGGAGATGATTTCACAAATATGAGGAAACGAGTGCTAGGGATACTCAAAGAACAGAACTGCAGCAGCGCTTTAAAGCTGAAACAAGAGAGATGGTAAAAGGCATGTAATTAGGATGTGAAAAGCCAGAGAGAAAGCAGAAGAGACACAGAGCATTCCGACAGACGGTGGAGGGAGGAGGAGACGTTTGGCCGGAGTGATGGAGACGAGGGTTTTGAACTCCCAGGGAAGAAATCAAGCTAATGAGTAGCAACGCACAGGGGCCGACATGACAAGAAAGGTGTGAGGGAAATATAACCCAAGCCCTGGCATTTGAGTGCTTGTTAAATGACCTGAAAGGAGAGCCTGTGATCCAAAAGGAATCCCGCTGAAGTAACAGCAGCCAAGGCATCTGAGTACGGAGAGCTAAGCCCGAGCCCCTGCTAGACGCAGTGGGCTGGAGGGGCTGAGAGCCGGGCTTGAATCAAAAGTGATCCCAAGCCCAGGCCTGGGTTGAAAGTGAGCTTTGGGGACCGGGGGGCCGGGTACATTGGAGGCTCCACACTGCCAGAGAGGAGTATATTACTTGGGCAAGTTGTCATCAGTAACACAAGGATATTCATAATCCCTACCTCTTTCCTACATGGTAAAGATTTAATGAGGTCATTCCTTCATTCAACAGAAATTTATTGAGTGCCTGCTTTGTGTCAGATATCGTGTGACATTTAACTCCAGCGCTGAGGGAAACAACGCCAGTTCTGCTCTCACAGGGCTCTCTTCCCCAGGGCCCAAAGCTGAACACGTAAACAAGGAGATGTGTGATAAAAACTGGGGGGTTCTGTAACAAAACAGCTGGGAACTCTTCCGAGCCTCATGGCCAGGGAAGCCTTCTGAGGGTGGGAAGAAGGGACCTGCATGGGGTGAGTCTAACGCGTCCCCCAAACGCATGGACAAGGCTCGCTGAGCCCAGGCTGGGTGAGAGGTTTGAGGAAGTTGGAGTTAGTGCCCATCATAGCCTAAGGGTGCCTGGCGCGTAATAAGCCCTCATCGAGTGGATACTATAAAAAATTTTAAAAAAAATTTAATCTTCCCCTTGTTTGAAGGAAAAGCATTAGAAAAGCAAGTAGATGATTTGATGAAGTGGGAATTAATCTATGGGCGTTGAAGGAAGAGACAGGGATGAGGAAATACACTTGGCATTTTTTTAAAAAGGGAGACATTAAAACCCCTGAAATTATTTAAGATTTAGAATTGCCGTGTTTAGAATGTTGTGAGGTTTGGGGGAGAGAGTAGAAATCTGGTTCATTGAGAGACTAGCTGCAGATATTTGAAAATTGAAAGTAACTTGAGGAGCGAGGGAAGAGCTGAACGGCAAGAAGAGAGGATAACAAATGTGTTTGAGGGCACAGCTACAGAAGAGAACAAAAGAAAATAAGGAGGCAAAATAGGGCCAAAACAGGTAACTGTGGAGACTGGCAGACGACAGATTGTTTCACGAAAGGCGAAGGGAAAAGTGACTCAGTTTTTAAATATTTCAAAACAAATCTAATATTTCAAGTTACGATATGGTTTTGAACCAGGATTATCACAGTTGCTCGGCTTTCAGTAAATTCTGCAGTTAAGTGTCTCGTTTCTCATCCCGTGACTGTGACCTTCTTGGCCCGTGCCCTCCAAGAATTTGTGATCCAGAGATATGTCACAGGGAGCTGGAAGATAATATAAGGCCATTTATACTACATGCCAAAGAAGCAGGGCAGAAAACCAGCCACCTACAAGAGAAGGAGGGGCGGGTGGCTTGAGGAGGGTCACACTGAGGATAAGGGACTAGACACAAACTTAGATTAAAAGAGAGGAGGAAGAATATCCTTAAAGAAAGCACAGGACCTTGCAGGAGGCTGTCAGGAAACAACAGGCGGGCCAAAGGGATGAAGCAGGATTGACAAGCCAGTGGCTGTGTTATGAAGCACAACACAAAATGCACTGAAATGTGCTGACACGTGGGAGTGAAGCATGTAAATATCCTTACATTTGAGGACTTAATTTTTTTTTTTGCAAAAATATTAGGTTAGCACGGTTTTCACTTAAAATTTGCCTTTCTTTGTTTACTTTACATTTTGGAGTAAAGAATAAATGAAGAGAAAGCAGAGGAACATTTGGAAAAACATATAAGCTACACTACAATCGACATAACCTAAATACATTAAAATTGTAATTTGATTGGAAAACGAAAGCAGTGCTCACGTTATATACTAGGAGCATGAAACTGCAGTTCTGACATGCACCAAATGTCATCATCTTCAGCATTCCTGATTTGCTAAACGGTCAAAACTTAAAAATTTAATAGTCCTCACTGCAGAAGTTAACGCATGCTTGTCCCTGGAGAAGGGTCTTCCCCTGCACATGGCAGGTCCCCAAGGAAACTCCCGAGGCGTCAGAATTACCTGCTGCCTTTGGGCTTTTTTTCCTTGTCTTTTCTGTTCTAAAATGTCTTAGACTGGCTTGGTTTAGGTGGGTAGAAAAAGGAGCAAGGTAGACTAGAGCTCTTCATCTTGCAAAAGAGTAAGCTTAACTACTGATTTTTAAAACAAACTCAGAGCAGGACGCAGGCAGCCTGTATGCAGCTGGGCCCACTGTCAAGACCCTGAGCTTTGGGGACAAACTTCTTGATGTAGAATCTGGTTTCCTAAACTGTGGCTTTGGACAAGCTACCCCCGGGGCATGATCTCTGCAACTATCAAGTGAGGTTAGTAACATCGCCCACCTCAATCACTGTTGGAGGGATGGGTTTCGAATTTACCAATGAGGCTCTAAATGTTAAGTTGCCAGACTAGGGCCCGGCCCATGTTAAGAACTCAGGAACATCAGTTCTTTTTACAGCTTCGTGCTATGACGACTGCGTTACTTTTAATTATACCACTTGTTGAAAAGATATCTAAGTCATGGGATAGTAAAAAATTTAGACAGAAAATTGATATTCTATCGCCTGACTTTATTTTATAGGTTATAAAGCACTTGGATGCTTTCATCAACGGGTTGTCAGGAATGGATAAAATAACCATTGTTACTGCCCTGCTATATTCAGATGAGAAAATTGGGTTTAAAAATTATGGTGCCAGCCTGCGGTTACACAGTCAGCATGCGTGCCTCAGGATTCAAACCTACGTCTGTCTTAGCTGGTATGACCCTCTATTCTGGTGCACTTGGCACAGTCTCAGTGAGCACCCCTGTTCTAGCATATCATTAACAGCACCCCACTCACTGTCAAAGTGACCCCTACAACATCGCCCCAGCCTGAGTCGGTCTGGTCTATGTGAGGCACAAATCTACACCAGCCGGTTTCCTATTAAACACTTACATGTCTTCCCAATGTCCTTAGAATAACAACTATATTCTTTTCGCATGTCATAGTTTATCCCCTGCTGACCCCCTCCCACCTCATCTCTTACAATACTCCCATGTCAGATGCACTAAGCTCGTTTTAGTTCCAGAATGTGCCTGTCCCTCAGGTGCAGCATTTGCACACATGACTCGGTCTGTCTGGGGTGGTGTTCCTGCCATCATTGTCCCCAGGACTCCTTCTTTTCAGGTCTCAGGTAGATGTCATCTCTAGAAAGCCTGCCTGACCACTCTATTGTCCCAAAAACCTGTGCTCCCCAGAGCCCTATATCTAATATTTTAACACAATCTCACATCTGATTAATTTACCCAGGTCGTTTCCTAATGCACAGAGAACTCATTGATGGGAAGGGCTGGGTATACCCCACTGGCCTATGCCTGAAGCCCTTACTGCGGTGTCTGGCATACAGTGGCTCCTCTCTATGTATGCATTGGGTAAATTGCTCTTTGTAACTGTGTCCTTGACATAAGTCGCCGAGACTGTCTTTGGTTTCAGTCACCTGGCCCAGGAAGTGTGATTAATAACAACTGCCTACCTGAAAAACTATGGCTGAAGTCAATTATGTTTTAAAAATTTCATTCAGTTCTAACTCCCACAATTCTGAGAACATAGAAAATAAGTGAGGGCCATCAATTACATTAACATTAACACTAAATGAATGTTAAGTATTTAATCTCATACCAGCGCGTGAATGGAAATAGTGTGTGAGCCTTGCAATGGACTGATGCCCATATTTCTCCAGTGTGCCTAAGGTTACTGCTGGCTGTGCTCAGCGGAGAGAAATGGCGACTGGACTCTCTCTCAAAACTGAGGCTGGCTCTGAGGTAGTTACGTTTGGTTTCAGAGCTGCTTTTGGGTTCTGGGGTAATTTGGTAACAGTTAAGAAACAAGCAATGCTTGGTCATTCATTTAGAGGAGGAGAATAACGACCCGCAGAGAGTGGGAGTAAAGGGACACGGCCCGCAGCCTGGGCTGTGTTGACACATTTGCCATGCGACCCCAGGCAGCCCTTCGCTTTATCTTGCCCTCAGAGACGTAATCCATGAAATGAGTGCATTGAACTAAATTATGATTAATATTTTTGCTCAGGATGCCCGTTTTCCAGATTAAGGACTCGATTCCAGGAGCATACCTGTTTGGGGACAATAGATGTAGTATGCTGAATATTAGGTACCCAACGACATCAGATCCTAATCCCTGGAGCCTGTGACTGTTACTCTATATGACAAAGTTTTTGCAGATGGGATCAAGTTAAGGATCTTGAGTTGAGGAGATTATCCTGCATTATCCAGGCGGGCACCAAATTTGATTGCTTGTTCTTATTATAAGAGAGACAGAAAACAATTAAACACATGGAAAAGGCAGAAGAGGGTTTGCCGATGGAAGCAGAGAAGGAGAGATTTGCAGATGCGGTGCTTCGGCTTTAAGACACATGGAGGAGCCAGGAGCCCCGGCATGGAGCTGTAGAAGCTGGTAGAGAAGAGAAACGGATTTTCCCCCTAGAGCCAGCGGAAGGAATTTGGCTCTATCGCCAACTTGATTTGGGCCCAGCGAAACTGATACTGGGCTTCTGGCGTCCAGGACTGTGAGGGAGTACATTTCCGTTGTTTCAAGACACCAGTCTTTGCTAATTTGTTCTAGCAGCCACAGGGAACTAATGTTGATTTGATACTCACAGTGGGGTGCTCCTGGAACCAATACCTAAAAAATGTGGGCGTGACTTCGGAAGTGCATAATGGATATAGGCCGAAAGAGTTTTAAGACACATGATTGAAACTCCTTAAATTGCCTTCAACAGGCTTTTGGTAGAAATAGGGTGAGGCCTCAGAAGGAGGGCAAGAACACAGCAGAGAAAGCCTAGACCAGATTAGAGAATACATATATCTTCACAGACAGAATGTTGGTAGAAGATAGCTATTCAAAGTGTTCCTGGCGGGAGCGTGTCATTGGAAACGGGGGGAGGCAAACCCTGTCATAAGGTGGCCGGCAGACACTTCGTCGACCTGGGCCTTCGAGCTGCATGGAAGGCAGAGCCTGAAAGAGCTCAACTTGGAAATTTAGCCGATTAGATTTCCAAGGAAAACGTCGAAGGTGAGGAAGCCCATTTTCTTCTGGCTGCTCGCAGTAAAACGTAAGAGGAAGGAGGGAAAGTGAAGAAAGATGTGTTCAACAAAATAGAATCAGCCCTTGATGATTTGCGAATTTCTCAGCCTATCCAGGTTGCAAACGAGGCTAAATTGGGAGGTTTGCTCTTAGGAAAGTGTGCTCTACAGAAAAGGCCAAGGATGTGCTGGATGGCCTTAGGCTAGTGTTGAAAGATTAGGTGTGGGGCTGATGGGGTCCCCCAACCATCTCAACAAAGCCAGGAATAGGCAGCACCAAAGAACGATCTCAGGAGGACCCTCCTGTCTCCTGACATGAATGCCCACAATGGACCCAGGAGGCACATGAGGCATTTTAGAATGTTCTATCAGCAGAAACACTGCCAAAAAAGACAGCGTTACGACAAAATGAAAGAAAGCTCTCGAACTCCCAAAATTCCATAGACAAGAAAGTGGCTGAAAAAGCTATTCGGCTGCAAACACATGGAGCCTTTAAGCAAAAGGAAGGATCATGGTGACCACAGAGCCCAGGGCACAGAGGGCAGAACCACGGGGACAAAGGCGGAGAACCTAACCCGCAGGCCCATTGGCAGGACCCTCAAGCCACGGCGGACTGTTCCCAGGCCTCGCAACATAGCTGACTTTTTCCTGATGGATTTGGAAATTGGTTGGGGCCAGCAAGGCTTTTCTCCCTTCCATTTCTTCCCTTTCTGTAATGAGAATGTCTATAATTGTTGTACTATGCCTATCCCGCCATTGTGTTTTATAGGAGATACCTTATTTTCCAGTTTTACAGATACAGAAAAGAGAAATTTTGCCTCAGGGTGGGTCATAGCCAGATTCTCACCCATACCTGATTTAGATTGTTTAGATGATGAGATTTGGGATTTTCGAGCTGATGGTATTTAAATGAGATTTTTGGACTGGAGCTTATGCCATAACGTATGACAACTTTTGGGGATGGGGTGAAGTTAGTTTACGTATGGGGTGGGCGTGAATTCTGGGGCCTAGAAGGTGGACTGAAGTATGATGACTAATGGCCATTTGAAGACATCAGGTCCTAATCTCTGGAATCTGTGAATGTTATCTGAGTGTAGTAAATTTGTACTATATAAAACACTATATAGTCAAGTTTTGCATATGTGATTAAATTAAGGATATTGAGATGAGGAGATTATCCTGGACTATCCAAATGGGCCCTAAATGCCACCACAACTGTCTTTATAACATAGAGGCAGTGGAAGACTAGATACACACAGAAAGTAGAGGGTGATTTGATGATGGAAACCAGGAGAGAGATTTGAAGATGCCGTATTGTTGGCTTTGAAGATAAAGGAAGAGTCCTGAGTCAAGGAATGTGGCCCAAGGATTGCCTCTCTCCTAGGGACCCTGACATCTTAATTTCAGTCCAGCAAACCTGATATTGGACTTCTGGCTTCCAGAACTGTGAAAGAATGAATTTCTGTTATTCTAAGCCACCCATGTTGTGGTTATTTTGTTACAGCAGCCACAGGAAACTAATACTGTAAACTATGACAACTTTATGTGGTCCGCATTAAGGACAATTTGACCGAACAATATCTTCTCGCAGAAAGCACTAAGCAGGGACTCACTGAGGGGAGTTCCAACGCTTTATCCACCTCTTATCAATGGTGTGACTGAGACAGGCCTCTGAGCTTCTGAGCCTTCACCTGACAAATGAGGATTCGAATAATGTATGCAAAAATATCTAGCAAAGTATCAGGCTCATAATGGAACCTCAAATTTTAGTTTAGTCTTAAACATTGTTCAGTTTAAATGACTATCTGTAAAACATCGTTTAAAAATATAGTGCATTTGCAGAGTACCTGGGCCGCTGGGCACCAGGAGAACAAAGGAGCGACTTTGATGATGCGGCACCTGGCTCTGTAGGTGCTCCGCGTTTTCACTGGGTCATAAATTCAATCTGGATTAAAGGGAGTTGTTCTCTTCCTCCTTGTGGGTTCAAGAGCCACTCTCCTGAAGTCGCGTGCTAAACCCATGAGAACTTTTCCAACCTAAAGGGGATCCTTTATAGTTAAGGGTGATAGAAGATCCATTTAATAAGTGGATAATTAGCACCATTAAAATGTAAGTGAGCATCCTTTCGCAAGTATTTCGGTATTTAACTCTGTTGGAGTTGGCGTGCATTTGTTGCTTTCGTTAACACCCGGTGCCATCTATCCTCTGTCACTATGGATAAAATCAATAGAACAGTCTATGTTTCAGCTTCTCGCTTCTAAAAATGTTTCCATAATAGTGCAACTCTCAAAATTTAGTATCATGACTATTTATGTCACTTGAATTCTTAAGGCCTGGGGAAAAAAGCATGACTCTAAAACTGGCATTTCCTTTCACAGAAAATTGGTTTCTCACACTAATAGGTGCTGTGGATGTTGTCCGCAATAGATGAATGTGTGGCGTGGTCTTAGGACAAATGGGGCTTTTTCTGAGCGGAGGCTGACAGTGGCATCTCCAAATTTAGCGCTATGAGCTCACTCCTTCTTCTCTTTCACATTCATTGTTGATGGAGTGCTGGGGCTCTAGTAATCTGAGAACACACTTCACGGCAGCGATGCTGGGAAAGGTGGGTGCAATCAGGAATCGCCCCTCTGCGGCAAGGCGCGTGGTTGCAAGGTCTGATCCAGGATTAGCTTGAGCGAGCTAGAGATGAGGGCCAACCCACCAGCCCTGGTGGCATTCAAGGATTTCTACTTATATTCTCTGAGACCAGGCAAATAGCCGCGGTCCTTCCAAATCCACAGGAGGCTTTGAAACTTTCTTAGCAATGGAACCTTCTTAGCCATGGAATGGCTATGGAGAGACAGTTTTGAGTTCCAGTTTGAGGTCCAGCCGCTACTCATTTCTCTTAATAGAAATAAGATTCCTCTAACAAGTACTGAGAAAAGAGGTTTGGAGCAAATGGAGAAAAAGGCCAGAGATTTGAAATAGCTGATAATACGCAATACTAGGTATTTCTCCAATTTGGGCCTATGGACCACGTGATCAGAATAACTAGGGTGTCTGCTCAAAATACAAATTATAAAGCCCTATTCCAGAAGCACTGCCCAGGGGAAGAACAGATAAGGAGTGCATGCAAGGAAGCCTGAACTTTAATAAATATTCCAAGCATTTCTTAATCCCACCAGACCTCTAAGAAACAATAAAATTAGGGGGTGACACTAAGTTAAGTGTGGGTGCGATGGGATGAAGGGCCAGCGGTGTTCTGGCAGAATGAATTTCTTAAGTAGAGGCCGTGTTTTCAGATTTTCCGTGCTTACACACGTTGTGGCAAAGGAGAAACTGCCAGGATAGAGAGGAAGTCATTTTTGAAGTTAAAACATATGCTAATGTTTAAATACTTCTTGGTCGGTGGGAGATTTTCCAATAAATCTGAGATTAGATCAGTTTTCAATTCACTATTGTAAACGTTCTAAATCTGGGTAAGGGGCGGGAAGACGCGGTACCTACCAAAGCCGGCCGTTTGTCCCCATGTCGGTGCGCTGCCACTGCTATTTATGAGGAAGATCCAGGATGCTACCCCAAATGACATTAGTGTAAACAAACTCTCAGAGATTCGGGGCTCCTCCCTGTTTTTTTTAAAGCCACAGGAATTTGTGTGTAACCGCCTCTAACCCCAAGAGTGTTGGTCAGAGCCTGGCCCTCAACGTGACCACTTGAGCCTGTGGCACAGCTTCCAAAGCGGGACACGTGGGAAAGGGAATATTGATGAGACTCCGGCGTTTCCTTGGGAACGTTCTTTTGAACTCGAGCAGCCCCTTCATGTCTTATCTGTTGCTGAGAGGAATTCCTCTTTTCTGTGAGAAATTCTTTCTTTCAGCTGCGGAAATTGGTTTTGTTTCAGTTCCTGTAAATGACCCTTTTGTCAGGTATTGGGACTGGCCTACAGGAAAGCTGCGACCACGGGTCCATGGGTAGGAAAGGTATAGGCCCCTCCTGGTGTCATGACATTTCCTTATAGCTCCAAAAGACACCCAAGACCAGGTGGACAGCCCATGGAGCATAGGAACTGTCTCCTGCCAAGTCCCAGGGGATATGGCTCTGGAAATGTTAATAAAAATTAAAAACACTTAGTGCACCCTCTAAGGCATCTTATTTTTTCCTCTCTGTGTTTTGTATACATATTTCTTCTTTGCACTGAAGGCTTCAAAGTCATTTAATAAGATTAACCAGGATCTGCTCAGCTGAGCTTAGCAGTATGTACCCACTGTCACTGGCCATAATTTATGAGTCCGACGTGGTTATTGTACTGGCCAACCGAAAGTGCTGTGACTGAGTTTTTCACAATCCAAAAAGACTTCATGGGGTTTGAAATTATTTGTTACATCCTGTTGTGCTATGAGTATATGAGACATTTAGCCAAAGGCATTTTGCCCTAATATTTTGTGCTCCAAAGAATACTTCAAATTATTTGAACTATTACAGAATCTGAAATTGAACACTACTTATTTTGTTCAGCACAAAAAAGGCCATCCATCAACTGTCCTATCATTTTTCCTCTTGGTGACAGTGACTTCAGAATGACAGCTGCCGTTCTAGACTCTCCTGGAATCCCATGCCCTTACTCAGCGACTGACGCTTGAATTGAGTGAACAAAGTTCTCCACCTCTAACAGTGTCATGTTGTGATGCAGTGGAACTGGATACTAGAAAGAGAAATTAGAACTTGTAATACGTTATATTATTAAATGCATTCTAGATTATATTTAAAAATGAAGCATTCAGTAATATTACTACAGTCTCTTAGACTGACTACATAAAAATGTTCTGAGGCAGTTCACTTCTAATAAACAGAAGGGCTCTTCATGTGCCTTTGTTTATCTTTTTGGATATTGGCAGTATCCATTGAATGAAGAAGTGAAGTTGTTTTTTTTTTTAACCAATATAACAAAGGTTGTTTTAGGCAGCATTGAATGATCGCTTTAAACTGATTGAACAGTCTCAGCTGCTTCAGTACTGTTTTTATAAGGGGATAAAATAATAATAATAACTAATTGTATCAAGTGCTTTGTCCTAAATACTTCATATGTGTGCTCATATAATCTTCAAACAGCCCTAGGGTATGAATGCTAGTGTCATTCTAATTTATAGATGGGAAAATCTGCCACACAGAGACTGAAAGACTTAACTGAAGTCTTACAGTTAATAAAGTGGCAGAGCTAGGATTTGAACCCGGTGGAGCGTGACTTCCACTGCCCATGCACTTAATCACTACAACACTGTGCTCTTCCATAATATACAATATACAACAAGTCTCATTTGAAATCCTTCCGTCAAGCAGAGGCAACCTGGACACCATGGTCCCTCGGCATATTCAATGTTCCAGCTGGGAGAACCTGGTGTAGCATCTGTGCTTTCTTTATTCAGCTTCATCTGTGTAAAGATGGAAGAATGTCATGCCGTACCATTGACAAATGTGTACCTGGAGCTGCAAAGGTCTGGCTTCTGACCACTTTTGTCTTGATGCTCCCAAAGACACGCAAACACACACACACACAGAGCCAGGGAGAGTGAGAGAAATCTGTGCTTTTCCAGTATTAACCTCTTTAAAGGATGAGAAACTGGACACAATTTAAAAATAAAGTTTTATCTTGCTTGAATTTTTCAGCTTGAAATTATTTATGTCATTTATTTAATATCAAAGATGTTACTTTTGACCCAATCACATATGAGGGGAAACTATTTATTCTGTTTTCTTGCAATTTGGGAAATATTTGTCTTGATGCCAAACTGCCCAAAGACATCCTCTTTCACGAAGAAAGCAAAGTTTTAGGAGAGTTTACTCAGAATTGCTGATCCTTTTTCTTCTTACTTAACATGCGCATAGTGCCCAAGTTCAAGACCTGAAGTATTCTCTTTACTAAAGGCATTCGTACTGAACTCCTATGTCTACACGGAGCCATTTTTAAGTCCAAAGCAGAGCTTAAAAATGATCCAAATATCTAAGCATGTGAAAGATTTATTTCCTCATCTTGGCAAATGTCTTTCCTAATGAATTTCAACCAACCTAACCTAGAATCTACTTTTGGCATACCTCATACTAATGGTAGATTTGCTTTCTACTTTTGAAGGCAAATTGATATTCACAAATCATACGTCACAAGCCACTAAAAGTGTCAGAATCCTACAGCAGGCCCATGGTGGCTTGTTAATCTCTCCTGTTTAAAGGAAACAGACTAATTCACTTAAATATAATGAAAGCCATACCTACTTCAGCCTAGTCCCTCAAAGAGTGTCAGCCCACGCAAGTCCTGCCTTTTTTCTTCACCTCCATTCCTGGCTCGAGCAATGAAACATGAAGAGAAGGATCAATGACTCCTTAATGTTGCCATGTCTGAGTTACTTCAGATGTCACATGTGTACAAAATGTAGAAGGCTTTTTTTTTTTGCATTGAAAGTATATACAAGGAGGGTATCTCTGCCCACCATTCACCATTGTTTTCAACAAAGCAAAAAAGATAAACCGGGATGTTAAATCGAGGGGTCAGATGTATATATAACCTTTTGCTCTCATTATTCTAACTGGCTTCCATTAGGGGGAGGGAGAGAAAAACAAAACAGTAAACAACTGATACAGAGGTGTGAGAGTGAACTTTTACAGTGATTTGGCTAAAATCTGGACGTGTCATGATCATGACGGAAGAGCAGTTTTCAAAAGGATCAAGTTGAAGATGGTTGATGTAATATTAACAGAAAGAGAAAAAAATTAATACATGCATCCAGAAGTTGCCCAACTGTGACAAACTGTTCCCAAGATACATTATTTTTAACATTTCTCAAATTGACATTTATTTCTGTGCTTTCAAGCGTCAAACCATCTCTGACTTCTTTGCCTGATACGCACGACCCACACACCCATGGGCTAATTGTTTTGAAGTGAGCTTTCCCCTTCTACTAAGCTTGCGTGTGTTTCCTTCTGACAGCCCTATTTTGGCTCTCCCTGCTGAAGCTAACTGCCACGCGCAGATCTTCCTGTCACATATCTGGGCCTGAGCTGAAAACTTCCTAGGATGAAACAGACTTTTACTGTTAACATGTGTCTCAATCAAGGCTTAGTGTCATAAGACTGAAAATCTGAGCATTAGGATATTTAGGGGGGGAAACAATTTTCATTGAAAGCGTACTGTTCGTGTTCGTCGTGGCTCGATGGAGCAGGAGTGTGTTGGAGCAAGATTTTGAGTTTTCTTCTAAATGTACTTTTACATAGCATTACAGAGTCAGAATATGTGAAGAAGGGAAGACAAGAACAACCACCCAAAAAAAGTTCTCCCCTTGGCAAATTATTTGAGAACTGAATTGACCACCAGGAAAGGGCATAAAGAGACTGCAATGAGATGGTTGACTGAAGAGCTCCAGGATGTGGCAACGTCTGGAATCCTCCAGGACAACCTGCCAGAGCCTGTCGACGGCTAATCTAGGGGTATGAAGTCTGAGTGGAGGTTGTCCCTAGGGAAAGCACTTTCCAAGGTCATTTCCAAGGTCCCCAGAAACCACACTCTTTGTCATTTGAGTTATCTCGCACCGATGCTGATATTTGACAATAATTGTCACAATTGGAGAATCTACCATACTCAATAGCCAATTCTGGTGTTTGGATATAATGCCTAGATATATATGTATGTATCTATATAGATATGTACATATATACATAAATTTTTTACTTTAACCCTTTAGTTATCTAATTTTTACTTATTTTGTATTGGATCCTCCTTGTGAAAAATGGGTCTAAACATCCTGCATCAGATAGTTTACACTTTTCATTTATCGCTGTCTTCCTTATCCCGTGAATGCCGAATCATTGTCAGCGTACGGGCTGTTCATCTTCTTTCTCAAATCGAATCCTAAGTATTTTCCAGTGATGCTATCATTAATGGGACTGTTTTCTTTACTTGTTTTTCAGATAGTTAGTTGTTAGTGTAGAGAAACGCAGCTGATTTTGTGTCCGACAAACTCCACTTTCCACATTAAAACCATCTCGTGAAAACCATCCACAGAGATTATATTGCTGTGTTTCTGTCTTAATTTTTTCGAATTGAAGGGATTCACATTATGACCGACACTTTCTTTGGTTGACAGGATATTTTTACATATGTGATCTTATTTGGTTTTCCCAACAGCTCTTTCAGTTAGGCAAGGCAGGGGGTAATATCTTCATTACATATGTGTACACACGGATGACATTGCACTTAAATGAGAATCCTTTCTTCTGGTGTCTAATTAATCATATTGCTACTGCACGACTATATTCCTGCTAGATCAGGGTTTCTTAGCCACAGCATCACGGATGGTTCGGATTGGATAATTCTTCATTGAGGGAGGCTGGCCCCATAGCCGTAGGATGTTTAGCAGTGTCCCTGGTCTAGATGCCCCTCGCTGCCAGTAATATCCCTCTCCTAGTTGTGACAATGACAAAAAAAACTAATGTCATAGAACACGGGCTAAGTGACTGACAGTCTGATCATATCTGGAGAATAACTATATTAAATTACTGTTAGGTATTATGAAATTCCCTAGATGTAACAAATGTATCTTCATATTTATATGCAGAGGATTGTGGGGTTGTCACCTTTTTGATACAAAACGTACCCATCCACTCACAGAGGATATCATTCAGTACCTCCCCTTAATATTACCAAGGCCTTTAGTTTCCTATCATAAAGTAATTTGCTACCTTTCCTCTAGGAGGAGTTGAAGTAAAAAATGTTAATCGGGTTTTCTTTACTTCTTTAAAGTCTATATTGCAAAAGAAGAAAATGCAACTTAGAGCTTGGAAGTCTCTTAGCCACCTAAGCATTGGTCTACAGCCAATGTCTGAACCTGGAGCCTTTCTTTTTCAGCCTGAAACTGTCAGCTTCTGAAAACATCCGTGAATTCTACCGTGTAATTCTAATATGAGGAAGCCGTGTTTATTACCAGGTGCTACCTCCTCACATCGCTGCCCTCCGATTCGGGGCTCTCTTACCTTGTGTAGCGGTGGGTGTGTGAAAGGGAGGCAAATTAAGAAGGCAAAATTTATCTGTGGGAACCAAGAAGATGACTAATGAGAACAAAAAGAACAATGAAGGTTCCCAATAGACCGAGACTGTTTACACATTTATGAGTGATTCCAAGTGAATGTGTAGAGAGTAACACTCTACCTTCTGAGTTAATAATAAATTTCCAAATGACACAGAACAAGTAACAGGTTGCCAATAATTATTATCTTCATATTGTAGAGAGGGCCTCATCAGTCGGTAAAGAAAGATATTGTCAATGACCTTATTGGAAAGTCACATTTAAAGTGGACAAATCCTTCACACTCTATTTTCACTTTTCTACAAACTTATCTTTTTTAGTAACTGTTGGGTTAGTAAGACAATTTGTGGGAAACTTGCTCAGTTCAAACTCTTACAGGAAATTTATAGCAGTCAAACTTTATTTGAAATGTCTTTAAACCTTCCAATCTGTATGTCTTTTTTTTTCATTGGTATTGATTTTAAGAATATCTAACGGTTCAGTCTTGCTGGGTGACTGTAAATAGTAATTTTATTTCCTTATTAAAAGTTAAATACCCATTTTATTACTTCTATTTATCTAATTTTCCTGATGACATTTACAATTAAATATTTAAAAAAAATTGTGTTTAATTCAGATTCACCAGTTGTTTTAATGCAAGTTTTCACTTGAAGAGGCATTATCTTTTGCATACAAATTGAAAATTATTAATAGTGTATGATATGATGGACATTTAGAGATCTGAACAAATGAAACAAAACTTATCATGTGTAATTTTTGGTAAATTGTATTCATCTGTTGTTTTACCCCAAAACGAGCCCCAGGAAAATTGATATTGTTGTAGAGCTGAAAAAGTTACAGAGCATACTTATCCATAAAAGCATTCATTATTTAACAAATATATATATATTTTTTATCCTCACCCGAGGACATGTTTATTGAGTTTTTTAGAGAGGGAGGAAGGGAGGATGCGAGAGAGAGAAACATCTATGAGAGAGAGACAGACAGACAGACAGACAGACATCAATTGGTTTGCTTTACATACACACCCTGACCGGGGATTGAACCCACAATCTAGGGATGTGGCCTGACTGGGAATCGAGCCTGCAACCTTTAGTTTACAGGACAATGATCCAACCAACTGAGCCACACTGACCAGGACATTATTTAACAAATATTTACTGAGAACATACTACATAACAGGCCCTGTGAAATATTTTAGGTACACCCAAATCAGTCACTGCTGTCTCCCACATGGACACACAGTCCGTAACCAGAGATAGATACCTAAGCACAGAGTCCTAGAGAACAGCAAAATAACAGAGCAGTGGAGGCACGAAAAGAGGGAAGACTTTGGGGCAGGAACAGTCAGAGAAGAGTGATGTCAATTCAAGTGTCTCCGAGGGTGCGGGGGCAGTAGCTCTTCAGCAAAGGAGAAGGAATATATAGAATACCTCCAAGAGATCAGGTGCATTGTGGGTAGAGGGAGAGGAGCACATATAAAGGAACATCGGACTGAAACAACTTCTCATATTTAGGGAAGCAAAATACACTTTTTTTAGTATTTATTCTCTAGCACATAGCATCCATTGATACTCCATGACATGTCTACATAGGAGAGAGAATGATGATAAAATGCATAAAGGATCAGCTACTGTAAATATATTACTGCTGTCAAATTCGAGGAAATATAAAAATAGCTGCTATGCTCTATGCTGTGTTATAGAAGCTTTACATATGTCTTAGCTAATTCTACCAAAAATATTATTAAACAGATGTGGGGGGGTTTTCTCATTTTTAAGCAGAACTAAGTGATAATCTGTCAAAGTTGACAGACAGCAAGTAGCTCTGAGGCCAAGCCAGGTCTCCCTGGGTCTCATCGCTACAGGGTGTCGCCCCTCTTCTATGTGCGCTGTTGGGTAGAGTGGGAGTTTTCAGAGTATAGTCCCCTCAAGGGACCTTCAGGAATGGAAGCAGAAAGCAGAAAGTCCCAAGATTTGTTTGGACAGAAGAAATACAGATCACTTTTCCAGTAAGGGAGCAACTGAGAGAGTGGTAGCAGGTGACTGTGTGTGTATTTGAGAGAGAGACTTTTTGCAAATGCAGATGAAAGGAATGAGAAATGGTACCCAGGTACTTAGGAAATGGAAACTACAAAACTGCTGAGCCGACAAATCAAAATCAGTGAAAAATTTCAAGTAAACTTACAGAAAATATCAAATGCAGATTTATTAAGTGCAATGTAATAATGAGTTTGTGAGGCACAAAGAATCTGTCGAAGTCCAATGTTTCTAAGTCTTGCCAGACTATGCAAGACGGGCTTCTCTCTCCTCCTTGGCTCAGCTCCTAAACAGAGCTATTATCTGGAGAGATAATTCCGGATGCCCTGACCCCTTCCAAATTCTTATTTGATGATCAGTCATCTGGAGTGGAACTCTTACTCTCATTGGGTTTTCGGAATGATGCCCCAAGCTTTGCTCTCCTAATTAACACTCTGGGTCATCTCCGTGCACCCAGTAGTTCTTGAAGACTGTCAGAATTCTCAAATCTATGACATTGCCCTTGGGGAGGAGAGGGATGGGTGGACCCCTTGAGTGGCCTTCAGATGCCTCAGCATTAAAATAGAAGTTTCTTATGAGTGTCTGAAATATCTCAGCTGTTATTTTCTCCAACTTCAAATTTTTTTGAACTCAGAAAGCAATAAACTACAAGCTAAAAAGACCCAGAGAGCTTCTGTGGGGCAGCAGAAGCTGTTTTTTAGCTGAACTAGCAAACTCTGTGATTGTCATCATTCCAGTCAAGATTTCAACACTGAGGAATAATCTTGACAAAGAGTCGCATCTGCAAAGCCACTCTTTCCATTTAAGATTTTTATTATTGCCTGTAAGTACATGGAGTACCTCTTAACACAGACCTTTCAGGGCTCGTTGGTGTATGTTTTATATGGGTCACTGACATAACTAGGGCAATTATTCAGAAAAAATTGGAAGTCTAAGTTTTAAAAAAATAGGGGATCTGTGCATGTTCTCATCAGCAGAAGCCCTCCGTAGATGATCCAAAACTTAAAATACCATTAAGACAGAATATTTTCTAGATAAAGCCATGCCCTTAATATTGTTTGACAATCATTCAGTTGGGGATGGAGTGGCCAGGGGTGTCTCACTCCTCTTAGATGAAGAGACAGTGACGGTTATCACAGGTTGCCAGCCTTCGTTAAGAACCTGTGGGCATGAGGTTCTAGCCCCCGGGCTTAAGAGGCTTACTTTCTAATTTAGGAGACAAGGTTGATAGTATAATAATGAGGATCCATAAAAATGCCCAATTACTGACTACAAGTGAAACAGTGGATAAAATCCCTACGGAGGCAGGTGTGAAGAAGCCAGGAAGAATTATGCAGTCAGGACAAGTGGCTGAGACAGCAAGGAATTCAAGATGGTAGCCATGGATATTTATATAAGATAAAAATGGGGCTAATGCGTTCAGGGATCCAGGACCAGATGGGTGTGGCAGAATGAATGGTGGCCACAGAGAAGGGGCCGATCGTGGAGGATGAGCAGGGAAAGCTGGAGGGGCGCATCAAAAGCCATCAGAAAACCTCAAGTGTCAGCAAGTTCAATGAACACATGAAATGCCTCACCCTTCCAAACTACTTTTTTTGATATGGTACATCTTAAACAGTTAAATAAAATCTCTTTTAATTAAAGACGATTCTTATATGCTGAAGATAATATCATTTCACAGTGGAATAATGAATTTTCACATTTGGACTTCAAAATTCTCCAAATGTCAGCATGAGCCCAAACACTGGTGGATAGTGGCAGCTGCAACACTTTTTGTGGTTTGCAGGACTGGGAGGATTGAAATGATTTGAAAGAGCAACTTTCAGGTTTCATAAAAAGTTACAGGTATTCCAGGAAGGTGGTTCAGTTCAGGAGAATGGCACATTCTACCAGGGGCGCCCCCTCTTTTGGTGTCTCTGGGCCACAGTGGAAGAAGAAGAACTGTCCTGGGCCACACATTCAATAACACAAACACTAATGAAAACTGGTGAGCGAAAAAAAAAAAAAGGTTTTAAGTAAACTTACGATTTTGCATTCAGCCCCATTCATAGCCACCACGGGCCGTGTGCAGCCCGCAGGCCCCGGGTTGGGCACCCTTGTTTAAATGTCCACAGGCATAAACATAGATCCCATATTTTCAAGATGGACTCAGGTTTCCCAGTCCAGCCAAATTAGACCACCGCTACCTAGCCAGCGCAAGCGACCTGGGGCTCTAAGGGGCCAGGTGCAAATGCTGCGGTAGAGACGGGTACCGAGAAGTCCAATGAACAGGACTCACCCCTCCGACTCAGCCTGCAGGAACGGTCGCAAAGATGCTCATGTAGCTGCAACTCCCCCTCTCCCCGGCAATGCGGGAGGGTCTGTGATTTCCTGGGAAAGCTACACAGTGACGAGCGCTCGGTGGGATAACGGAGGATCAGGATTCCCAGGAGACCCAGAATGTGTCTGTGGCCTTGAATACTCCTGGGATTTTCGCATGACTGTCTTTCCAGTGTGTGTCCATATAATTTTCCCTTGCAAAATCCCTTATGTAAAAATGTGCAGGTTCAGAACATTCCTAAAGCACAAAGAAAACCCTCACAGTAGAAGAGAAGCAAGAAAAATAAGCACTCTGTGAGCTACTGTGGATGGTTCAAGAGCAGTGCATGGTGGTGCCCCAGCTTCCCGAGACTTTGAATCTTGTGAGGGGGCTTCCCCTGGGGGTTAGGCTGCACAGAATCAGCGGCTGAAAGCCTCGAGCCTTTGCTCCCGCCGAGGCTTGGAGGTTTGGGGCTGTGAGCATTGCGTCACATGGAGAACAAATGTACCACAAAAGGAGAGTCCCTCTTGGAGAATATCGTTCTGAAATCTATTTGGGGAGGCTAATCCTATTAATTATATAATTCTATTTGTTTCCTTTCAAAATAGATATATCAATTTAAGATACACTGTACTAACTTTCAGTATTGTCATGGGTAGAACATGTACCATTCAAACCGACGTGTGGAGATAATACACAACACATGGCTTCTTATGTCTATATGTCTGGCTTTAATCACAGATTCTTCATGAAATGTTGCAATCCTGGGGTGAGCTAGCTGTGAGATTCTTCTGGGGTACAGGCTGGCCTGTGGATTATAGGTGGGACTGCATTACGAGGCTACTGAGGTTAATTACGTCTGAAGGTTTCCAGTCCAATCCACATCTGTTGACACCCTGCGCACACTATATAAACAATGTGGAGGGAGCGAGCCCTTTATTAGCAGAGCAAGAGAGCAGCTAGTTGCCTGTGCTCTGCCATGTCCTTTCGTTGTTTAGAGCTTCTGACTCAGCCCTTCTGTTTGCTTCACGTACGCTGAGGCCAACATCTGCGCGTAAGCCAGATAATTAACAGGCAAGCGGATCCAAACGTGGAAAGAAATTCCCTATCAATCTGAACAGTTCTCTTTTTCAGTTTCTGGGCTCCAGGACGGCAGTCCACTGCATGCCTAGTGCTCACCCAGAACTTGAAAGTCCATGTGTTGAGCCGGGAGTCTTTCTCACTTGCAGAAATGTTGCAGAGAAAGCCAACAAGCACACATTAAAGATCTTCTCCCTGGAGCGTGTTGTTGGTGACTTATCCATGGAAGCTTCTGCCAGGTAGAAGCTTCCTAATTCTCAATGAGTCACAATGCTCTTATCTGTAACTCTTTCAGTCACAAACAAAGGAAGGGCAAAAACACACTGGGGGCCCGATGGTCTCAGCTGACCTGGAAATGCCTTTGCCTCCCATCGAGCTTCCTGACTTTGAAGTCGCTCAGCCTCTGAAATACACCAGCTCCACTCTTCCTCCCATGCGCTCTGCCTCGTCAACATATAATTTAGCGGGTATGGTAAGTTCTGAAGGAGATAGAGGGAAATGAGTAACTCCTACCGGGCCCCCTAAGGACCTCCATGGCAGAAAAGATTACGAAGCTCTAGGGCCCTGATGACCTCGTGTGGGAAAAGGCACTGTGCTTAACCATAGAGAGAAACCTTCATTCACCAAGAAGTTGAGAAAGCAGGAGAATTTTGCCCCACATTATCATCTTTGTCGTTAAACTCCTTAAGCATCTCGCAGAGAGGCAAAGCCGCATAATGGTTAAGAGTAAAGACACCAGATCTAACACTAAATTTGAATCCGTGCTTCACCATTGAACAGGGCAAGAGACCCCAGGCAAGTCACCGAACTCGATGCTTTCTTTTTCACAGCAAAATAGACTCTAATAGCATCTCACGTATAGAGCCAGCAGGTGGTTAAAGGCGTCCTGTATGTCCGCTGGTGTCAAAAAGATTTTCTACTGGAAATTCTCCAGTGCATCCTTTCCGCTGATATCAAGTTCACTGTTAGTCACTTACATATAGATCAATTTTTATATCTGTAAGCTAACGAGAAAAGAAGCACACACAGGATACAAGATCATCTGTTTCTGCCCCACCGCGGCCCTGGTGAGCTATGCGACTAGGCAATAACTGGATCTTTCTGGGTTTGGGTTCCCCCTGCAGTAAAAAGAGGGGGGTAAGGTAGATTACCCCTTTGGCCCCTTTTAGATCTAACATCCAGTTACTTCGACTCGAGTTTTGTGGGTGCCAAGCCAAAATAACTCATCGTGTTTCCAAATTGCATTAGAATGTATTTTTTCTTCACTTTTTTCATTTTTCAATTACAGTTGACATTCGACATTATATTAGATCCAGGTGGATAACATAGTGGTTAGACATTTATATAGCTACTTGGAATGTTTGTTTTTCAAGAAAATCTTGGGAAATTACAGGTAGTGTTAGTGATCTAAATGGCATCCCTCACCTACACGGGTGTATTTTTTGTAACAATTTTTTTTTCTAAAAGTTTTGGCAGTTGGAGCAGGAAGAAGTGAAACATTAGATTTCTGAAAGTCGAGTATGTTGCGGGGAAAGGGTTACAAGGTCACCCGGTTAGTCTGAAGTGTGCAATTCTCTTCTCTCTCACCTCATTCTTGCTTCTTCAGAGCAGCGGTTGAGTAATAACGCCTCAGTGTGATAAGGCCCTCTTGCCTTTCTAACAACTAAAACCATCCTGGACACCTTTTCGTGGGCACTCCCTCCATTTACAGCATCAGAGAGCTTTAGCACTGCTTTTAAAAATAGCAGATAAGTTAATGATTTTCTTGAGAAATACTTTTCACCAAAGAGTTTGACTGAGGAACAGTTGACAGTGCCATATACGATCCCTACACTAAGTAGAGATAGGGAGCGTTTCTGCATTCAGAAAATATCCCTGGGACACAGATATTAGAAAAGGAACAGACGCAAACCCCACTGCATTTGGCTGCCAGTAAAAGAGCTCGTTTTGTTTACATTATTACTCTCCAAAGAGACAAGATGAGATTGTCATTATCCAAATGTCGTCCAGTGTTTTCCAACTCAGTTCCTGAACTAAAGGAAGAGGTTGCCAAAAAGCATGTTTACAACATTGAATGCATTGTGTAATAAAGTGTTAGGTAGATCGCTAATAAAATTACTTATTTTAGACTTAAATCTAAGCTGAATTTGGGTCTCATTCTCTTCCCCAAAGAGGACAGAGAGAGTTGGCGTTTGGATCAACTGAAACATACCCAACTTTTTGTTAATAATAGGGGGCGAGACCCCTTTTCCAGTTTTTGCCCTTGGGAACCACTCCCTTTTGGTGGAAGGAGTTGGCCAATCTCAACTGAATTGCTAATGGTCATTATCTAATTGATTTTGATTCTCAGATTTGTTCAAACTAAGTTGGCAAAGAATACTTTTTATTGTCCCTGTTGGCTGACCTACGAAGGCTGAGCTGGAATGGAGTTGGTGCAAGTTTAGGAATGGAACTGAAATTCAATCCTTAGATTCTCATCATTGATTTCCTAGGGGAAATTTTAACAACTTCACCTCCCACCCTGTCCTGACACTGAGAGTTGTCTGATCAGCATTCCCTTGTTAAAGCATCAGTGGACCAAGCCTCCTGGGAAAGACAATGATGTGTTTTGAATATTTGGCCCAGAGTACCACTTAAGATAATTTATCTCAATTTATTCTACTTACGAATGCAGATTAAGAAAACCAAATCATGATGCTTTAACTATAAATGCACCCTACTCCCACAATATCCACACAGAGTCCCACATGAGAAGTTTTTTATGCTAAATTGGAGTTACTGTTATTATTGTATCATTGTTAAAGTGTTGTAGGAAAAAATGGGCCCCCGGATTGTCATTGTTTTCATGACACCTTTGTACTCTCACACCTCATTAGTAGTCATGCTTTGTTTTGAGTTCAGGAATCTGAGATGCTCGTTAGTTCTCTACTTTCTTTGGAAATGGTTCCATTTTAGTGTAGATTGTAACTATAGAGAGCAGGATACTGCCACACTTTGGTGTTCTCAACAAATTTCCTTTTCCACTCGAGTCTATTTGTGTCAGATCCTTCTGCATGAGATTCTTTCTGTTCATTCTTTCATCATGTCCACAGCAAAGACATTATTATCCCAAGTAGAACAGGAATACACTTTGACTCTTCTATAAATAACCACTTTGGGAGATCATTTGTAATATTAGGTTGGGGCCACATGCATCAGAGTGTTTTTTTAAAAAATCAGGCCTTTGAAGAGTCTGGGGGACAATGACTATGCTTCCGGAATCAATCATCTTCTTTCCTACCCCATTTTTTCAACCCTGAGTTCAAGTAAAGTATGTGTTCTTGTCGGTCCCATTTTCCTGTCCCTGCTCTTGCGGGCGTGGAGCTGCACCCTGTGACACGCAACTTGGACACTGGGTGCCTGCACGGGGGAGGCACTTGCAACTTTCCTAAGGTCGAAGTTTCCATCCACGCAGCCTAGCCAGATAGAAAGCCTAATGAATGGGAAAGGGAGCTGGTCTTGCCACGGTAGTGAATCATGAAAGCTAATAAAACCAAGATCCGACCGAAGCCGCATCTGGGAGTGAGGTTTTTAAGGAGCAGGAAGGAATGTGCACTAATTATCAGATTGTTAATACATTACATGTGTTCTGGAGAGGAGATCGTGTGACTCAGGGCAGGCGGTAGCTGAACCAGTAGCCCTGGGTTTTTATCCACTACAGATTTAGTATTAAAGCAACAGCTGCATTATAACTTTTCTAATGGAACAAATTCCCATTCGTGACCTGGTGCTGCAACAGAGCACCCAACCACTCAGTGATTTTAACGTTTATATGAAGACTGGGGTCTATTTGGACACCTTCTGAACAGGACCGGAGGATTAGATATATCCATTAGGTGATGTTTATGGTTCTGTTGTGACAATAAACAAAATTTGAGGGCCCTTAAGGTTCTCAGATACAATTATAGTTAAGAGTAAATTGATTATTTGACTTTAAAAAGCCAATGCAATTGTTCTTCAGCGTGAGGTCAGGAAAAGATACATTATACATAATACAGATTATATTATATTAATGTTTAATAAGCACATCTACTTAAAAGTATACATTTTTCTTAGCTGGTCTGCAGATTGCCAATAATTACAATATTAAGGCAACATAGATGAGTATATTAGGCAAAAACATTTTAGTGAGAACTGAGAACAGGGACATTTAACACGCCACCCATTTTTAAATTTCTATTTAAGAGTTTCACTTGAAAAGAAGATTTAAGTGTTACTAGAGATGCAATTTAAGAATCTGTGTTCTTTCTTAAGAGGTCTATTTCTTTGTATTCTCCTAAGAAAAGGGAACTTTCTAACTTTCAAAAGGTAAGGCAGATCCAACCTACTCTAATTCACCTAAACTAGGGAAAGAATCCCAGAGAATTGTAGGTTTGTATTCACCATCTTACTCGATGCTTTGCTTTATTACCTCGTTCTATTGCTATTAGTATGAGATACAAAAATAGGAGGAAAAAAATCTTCAAATTATTTATGAAATAAGTAGGTTTGTTACAATTTCTTTGTATCTCAGAAATAGAACCACACAACCTAGCTGCATAAATTAGAAGTGCTCTTTCAAGTTAAGCTGCATTCAGGCAAATAAAATAGAGCCTTTTCTTTTCCAATAATTTTTTTCTGATATTTATTTATTTTCAGAGAGAGGGGAAGGGAAGGAGAAAGAGAGGGAGAGAAACATCGATGTGCGAGAGAAACATCAATCGGTTGCCTCTCACACGGCCCCACCAGGGGGCGTGGCCACAACCCAGGCATGTGCCCTGACCGGGAATTGAACTGGTGACCTTTTGGTTCACAGGCCGGCACTCAATCCACTGAGCCTCACCAGCCAGTGTAATAGAGCCTTTCTTAATGATAAATTACTAAGTTCTTTCTCCTCAGTGATGACTTAGTAGATAGTTCACTTAATCGTAAAGCTAATAGGAAGAGACTGTAAAGCTTCTAAAAATTTCCATATTTCCCAGCTTCTTTGGCTGAAAAAAAGATTCAGATATATCCAATTTTACAAACAGAATTTTCCAATTAGAAGGTATTTAAGAAATTCTCATTATGATATTTAGATAGTACCCTCAGAGTTTCTTTTCTTTATTTCCACATAATTATTAAAGGATTTGAGGCCATTTAAAATAAAATGCAAATGAAAACTAAACCACTGAAATAAGAAAATACAAATAGGAATTATATAATAAGGGCTTAGTTGCAATAGTTTTACTAGAAACTATGTTAGGGGTTGCTATTAAGTATAACATTTTACCCTAAGCTTACCAAACCGTGAAGGGTGGGGGGGAAAGAACAGAAAAAAGCATATAGTTCTCAACAAGAAAAAAAGCAAAACAAAGAAAAAGTAACAACAATAGAGAGTTCATCTGGTCCATAAAAATAAGTCTTGGCCGTTGGATTCTTTTGTGGATACTGAAGAGGGAGGATGGATTACAGATCTGGAAACTGATATTAACAAGAAGACAGAATGACCAGACGTTGTTCTAAGTACTTTACCTGCATAATTTAACTCATAATTATCATAAGATCTCTGTGAAATGAGTAGTATTATCTCCATAAGATGAGAACACTGAAGCTATACGATTTCATTCTGCCTACATATTGCACTATTATGTTAAGTCAATTTTAATTTAATTCAAAGAAAGAATCTCTTGTCCATTCTTTTTTAATAGTTTATTTTCATTGTACTTTCCGTTACCATTTATCCCTCATATACCCTCTCTCACCTCCACCCTGTACCCCGCAATCACCATACTATTATCCACGTCCATGAGTTCTTGCCCTTTTTAGGGCAAGGCTTGAGCACTTTACCCCCCACAACTACCCCCCTCCCAGAGCTGTCAGCCTGCTCTTTATCTATTAGTTTGTCTCTTGCTTGCACCCCTATGTTCACGGCAGCATTATCTACAAAAGCCTGGTGTGGAAGCAGCTCGAGTGTCCATTGGTGGGTGAGTGCGTAAAACAGCTGTGGGACACAATGGGACACCACTTGGCTGCTATCCATTCTAATGACAAATATAGGACATGATATTAAGTAAGCCTGAGAGTTTATTCTTAATAGTAACAAAACAACTCTATTAGCATTTACAGAGCACATTTTTATTTATTAACTCACTTAAACTTCAGAAGAATACTTGTTAAGTACTATCAATATCCCTATTTAACTGATGAGAAAAAAAGAATCACAGAGAGATCAACTTGCCCTGGTTTCCATAATTACAGAACCTAGAAATTTCCCAAGATAATGTCCAAATCATGTACTCCTGGTGATCTAATGAGCCCAGGGGTGGGTGTTTAAATATTGTTCCATGATAGATATCCTCTGGCTTTAGACTGCTGATCTCAAAAATTAGTATCTCAGTCAAAAACTTGTAACAGAAGCTGTGCAAAAGTCAAGTCGAGTTTCTCAAATGCATAGTTGACATTTTGTTCCCAAAATGTAAGAGCTTGGCTTGTACCTGGGCCCAGATCAGGATGATGCTACCTCTGCATTGGTGTTGCTTTTTGGAGGCATGAAAGGTCAGGCATGAGTTTCCTCTGTGGTAGCTTTTGCACTGAAGATACAAGTAGTTCTTTTACTGAACTGTTGAGCTCTGACAACAGATTCAATGCACCCTGCCCTGGTGCATCAAAGGCATGGTGTTATCTTTACTCATCAGTCCTGATACTGTGGCCAATGCTGAATGACAGTCACCTACCCATGTCAGTGCATTCCCAAATGTGCTTCTCTTTCATGGACTAAAATTCTGGTTAATTTATGGCCTGCCTCAGCCTGAGATGGAATCACTAACAGTAGAATAATTTATTCTACAAATATCCACTAGTTTCTGAATTCAAATTAAAACCTCTCTATGTATGTCCATCAATAGATGAATGGATTAAGAAACTATGTAATGAAATATTACACAGTTATCTACAAAGTGGAAATTTACATTGCTCAATTCAGTACCTCCAAATACCAAACTACTAAGGGTAGCAAAACATTGATAGAAATGAGTCACTGGTAACCAGGAAACCTTCCTTTTTCTTTTCTTATCTTTTTCTTTTAAGAAGATAAGATTTCACCAATGACATGTCATGGAAATCACATCCTTCTGGCTTTCATAAGGAAAGTACGCCCTGTAGCACATTTCCCTGTTCAATTAAGCACATACAATATTTCTGGTCATCTAACTCCTTTTCCTTATAATTCTCAAAGCCTCAGAGCTTTTTCTGTCTCTAAATATTTGGAAAACCACTTAAGTTTAAAAACAAATTAGATCACATCGAATGGGAGAAACCAAAGCGCATGACCCATCTTACAGCGCGCACAGCCTCCAGGGACCAGGAGTACGAGAACGGACACCTCGGCTGCTTCCGGATTTTGACTTTTGCGAATAATACTGCAAAGAACATGGGGGTGCCTGTATCTTTACAAATTAGAGTTTTCTTGTTCTTTGGATAAACACCCAGAAGTAGAATTCCTGGCCTGTACTCTGGGTTTTTTGAGGAATCTCCACGCTGTTTTCCACGGCAGCTGCACCCATCGGCTGTCCCGCCGACAGGGCGCATGGTTCCCTTTGCCCAAACATCCTCAGCAGCACCTTGTTGACTTTTTTGGGAATAACCCCTCTGACTGGTGTGAGATGGTATCTCATTGTGGTTTTGATTTGTCTTTCCCTGATGATTTGTGATGTTAAGCGTCTTTTCATATAATATGTCTGAGGGTCCTCTGCATATATGTCCATCAATAGATGAATGGATTAAGAAGATATGTAATGAAATATTACACAGTGATAAAGAGAATGAACTTGCCATTTGTGACAACATAGATGCATCTAAAGGATATTATGCTAACTGAAATAAATCAGGCAAAGAAAGACAAATACTATACAGTTTTTACTTATATTAAGTATCTAAAACAAACAAACAAAACAGAGCAAAAACAGACTCACAGAAACAGAGACCAAAGGGATGTTTACCAGAAGGGAGAGGGTGGGGGATGGGTGAAAAGAGGAAGGGGAATATGGTCAATGACATTGTGATAAATATACATGGTAACAAATGATGACTAAAATTAGTGGGATGATCACATCGGGGCATAAAAATGTTGACTCATTATATTGTACACCTGAAACTAATATAACCAATATAAGCTTATATACCAACTATATTTAAAAATTAAATTTTAAAAGGGAATGTAAGAATGAATTACTGACATGTTATCTATTTTCTTCCTATCTATCCACTTCTCTCTGTCATTAGCTGATAAATTAAGCCACTCATTTAAGTAAAAACATTGATACATATCATTATGTCTTTAAAGTGTGCCTTGTGCAGCTGATTAGTATATTTTAATAAGATAAATAAAAAATTCATTAATTATTATCTTCTCTCAAAAAAGAGAATAACAGATTTTAAGATCCAAGAGAATTCAAATTTCGGCATGGCCTAAACTGAATTAGCTTATTTTTACTAATTTAACAATGTCAGAGTCAACAATCTAACCTGAGAAGATTAATTTCAACAAAAGGATATTTATGTATTTTAATTACCTTTTAAATTCTTAGACAAATGCAAAAAAAATACATAGAACAATTTTCACTGGGAATTATTTTCTAAACTACCTAATGATGCCAATATAAACAAGTTTTCTCAGCATGGAAGTTTCTAAAATCAACATTCTTCTTTAAAAAAATAACTGCACTTTCACCAAAAATGTGAATCAAAACCAAGAATGAATATAGTGATTTCCCAAGCTCTTTGTTAAACCGGGATACTGTTTTTTTAATGTAATGAAATAAGGATAGAATAAAAATAATCTTTCATTTTTAAGAATTATTATTGAACATTTTAAAATGAACATATTCTTCACTCATAGATAAAATATATATAAAACCCAAACATATTATATAATGTAAGAATATATACATAACATAGTCACCTATATGTTGCATATGTATGTTATGCATATGTTTCTATATAATTTTCTTACTGCTAATAGTGTTACATGTACATTGTTAGAAATGTGTAAGATAAAGAGGCATTAAGACCATAATTACTCATAATTCCACTACCCAGAGGTGACTAGTGTTCTGCGGAGTCTGGCAGTAGTAGGGCCTGCCCGAGTGTGGTTGGCAGGATAATATTATGGGGGTGATAATTTAGAATTCTAATTTGAACCATTCATCTAAAATGTCATATGGTGTGCTTGAGTGTGATATTGTTATGTTACAGAATTACATGCTTATGATTTTCTAATAAAAGATTTTGTAATAAAAAAGGGGCCCTATTTGTGCTGGACCCTGTATTTTGATCAATTTCCTTTCCTTCCTTTCTCTGTACCTGTGATTATATAATTCTAGATTATGCAGTTATTCCTAGTGGATGTCATACTGTACATAGTATATTTTATTCTGGTCATAGTTTTGTTTTTCCAATGGATACTTTTTTATATGGTTAATTATATTTATAAATATTAGTTTAAGACTCTTATGAGATCTGGCTTATAGCCATATCAAGGTTTACTTAACCATTAATATATGATACATATTTACTATATATATTTAGGAAAGATATGCATATTTATAGTTAAAATATTCAAAAATAATTCTATTAGTTTAATATTCTTGTTATCTCACACTTTCAGATAAACAAATGAGACTTTCATTTTCCGCAGCTAATAGATGACGAAACTAGGATTTGAACTTAAGTCTGTACAGTTCCCAACACTATGCCCTTACCCACTCAACTTTACTATAGTCTTCAAAAGCTGACTTTTTAGGTCAAAGAGTATAAAAATTTTTACAGTTGTTGGCACATATTCCCAAACAGCTTTTCAGTTTATTCTAAAGATATTTATCCAGAGCAAAATTAGAATATCAAACTTTTCAAAACCAAGTATGAATCAAACTGAGATGACATACAAGGCCAAGTCAACCTTAATTTCAAGATAAAGAGATTGCATTCCAGCAAGACAAATAAAATGACTTCACCAATATAATAGTGAGGTTATATATAGACATGAAAAACATTACAGAAAAGAAGCCCTATTTCACAATACAACCAGTATTCTCATAAAGAAGCAAAGATTCATGAAAAGTGAGACTGAAATTTTAGTGGACATCTAAGATTGAGAGTTTGGTGCAAGCAAAAATTTAGATCCAGAGGTGGCAAAAAGATGCATGAGTTGCTACCTCCCAGAAATGCCAGATAAAATACAGGACTCCCAGTTAATCATGAATTTGAGATAAACGACAAATGACTTTTAGTATAAATGTGTCCAAAATATTGCATGGAATATGTGTACACTAAAAAAAGCAATTCACTGTTTACTTGAAATTCAAATTTAATTGGACATTCTGTATTTTTATTCACTAAATCTGACAACCTACTCCTAAAGGCCTACAGAGATAATGGGAAGAATGACAGGTGCTACCTTATCTCAGATGGGAGTGAAAGAAATTTGTACTGAATTTTCTTTACCACTCAGATAGGGAAAAAACAAAATGCATAGTTACTGTCAGAACAATTATAAAGTCCAGATCCCATGTTAAGCGCCTAAATATTTGATCTAAATTTTTGTGCCCCCTCGAAATTCCTACGTTGAAATCCTAAGCCCCAAAGGTGATGATACCAGGAGGTGGGAGCTTTGGGAGGTGATTAGGTCACGAGGCCAGTGCCCTCATGAAAGGGATTGGTGCCCTTGGAAAAGCGAGTCCGCAGAGCTCCCCAGCGCCCTCCATGTGTGAGGACAAAGTGAGAAGACTGTGACCCAGAAGAGGTCTTTCTCCTGACCATGAACTATGAGCCTATAGAACTATGAGCAACAAATTCCTGCTGTTTAGAAGCCACCCAGGCAGTGATACTTGATGTGGTAGCCCAACCAGACCAAGACAGTACACTTCCGCCATTCCCAGTTCTTCGTAGTCATGGCAGGGCTAGTCCATGGGTGAGTTTCATTAGTGTTCACTTTGTTTAGTACTTGTAGCATATTTCATCCTACTAATGCCATCCTACTGTAGCTTCCATAAAAGAAAATTACAGTTTTAGTAACTCACTGCTGGCCCACCATTAAATGTACGACTCTTCACAATAGTTAAGACATTTCCTTAAAGAAATTCTGCCAGTCTAGCAATGCGCTATTAACCACTCGATCCATGGTGCAAGGCAAACAAAATCCCTGGGATCTTCTACTAACCATCCTCATATTTGTAAAGTATCTTCTATTTGCGTTTGATATCAAAGTATGACAGTCTTAAGAAAAATGACATATTGCAAAATGGCTTATGGCAGGCTCCTATATCTACATCAATAAAAATATAATATCATGGCCCCAACATAAATAAAATCATATTACACAGACACTAAAATTAATTGTCATATATAAGAAAAGTGGAAGAAAAAAGGAAATTGTTTCTCTACAAGAACAATAAAAGCCTTGAGCCAGCGCCTCCAGGTCCCACCCCAGTGCAGGGCAGCCCTGCGATAAGGACACAAGCTGGGTCTCATGAAAAATTACTAACGGAACACTTACTGGGGACCACGGCTAGAGCTTTTGCCCTGTACCAGGCGGCTCACAGTGTCTGAAACCAAGTACAACCCTTTCACGTAGCAATCAATATTAGGGTGTGGTATAAAAGCTGTGCCGAAAGAAAACCAGCAAACTAAGGAGTGCTTCTCAACAAGAAAAGGAAGGTTTGCCATGGATGAACCACCATACAGGCTGTTCCTTCAAGTTTTGGAAGGGGGACCTAGAGAAGCACTATATCAACTGTCTGAACCGCAGCCTTCATGACACAGGGCTAACGTTAGCCAGAAGCAGAGAGGAGGAATTCCTCCATTCATCCATCTGTCCACTTTTTTTGCGAATATTTATTGAGTATCTACTATGTGCAGGAACCTCTTCTGGGCACTGAGTGTATAGAAGAAAACAAAAATATCCCTGCTCTAGAAAGACTACGTTGTAGAAAAGAGAAATAATTTTTTTCAAAGTAGATTAATCAATTCAAAAATGAAAAATATGACTTTAATTTTATTTTTTTAATGTAGAATAAGGTGCTGCCCTAGAACTGCATTCTCAATATGGTATCTGCTAGTCATAAGTAGCTATTTTAATTTAGATTATTTCATTAGTGAAAAGTAAATAAAATTCTTCAGTCTTTCGAAATCACTGGCCACATTTTAGGTGCTCAGTAATTACGTATAGGACAGCTCAGATTTTGAACATTTCTGTCACTGCAGAAACTCCAGGGTGGAACTACTTTAAGACACTTTCTTTGTAGAAGATCTATTAATTTATGAGGAGATGATGTTTGTCCTGAAACCTAAAGGGTGAAATAGAGTCAGCCACGTCGAAGTTAGGGGGGTAAAGCTCCAGTACGGAATACAAGTGCGAGAGTCCTGCGGACTTAAACCAAGAAAGAGAAGGAAGGCTGAGGAGCTGGGGAACAGAGTGTGAAGGCTAGAGTGGCGGGAAGTTTCCAGAGTTGACTGTGGCTCTGGAGGCCGTGCGTGGGAGCCTGGCGTTCATTCTAACACCATAGGGAGCCAGGGCAGGAATGTAGGTGAATGACATGATGTGAATGACGTTTTTAAAATCACTTTATTTGGGGGACAAGAGATGGTAAGAGAGCAAAATGAAAGCTTCATACAGGTGAAAAAAAAATGGTGGCCTGGGACAGCAGTAACAACAGAGCTGTAGAAAAGTGGTAGAGTCGAGACACACTTTGGAGGTCAAACAAACAAATCCCTGTAAGGCGGTGAAAGGTAAAGAACTGAGAGAAAGAGTGAATGGTGTTGCATCGTCTGAGATGAAGAAGCCCATGGGGGCAAGGAATAGCTTAGGGGAAAAAATTCAATTGTTTGATTTTTGTAGATTTTAGGATCACTATTAAAATGTAAGGTCAGCTGACAAGGAGGCTGTCGCTGATGAGCTTCGGTTAGAAATCAGGGACAGAGAGATCTATATTTGGGTTGCACCATTATGTGTATGTAACGGAAGTCATGAGACTGAGAGGTCCCCGTGGAGGCAGTAGACACCTGGGTCTGAGTCCGAAGTTAACCCAGTGTCCCCACACTGAGTAGGACAAGCGCAGAAGGTAGAAGAATCACTTGGAAGGAATGCCAAAGAGACAGGAGCAAATCCAGAGAACGTGGCATCTCAGAAGACAAGTGAGAACTGCTGCCAGCAGTATGGAGGAAGCACTACCTCAGATGCCACTGAAACCATTGGAATTTAGCAACATGGCCATTGTTGGTATCTGATGAAAGAGTGCCAAGTAGAAGACCAATGCCATAGAGTTGAGGAAAAGAATGAAAAGTGAGAAAAAGGGGATATATAGACAACTACATTTTGCTGAAAAGGGGAGAAAAAAATGGAGAGAAACTTGGAGAAAAACTTGAAGTCAAAAGAAAGTTGTTTTTAAAATGAGAGCCAAATATATTGCAAAGAATGATTCTGCGTTTGGGCAGAAACTGATGAGGGTAACAGTCATTCACTTGAGCTGAAATGAATGGAAATTTAATAATCATGCAGTTTTTTTGCATTAATATTCTTATAAACAGAGGAATAAAAAATCTGGTTGAAATTTGATGCTCTCAGAAAATATAATCTTCAGTTTTATTTTACTTATGTTTTTTCTAACATATTTTCAAATCTTGTTTCTCATTCTATCATTCATTATTTTTTAATAAAATGACCCATATATGTCAGTAATTCCCAACCTGTCAGTATTTGAAGACCACTTTTAAAGTTAAGCTATTTTGTAGACCCCCACAGGGAATTGTTATGCTTACGTAATGACAAAGAGCTAGTGTGAGTACTTTAAGAAATTTATCATTTTATCATGACAAAATCTCCACATGTATTTGAAAAATAATAGATACGTATGAGATATGATGCTTAGTTGGCTTATGGACAGTGTGGAATGTAACCATGGATCACAGTAACTGGCATCCTTCAGGCATCCGAGTGCACAGGCTTGAGGTCCTTACACAATGTGGAAAGAAAAAAGGCAACAAGTAACCGCATATACTACTGTAGCCTGGATCAGGGGAGTTAGTGGGAGTATACAAGTGCTTTTATCCAAATTCAAAAAGTTATTTTTCAAATGGAATCCTTTGAAAGTCCAAAAACTTCCTTTCCTTTACTGACCCCTAGAAACCACTGACCCAGCACATACCATAAAATCAGAACAAATGCTGAAACTCACTGTTATTATTAGCAAATGTTTCACAGAAAATCATCTTGAAGGAAAACTGTACTCTCTCAATACTCAGTATTGAAAATACAAAATATTTGTAACTAGAAGCAGAATTGGGTCAGAGTCAGGAAAAAAAATCAGTAAAACCCTAATTTGGGAAAAAAAATTAACTTTTTTCCCAAATTATAACTCAGTTTAAATCTTACATTTTTACTGTTTATTTTTAATGTTTAAAATTTTTTCCAATTGCAGTTGATATTCAGTGTTATCTTGTATTAGTGTCAGGTGCACAGCACGGTGCTTAGACAGTCACATGCTATACAAAGTGTCCCCCTGATATTTCCATCACCCACCTGGCACCATACGGAGTTATTACAATATTATTGGTTGAATTTTCTATGCTATACTTTACATCCCCATGACCATTTTGTTTGTTTTAAACCTAGGAAGCAAAAAACATTCATTTAATCTTTTTTTTTTTAATTTTCAAATATATCCTGCATTTTTATAGCAACCCGGTGAGAAGTATAATCGCTCCATATGCTATTTTGCTAACAGTTTGTCTTCCACTGAATATAGTGTCATCATCGGCCTGAATTTATCCCCACGCAGCAGCGAAGTTTGGTTCAGCCTCAAAACGAGACTGGACAAGGCCCGACTGCCCTGGGGACCCTGGGCTGGGGAAGTAGCTTCCTTTGCTGTGTCGTCAACCTCACCTGTCTCATTGCTCTCTGCGGATGTTCCTTCATTTGCTCTCTGCCAAGGTTTCTGATAGAAATCTTGTCCCCTTGGCTTGTCCTCCTGGCCCCAATGCCTGCATCGAGATCTGCCGGCCACTCGGCTTCCTTACCCCCGGCCCTGCCCGATCTGCCTGCTTGCAGTAGCAGTTTTTGCTCTTTACGTGGTACAAAGTGGCATCCTTGAGTTAACAGACATTACTGAGCTCCTCTGAGGGGAAATAGTCCCTAACCGAAATGACTAAAATATCTCAAAGTATGTAACTGACCCTTTTAACATATAGACAAACTTCAATGTGGGCAAGGTTATAAAGAATTTCCTTTCCTTTCCTGTGAACGTCCCTCGGCTGCGCCTTCTGCCTGGGTTTTACTAGTGTGCTTGACCTAACGCTGGCAGCCAGTAAACGCTTTGAATAATGGAGTCTGCTTTTTCCATAAAACCTTTCGTAACTTCCCTAACCCGAAATCCGTTTCCCGTGAACTCCCACTGAACCGATTATTCATCCTATTTATTTAGAAACCTGTATTATAGATGGATTTGTGACATCTATAACTAACCTTTATTAACTTTTCACAAATGTTTTGCCTCTTGACAGAGTATGCCTACCGCAGCGTTCAGTGAATTTCAGTGGCTTAATTAAGAGTGATGTCTAAATGCTAGAGTGTGACTTCTACTTCTTTGTATCCTGCAGTAAGTAATACATATGCAGTACTTGACGAGTAGTCATTGATTTGTCTCTAATGCTTATGGAGACCGAATTTAAGGCTAAAATAACATAATTGTGTATGGGAGACAAATAATTAGGGAATAAACAGCAACAGGTGTCATGAACTGAAAATATAAATTCACTTACTTCCAAATAGAATTAAATTCACAAATATTAAAGATACAATGGACTTATTAAGGGATATATACCTAGTTTTGAAAGCTTTTTGTACACAGGCAATGCCGCCTCTATCATCACCTACTGGGATTTCTGCAAAGCCTGCTGGGTTAGTCAGAGCATAGGAACAAGAAGAGCTATTATTCGTTGAGTGCTTTCCATGCATTAAATACGTTATTCCTTACATAAACCTTAAGAAAGAGGGCTGCTCGATATCACCCAAAATAATAAAAGGCAGGTCTGGGTTCAGGCCCCTTTGATTTCAAGTTCTACGATCAATCCACTGTTCCAGTCACTGCGGGTGATTTTCAGGAATGTTTCTGTCCTTACATTTAGGTCCTAAGAGAGCAGTGCTAAGCAACCCTGAAGGTCCCCTAGTTGACACAGGTCTTCAAACAATGGTATGAAATCTCTTCCCAGGTAGCTGCCTTATAATAGGGGTGGCCTATAATGTGGACATTCATAGATTCTTTCTTTCTTTTTTTTTTTTTTTTTTTGCTCAAAGTCTTGAGTTTAAAGTAACTCACCTACTTGTAAACTCTAAGTTTTATGTCCTTATTCCTAATGCTGGGATTGTGGGATGTGAGAATAGCTCAGACCTCTTTCTGTCTGTCTTTCTGTTTGTCTATCCATCTAACTAAATATGTAAAATAATGAACCATATTGTATTGGTCTTTCTATTCAGTAACTCAGATCCCTGACTTAATAAAGTAAAACCAAGCATGTAGTTTTGCTTTAAATTCTTGCTCCTTTCTTATGATTCCTCAAATGGTACCCTAACCAACTTTGTTTAGCCAACTATTTATGACATATATCAAATTTTTGAAAAGATATCTTCGATAAATCTACACGATATAAATAGGAAAGCAAATTCTATTATAAAAACATACAGTATAACATGTCTTCGATTAACAAATGTATATATTGCCATATATTTCACCAAGAACCCCCACACAGACTTTTCCTCTGGAACCTAGTGATTAGACAGACCCCAGGGATGCTCAAAAATAGAAACAAAGGGCGCATTTATGTGCACAAATTTTTCTCTCATTAGATGAACCATATTTTTTCAGATCATTATATAAATCCATCCTTAATTCAGGGTGCTTCTCGTGTTAATCTCTAGGATTTATATAGGAAAGTGAATTTTTTCCTTCCTGGGCTGAGTGTATCTTTCACTCCCTCATTTGGGGTGGGGGGGAGCACTGTGAGGGGGGTCGGTGAAGGAGAACGCATAAAATGCTAATTCTGTTTGCTCTGTCTTTCTGCGTTTACCCAAAGGGATATATTCTAAATCCTAGAAAGAGGAGTAGCTGTGTATCAAAAAAGCTCCTACTCCATTAGAGCCTAAATTCTCAAAAGGCATTATCTCACAGCATTTCATATTGGGTGACGACACCCTCACCCACCACGTAGGAGCTGCAGGCCAGCGATTGTTTATGTCAGTGTGGTCAGAATAATGACAAGGAAACAATCACACTGACAAAAGGTGATGTCTGTAGCCACCATGATCCAGAAACTTTGGGCTGTCCTGGGAGTCACGCTTCTTGTGGTAACGCGTGCCTAGGCTACATTCTCAAACTTTCAGAAGTTTATTATGCCTCCAGTATTTTGATATTAGGTCACTGGTGAGTGGTTTTTAAAGAGTTAAAGCAGGACATCGAGAGACTAAAAAAGATCGGTGCTTTATGGACACAAGGGCAGATTTCAAAGGTGTATGGCTCCTGCTCGAGTTTATAACTCCCAGGCAATTCCTGAAGCAATTGGAGAAGCAGCAGACCCAAGGATGTCATCCCTGTTCTCTCAGCCACTCATTCCGCCTTCCAGATTCTGTGCTGACATGTGCTCCCGCTTTGGCCTTGCGCCCGCTCTTCCGGTGTCACCTGCCATTGTCTTTGTATATATCCCTCTCTTCGCTATTGCCACTTCTCTCTAACAGTCCGAAGTGGCAGACAGGCGTGAAGTGGAACACTGCATGCTCACTGGGTAGTAGTGGCAGGTGGTAAGTGAGGAAAAGACACGACTACAGTCTCAAATTCCTTTCTCCCCTGGTCTGCCATCAATTCTGATTTCTTAGCATTACCTGTCCTATCAACCAGGAGGCGGAGAAGGAAAGTGGATGTTATGGGAGAGGAACAAGGTTGCATCTTATTTTTAAGAGGTGTGTAAGAACGGAGACCTAAGTCTTCGGAGGCAAGAAACGGGCGTTGATAGGAGCATAAAAAGAATGGGGCCCGGTGGCCGGAAGTGGTGATCCTTTGTTCCAGATAACCAGGAGCCTGCCAGGGGGGGAGGAGTCGGTCCAAAGTGAGGTGAGAAGCTGAAGAGCTAAGAGCAGAACGCGAGATGTTAAAGATAGGGGCCAAACGGCCAGAGGAAACCTTGTAGATAAGAGGGCACCAGTCAAAGAATTTCAAAGAGGAAAAAATAAATAAGTGGAAAATTCTCAGCATGGGCCTAATAAGGTTACTGTTTCGCCTCCAGAGTGTTGATAGGAGGTTATCACCGCATTTTAGATAATTAGCAAATACACGATACGGAAAACTCTCCCACTAGGAAAGGACATAGTCCATTCATATAAATAAGGGTAATTTCTCTTCAAGGGTGCCTCACATGGATTATTTTTATTCTGTGCTTTGTATTTTATTTTCCTCAACCCCATATTTCTTTCACTATTGTTAGTTGTACATTTAAAAATTAAACACTAATTAAACTTTAATATGTGAAACATTTTTAAGGGGTGGATTAATTATACTCACTCGAATTACTGGATCCTGAAATGATTTAACTCTTTAAATAACCACTTTACAACATTTAGAAACTAAGATGCACAGGCTTCAAGTGAAAATAAATAAATTTTTGGGACGTTCCTTGTGCTGTTTCAAGACAGATTAGATATTTTGGAAATTTCTTTAAAAACAACCTCTTTAAATCATATTCATTGCTTGCTTTGATCACTTTTAGAAAAGAAAATAGCAAAAGGGAAGGGGCTTCTAAAAATTAAATATACTTGGTCCTAAATGAACAGGAAATGAGAGTCAATGATTTGACTTTCCTCACACATATATCCACATCTGACATTCATAACGCGCTTTAAATTCCTTATTAAGTACAATAGCTAGTTAGGTAATCTCAACCTAAATATAGTCTGCTTTTCTACATTAATTCTCTCCATTATCTTCTCACATTCCTTGATGAAAAACAACAAAATGTCTCTACCGCCTTTGATACCTGAAACAGAGCACGCCGGTCGCAAATGGCTAATGAAGCCCAAGGGCACTTTAACTCAGCTGTTGGCGCGTTTCTGATCAATACAGTTATAGATAAACTTCACGTTGTAATCCAAAACTGGAGAGAGGCTTTTGTTACAATTTAGCCTCTTTATAATGAATGTTTCTTTGAACTTGTACTGCAAGATGGGAAGACAAGGGGAAAGCTTCACTGATCTTTTAAACACATCAAAGCCTGAGGAAGCTAAATGCCCCAACAGATGCCTTTGTCAATCTGAATGGAATCTGTGCCCTGTCTTCCTATGGGGACGTGGCATTCATGCCTCTAAATGGCAAAGGGCACTCCTGTCACTGAAGGAACTCTCGGAGAGCTACACAGACCTTCCCAATTCCCATTTCTTTTCCTATCCCTCCACTTTGGTTGTTAAGTCATCTTTTCTAAAATTAATTTTGTACTCAGGAAAAAAAGTTCTAGATATTCATTGTAAAAAATATAGATGTTTATAAAGAAAAACAATAACCAAGAAAGCCAGAAAGCCATCACTCAGAAATAATCAGTTATTTTAGATTATCTTTCTACTTTGTGATATACACTATAAGTGATTTATATATATATATATTTATATTTATAATTGTAGCTTTTATAGACTTGTGATGGTCCAGTACCATACTTAAAGCTTACATATTAGCAATTCCTCAAATTATTAAATAATGTTATTTCTAACATTTTCTACGATTGCTAGTAGAAATATAACAGTTATATATTGGAATGGTTATTTACTTAAAACATACTCTTAGTTGGACATTTAGATCGTTTTCAGTATGTCAGTATTACATATAATGATTTCTGTGTACTTTTTACTACATAAACCTTTTTTGGCATCTCTATTTCTTTGGCATCAATTTCTAAAAGTGAAATTATTTGATGAAAGGAAATAAGAATTTTAAGGCTATTCTAGCAAATTGCTTACTTGTTTTAAAAATGTTACAATTTACAGCCCTATCATCAATTTACCAAACGCATACCAACACTGGTTATTGCTTCTTTTCATCTTAATTTGGTAAGCAAAGTATTTTTCTATTTTAATTTGGGTTTCTTTTACTAATTAAAGGGTTAAATATTTTGTATGGCTAAAACCTATATGTGTCTTCTCTTAAATTTTATTTTTCTCCTTTTTCCAATTTTCTATTGCATTTTAGTGTTTCTTTTTTTATTGAATTTAGGAGGGTGACATTAGTTAATAAAGTTATATTGGTTTCAGGGAGCAGTCCCCAACCTTTTTTGGCACCAGGGACCAGTTTCATGGAAGGCAATTTTTCCAGCAGACTGGGGTGGGGAGGATGGTTTCGGGGTGATTCAAATGCATTACATTCAAGCGTACCTCCTGCTGTGTGGTCCTGTTCCTAACAGACCTGGACTGGTAGCAGTCCATGGCCCAGAGACTGGGGACCCCTGGATTCAAGGGCACAATTCTATAACACATCATGTGTATACTGTATTGCATGTTTGCCATTCCAAGTCAAGTCTCTTTCCATCACCATTTATCCCCTCTTCATTTTTCTTCTTTATTGATTTATATGAGCTCTCAATGGACTGGGTTATCTTGTCAAACTTATGGTAAAAAATATTTCCTTTTAAAAATCTTTTCTTTTTATGAATTATGTATTTTGATATATAAACCTTTTTTATATTCAAAACTATAATTTTCACTTTGAGAGTATGTCTGTGTGTTTTGTTTTCTCATACCTGAGACTACGCTATTTCCCTGTAGTTTTACTTCTGATTATATTTTAGTGGTATTTTTCAAGGGTAATGTTTTCATTAAGTTGGATTTTATTATTGATATGATGAAAGGCTGCAATCACAACTCTTTTTTTGCCCAAATAGTTAAGTAATTGCCTAGCAACCTATAATGAATCTTTTATGATTTGTTCATGCTATCATAGTCATAAACTATATTTGACATACTAAATAATTTCACTTATTTATAAATCCTTGCTACAAATTATTTGAGAAAACATGTAAAGATAATGGATAGCCCTGACTGGTGTGACTGAGTTGGCTGAGCTTCATCCACAAAGTAAAAAGTTGTGGGTTCGAGTCCCGGTCAGGGCACATGTCTGGGTTGCAGTCCAGTCCCCGGCTGGGGCATGTGTGAGAGGCAACCTATTGATGTCAACCACACATGTTGATGTTTCACTCCCTCTTTTTCTCCCTTCCTTCCCCTCTCTCTAAAAATAAATAAATACATACACACATACATACATAAAATTTTTTAAAAGATAATGGATAAAATAAAGGTAAAATAAAAAAGTAAAATGAAACAAAGAAAAACAATAATTGAATTGTAGGTGGTATTAAGAATGAATCAGGACAAATTTTCACCCTTCAAATGTTACAATATATGAGAAACAGACCATAACCAGCAACTTAGGTTTTCACCAGCTAGTAAGAAGAGGCGAGTGTAGTGTGTCAGGAGATTCAGGATTCACAGGCATAAAAATTTAATGTTTAAAAAATCACAGATTATCTGCTCAATTAAACCATAAAAGAGGACACTGTGTAATATGGTGAAATATATTCTTTCTATGTTTTTATAACAGAGCAGTACTGAATAAAGAAATCTGTTTTGTACTAACATAAAATACCATTCTTGAGCCAATGGCTTTGACATGCTGGTGAGTTTAATTCAAGAATAGTTTTAAAAATCATATTTGTAAGAATGGATTTCACATCCCTCTTAATTTTTAACACTCTTATTTTTAGAAGACATTTAGTAGCCATGCATTCAAAAATATTCAACCTGAGAGTCCTTGGGGTGCCACTCATGTGTGCAACCAATGGAGAGTAGAACGAGGGGCGACAATTGGAGAGTTAGGATAGAATGGGCATCCTCTCAAGCAACTTGATGGGTATTATGAGGCAGTGCCATGTTTCTGAGTAGAAACCCATTGCCCTTCTGCTTGAAGAAAAATGTCATATGCAGGGTAGTTAGTGTCTCAGCTATCTATTCTATCCATCAATCTCTCAGAACAACCATTGTTGTTTAAAATATTATATTTGTATATCATATTTTATATCTGCATGTAAAGTGTTTGCCTCAAAATTATATATTTTAGAGGTGAAATTTGACTATATTTAACTATTTTTTCCACTAAAATATAAGGCCCCTTTCCCAAATTAACACACTGAAATTGTGGTTGAAATTGCATTCAGTACGTACTAAATGAAAACCTGAAATGCTTATAACATTTATATTTCTTGATACATTTTTTTAATATCTCTTGAAATTTTATGTTTCTTTCTATAAGTCCTATATACTTTGTTTGTAATTATTTTTGTTTTTATTTGTGATTTTCATTTTATTTTCTATAGTGGTTGACATATTAAAGACTATCAGTTTTCAATATCTTGTACTGAACCAACATAAAGAACTATTTTGGTGTTTTAGTTAAGCAATCCTATCATCTAAGGGCAATGGTAGGATGGCTTCCTCTTTTCAATACTTACCCTTCTAATTTGTGGTTCATGTTGTAGGACACTGATCCAGGCTTCTTAATTAACGTTAACTGCTGGCTATGTTAGTGGGTGTAGTTTACCTGCTATTAAGCTATATTTGAATTGCTGGATAAATCTCATTTGAACATAGGCACCTTCCTATGCTATACTCTTGAATTAATGATTAATTAATTATTACTTCACTTAGGATTCAATGGTAGCTTTCTTTTGTTTGTCTTTATCATATTTTAGTATCAGAGGTTCTTCTCTTTGCAAAAATAAGCTGGGGTTATTAACACAGCATGTGCTTACCTGTTTGGAAAATAATAGCATTACAAATATAACCATTAGGTCCTAGAGCCATTTTGGGAATGGAAAACATTCCTTGGGAATTGGTTTACCACAGTGGCAGCAGCAATGGGGGTCGTCTGTCTTATTTAAGATAGACCCTTTACTCTGAGTTAGGTGATGAAGAACATAGGTTCCGAGGATATTTGAAGTCATTATCATTGTTAACATTCACTAATTATGTTCTGATATTTTTAATATTCAAGAATATAAAGTCATGTGAGTTACTAAAATGGGTATAATCTGTAATATAACATCTTCTATAAAGGTTGCTTGCAGAATACTTTTGCCATTTTCAGAATTTGTACTTTACTAACATGTATAGTCAATAGGGAGGAAAACAAAATTAAAGCTAGACATATGAGCAGTCTAAGCAGATAGCTTAGCTACGATGTGGATTTGTACAAAGGACTTGTTTTCCATGATTAACCTCTATGTATTAAACAAGGAATTAAAATAGTGACCTAAATTAATAGAACTTCATTGATCTCTCTATTAATAGTCCTCAAGTTGTAAATCAATGAATAAATTTAGCATGGCAGAAATTATATTTGACCTGAGCTCTGTGATCATAAAACCTGAATGTTTCTTCCCTGTAGAATTCCCAAGAAGGCTTTGTTTAAATTTTCTTTTATTTTGATGAAGTATCCTTAATATTAAAATAGATTTCTTCATTAAACATACACGAAGATACATACCGAGTAGAACACTAGGTACGAACAGGACTGGAGAATACAGACAAAAGTGAAGCTTTTCAATGATCAGGTTTTCTTGATACAAAAAAAGAAATCTGGAGACTTCTCCAATGTAAGAGCACTTGCTTAAGGGGAGGTGAGGTCGGGCATTTCTTCTCATCGTGAGATGTGTGAGCATGTCTTGGTGAGTGACCATTGTAAGTATTCATTGTTATTTTGTGGTCCACAGATTCCCACCCGGAAGCATGAGTCCTTATAACGGGTAGTTAGAAAAAAGACAAACTATACAGATTTTTAACTTATTCTCACTGTTATTCACCATACTTTATGTTGCAGTTAAATTCTGAATTGGGCACTCTTTCAGAGAGATTAAATTATACCAAATATTATTATATCTTTAAAAATTCTGTATCATTAATAGGGGGAAGTGTTCAAGTGAAAATTATTAAGAGAAAGAGAAAGATAGAGACAGAAGAAGTTTTCCTGTTCTATAAGGACCTTTCTCACGCTCAGTTAGGATTTCCCCCCAGCCCTTATGATCAATTCCACTGAGCCTTCCTGGGTTTATGACCAGGATACTCATTTCCCAGCAGGCTAAACAATGTCAGACATCAGCTCTCTTGTTCTCCTGCCATGACCACCTCAGGTGGTAGCTACTTTGAATAGTATCGTTTTTCTAGAGCTAGTGGAAAGAAAATTAAGCTGGGATTGAAAAAAAAAAAAAAACCTAGGCAAACCACCCATTGTACAAAGCTAGATATTTCATTTAACCATTGTTATACACACATTCTGTACCATCCAAATTATTGACATTCTTTAATATGACCTCTAATGGCCCTCCTATTGCTATGTTTATTGGCATGTTTCTGGGGTATTTCTGTATTTAGGGTGTGTGTGTGTGTGTATGAAGTGACCATATTCCTTTTTGTAGTGAGATGAGAAGGTGGCAAACATTACTTTTTCGTGAATTGAAAGAAATCTTATGTTGGTATTGGGTTTTAATAGCTTTTTTTAGAAGAGGCCTAGAAATATTCCAAACACACTTGAAGAAAGGGCTAGAAGAAGTGCTTTTTAAGTGGATTCTTACTCTAGAGTGCAGGGATAATAGGGTAAAGTGGAAGAAGTTGGAAAACCAAAAAGTTAAGGGCATAACAATTGGGCATTTATATTCTCATACAGAAAAATGATTTGAGGCATCACAAAGTTTCAAGATAACTGAGGCTTTCTGAAGCAAAACAGTCGGAAGACAAATCTGGAACAGCGTTTACCACTATCGTAGAAAAGCAGTGGTTATTCCTAGTTGTGGGAGCAAACGAAACGAGAACCACTCGTCACAGTTTGTGAGTATTTGTTTCTGGAAAGGAAGCGAGTGAGGCCTCGTGGAGATAGTGTTAGAGAAAAAAGCTCTAGTGAAGGAAATCTGGTGAAGGTTCTGCCAGCTCCTCCCTCTTCCTACAGCCACAGTCCCCACAGATAGGGTACAAATGTAGAGACAGTGGGGTCCAGACACACATCATTGATTGTTCAAACTGGCAGTCTCAGCATCATCTCCTTTCATTGCACTAACGAGGCAGCTGTTGAGAATATGAAACTTAAATCACACAGAGGGAAGCACCCCCTTCATCGGTTAGTCAACTGGAGTTAACATTCTTGAGGACAGTGAAACGCCACACAATCTGGTGGTTAACAGCCTACCCATGTCATGTAAGAGTTTGGACTTTGAGCTTTTTCGATTTCACCTTTCTTATACACATAATGGGGTATATGATGGGGCCATTGAGGTAACAACCACAGTGTGCTTAGCACAGGGTCAAGTACCTAGTGATACCTCATAAGTTGGAGCTATTGTTAACCTTCTATACTTCAGCATATTTATATATTCATTTCCCCTCTTCTGCTCTGTGAAATAAACTCAAGAGAAAATACTTTTGTCTTTCTAGTTTAGGTCCATACCCTTAGTCCCTGGCACAGCACTTTGACGGACATACATACATACATACATACATAAGCCTAGTTTAGTTGTTGTTGTTGTTTTTGCCACTAAACTTAAGCCACTGCTGAAATCCAGCTGTGCAACAGTCCAGGGTATCTGGCTGTATCGACTCATTGTTCCATCAACACAGCTTACTTCTGTGATAAATGATATGAAAATGGTGACTATTTTCTGTCTAGAGTGATTTTAACTGACTTAGGTTCAACTAGTTCTAATTTTTGTAGGACTGTCTGTTACTTAAATTTTACAGAAATACAATAAAATATTAGAAGGACGCACAAAATCCAAATGCGAGTAAGCCTAGCTGGGCTTAGCAACTCGCTGGAGGTGGCCGGTGACCGTGAGTAATGTGGCGGTGCCTCAGAGCCCTTTCAGTCCGATTTCCTCCAACTCTCCTTCCTCTTCCTCTTTCCTGTCCTCCCGCCCTTCTTTCTCCTCTTTCCTCCTCACCTTCTTCCTCCCCTTCTACTACCTAGAAGCTTACTGCTTTGCACTTGCCGAATACGCTTCCTTCCTTCCTTCAACCGGATATGTACCAAAGAGCACTCGCCCCTTCAACTCCTGCTTTTCCGAGTGTGGTCCTGGCGCCAGCGGCATGGAAATCCCTGGGAGCTGGCAATTCAGAAGCTGAGGCCGCACCTGCCTCGGGGTCTGTGCGGAGCTTGAGAAGCTCTATCTTGACCATATCTAGGGAAGATACGGTTTCACCCACTAGAGGGCATCATCACTAGGCATTCCATTCATTTCCAGTTTGATAAAAAGTTCTTTTAAGAGCCACCCGCAGTTGCCAAAGGGATAGTATGCTTAGTTCCTCTAAAATAAAAACAGCAAAGTCAAACCAGGTTACACAGAGAAAGGCAACATGTGAGATTAATGAAAGAAGCAGTTCCATGGCACCAGCAAAGCATAAACCAGGTGCCAAATCCTAAATTGTAATGTTGGCTCTCGTTCATGGATCGTAGAATTGTAAAGCAGGGAAAGACTTTGATAATCACCTCTGGGGCAACCTCCTTATTTTACAGACGAGGAAGGAGCTTCTCAGAGGTTAACTGGCTCTTCCTAACTCACACAGCTCGCAACTTGCCAAGCCAAAGCTGGATTCCCCACCCAGAGCAGAAAGAGAGTTTAACAAGTTGCTACGCATATCTCTGGTGTTCCTGGGTAAAACGGAGTTCATGCTTGTGTTTTACACAAACGACAGGTTTTATTACCGTTAGTTGTTGTTTCTTAAGAGGAGGGAGGTAGAAACAGCGGCGTTTGTCATTCTTTCCTTCAGTTATTTATATTGAGCTCCACTACAGCCGAACACAGCCTAGAAACCTCCGGGTCAGGCCCCAAAATGTCCACATGTAAGTATCAACCAATCACTCAGTGTTGAGTAACCATAGCGCCCTGTGGCACCGCCTCGCATTCCTTTTAGCGTGATGCTAGCATGATTTCTGCTCTTGGTGGTCTGTGGTTATGGGTGTTACAATAGCTTGGCTGTTAACTGCTTTTAATTCTCAATTCCATATGTTTTTTTGCATGCAAAATGGGATCAACAACATTGTGTCACAGGCCCAAAGACACAGAAGGTGATGAAAACTGAGCTAGTAGATCCTCACTCATCTGAGAAGCTGGAAGGCTTTACAGAGAGAGGGACCCTAATTGTGCAGACGACACCCTTACTGCAACTTGCTCACATGTCTTCAAAATGACCTTGTAAAGAATGTTTTAATTGTCAATGCTTTTTAAGAAAACGCTGAAAACCAAACATGGAAATCACATGGGAAAAGTTTCTAAATCGCCCAGGGAAGAGCAAAGAGCCACATCTCCAATTTCCTCTGCCTTTTCTCTTTCTCTTACTTATCAGTGCAATTATTTAATAAAAGCTAAAATCACGTAAAATAGAGTAGGCAAGCATTCCGACGCTGAGGGATAGAATGCAAGCAGCCCCTTAGACTGAGCCCCTGTTGTTGAGCAAAGCTCCAAGATGAAAAATGTGTCGAAGCAAAGTCTTTGTGGAGTGCCCCAGCGATGAGGTAGCTCCTAAAATAGGTGTGTAAATTTTTTAAGGAATAACTAACCTTGCTCGATTTCTACCTTGACAAAGAAATTTAAACATAGCTCCCGAATAAATTTTGCAAAGTCCTTTCCCATTTTCCCATTTTCTACGTTTAGCTACAGTTTATAAATGATGTCATAACCATCATGATTTTACCAGCTGTAACTGCTTATAGTGAGTTACCCACAAGCGCACTTTTAATTATGAAGAATATAAATGCAAAAGACAGTCACTGAGACTGGATTAGAGTCTGAAGTAAAAGATCTAAGTATTTTGTTTTCTTTTTTAAACTAAACAGGCAATGATCTTAGCAAAAAAACAATGATGTCTGATTAATTGAGCTAGTAATCATAATCTATAATTGTAAAAATTTCAATTATAATTTTCACTTTGCTAAGGAATAGACCAGATTATATACTATTTATATAGGGTGTGTGTTTTCTCTACCATCACAACAGTACAATAACCATAAAGAAAAACAGTAGCAATTAATAAACTTTACTTTTTTAGCGTTCATAAAAAATATATATGCAGCTTTTTTAGAAGAGTAATATTACCATTTGGCCTTACCCTACCTATTTCACCTGATAATATCCCTTTTTCCCCAGTATAGTAAAAGAACGGCTCTCAATTTTTGTGAGTAATATTAGTGGCATACTCATGCTTATATTTTAAATATGCTTTTAATTTTCTGAGGCAGAGGCAAATTGCTGGTGATATCTGAATGTTTTGAGGCAGTTAATGCCAAAAGACTTGGACCCGACTTTAAACTGAATATTTCCCAGGTGTGTGGCTGGGTGAGAGGCGGAACAGCTGCAGAAACCAGCTTCCCGTCCATGTGAGACTTACCTGGGAGAATTTTAAGTAAGGATTAGTTAGGCGATGAGACCCCATAAGCGGTCAACCTCGCGGCTCCCAGAGATAAAAGCTGGGGACCTGCTCAATTGTAACCTAAGCCGTATGTTGAGAAAGAGAAGTATCAGCTCCCACTGAGTCCTTGCACTTTGTTTATCATGGTCTTTGAGCCAGCCTTCTTTTGAAAATTCAATACTTTTGTAAATGCTAAAAAGCTTACTCACTAAGGGATTAAAGAACTTACAGTTTGTGAGTAAGTATCAGTTTGTGAGATAGATATTGAAGTAGCAAAAAATATATGCAAAATATTTAACTCACGAGTATGAGCTTATAAATTTAAAAGGACAGCTTAAGCATGACAAGAGGGCGCTGCTATTAATGTGGCTCATACTAGGGCAAGCTTTGTACGGCGGGTCCCACGGGGAGGCTACGGGGCTGAAACGCTGTGTCTCTGCAGGAAACCAGGCTACCTTTCTGAGGAAGAGGCATTTGTTGCGAATTCACAGTTGTCTGTTCAGATTCAGTAGAGACTACAGATGCACTGGAGCAAGATCTTGCCAATTACCCATTCTTAAGGGCTGGGTGCTTTAGCTAGACTTGATTTTGCTGCTTAAAAAAGCTGGTCTTTGTGGGAGACTAGAGAGTCGTTTGCCCAGAACTACTGGTATTTAGAAGGCCCAGGCCCTAAAGGTCAAAGCGCATGCTTCTGATAAGGCACATGCCCAGTTTCTGATATTTTTAATTTCAACGATCGTGAGGATATGAGTTCTGGTTTAAATTGGAGGTACTGATAGAGAAAACATATGTCAACATAAAAGCCTACCATCATTGTACTTCAGCCCGCTGAGATCTGGTGATTCAACACATATAAAAAGTAGAACCGGTAGAGTCAGAAGAAATCAATGAATGTACCTATTTGCTAACAGTAACAGCAAGAGCTTCCTCAGTAATATCAGTTCTTCGAATACGTCATGTTATTCTGTCTGGATGGGAGTCTACTTGAAATGGTTTTTCTGCGATGGCTTTCTCTTTCTTTGACTTTTTAAAAGTATTTATTAACATGCATGAGATTGTCAGGGTATGGTAAGGCACAAGGGAAATGTACAGAATATGAGAAAGCGTCCTGCGAAGAAAATCACTGATATTTTTTTGGTCGCTAATAAATTTGCCAGAAAATTTTGTCTACCAGAAGAGTTAGCGTATCAATATTGTGCTTCATTTTAAAAGTCAAAAATATACCTGACTTCCCAATGTGATTGCTTTACATAGTAGTTAGCTAGCAAGGGCAACTGAAAAAAGAAACCTATCAGATTCCAATGAGTAGTACAATCCTCGCTCTACAGGGTTGCCAGAATTTGTGGAGGGGTTGAATGAAGGTGAAAACGAAACAAAGTGAAAACCATGTTCAAGTCTAGCCATTTAACAGTATAGTGTGCACATCCCTTGAAGTTTTGAGTGTGAAGACAGCTAAGAAAATGTCTCTGAAGCTTTCTTTTTGGAAATCGAGTTGGTGTAATTGGATAAAACATGTGGCACAAGCCTGTGCAATTAGATCACATAGCTCGTACATCAAACATAATTATTAGCGGCTGTTTTGGTCCAAAGGCAGGTTAGAGAAACAATACCAAGAGGAGTTGATGATGATGAAAAAGGCAGGGCGTGAAATGGTCACACTCTACCCAGTAGCTTTTAGGTCTTGACATAAAGAAGAGACTTTGTCATCCTTTCTGGACTCAGAGTATTGACTGAGAAAGCAAAGAGGAATAACAGGGCTGTTTCTTGGCTACAGAGATAAAGATAGGATCTCCCACCGTGTCGGAAAGCTGTTAAGCACTCAAGATGAAAAGACCCGTCAGGGATTTAGAGTCAACAAGCAATTGTTTATATTTGGACGTTTGCAACAGACCACATTACCTCAACATCCTTGACCAAGTTTCTGAGGCAAAGGTTTTAGGCTTTGTGGTTAGGGTACTTTTTTTTTTTTAAACCTTTTAAACAGGTTCTTATGGTTTCACACCTCTGTAAGGAAGGGGAACAAAGTGGTCCTTCAGTTTTGCTGTGGTTGAAGCAAGTGCAATTTAATAGGAAAAGACTAAGCAGAATAATTCTGGATTTAGACTTGGGACTCCATTTTATTCCTCCTCTTCCTATAACATGTAAGTCACGGTGGCTCTTTCTTTGCTCCGTTGATGACTCTCAGATAATGTGATTTTCACAGGGTTACATTTAACCAGTCCAAACAGGATGTGCTCATTACTTTGAGCTGAATCCATATACACAAAGTAATGTGAGGCATCAGCCTTCAGGTGAGAGGTCACACTGAGGATGCAAGGCCAGCCAGGACTCGGCGGGTGGAGGGCAGCGTGCTGTGCTCCTCTCTGCTCCATGGCTTCTGATTTCACCCGCCACCCCCAAGTACTCTGGGAAGAGCTGGCACATTCAGATACAGAGGGAATGCCTGCCAATGGAGATTAGCTTTCCTTTCCTCTTTCCAGAGGGAAATGGGTTTGCCAAAGTTGGAAAGGGTACTTTGCATATTAGTTTCTTCAGATAAACTAATTATTTTTGTCCCATGATTTTATGTAGGTACCTGCTGTGTGGACCATATGGAGAAATGGAAGAGTCATGTTTTCAATAAACTAGGGGCAAGTCGAGTCTCTTCCTACCTCCCATCAAATTCTTTCTTCTCTGTCTTCACCAGAGTTCTCACTTCTGCCACGTGATCAAAGATTAGACTTTTGAAAGAATCTGAAATATGCATACTTAATATTTTCTCCGATATAAAAACATAACTAGATCTTGTATCAATGCATAAAGAAATAGGTTCAGCTACATAGTAGCTGTAACCTACCCTTAAGTAAAATTTGCTTAATAGAGGTCAAGCCTGAGTTCCATTTCCATGGTCAGTCATAGTTTAATCAATCTTTTGAAACTTTGTAAGGGCATGACTACTTTTATTTACCTCTGTTTTATTAGCGTGTTTTTAATGTTTAAATTTTTTTTCTAACCAATCTGTTTGTATAAGACTGATGTGCATCTATTTAATAACAGTGACCGTAAAATGCATACTGTATTAGGGGTCCTGATTTCTGAATATCTTTTTGTAAAATATGGAAACTTCAAGTTTATTCCCTTCTAAAATTAATTATGATACTAAATTTGACATCTATTTGGACACAATTTATAAAGATCCTTATATGAAAACAAATAGGGTTTACTTTGAATCTTACCCAAGAATAATCTACCCTGAAATATTTCAACATTTGCACTAAATTAAGTTATGTTACAATCACAGTTTTTTCCTGACCTTCTGCAATCAGTAGTAGAGGAAGAAACCTTTGAAATAGCAATTAAGTGAAACTACTGAATGTTGCACATTCTTCCTCATAGATGTTTCCATTAATTTATAAACGTGACTTCCTAAAAAGCCAAACACTTTACTGAGAACTGTTTTTGCTATTTTGATGGTAATTTGACAAATTTATTTTCAAACTTTTATAGTCCTTCCTGGCTTCTCTCTTTCCCTATCCCATATCATTGCACCAACATTTAAACACCATAAATTATTATAAATTAATCATGTTACTGCACATGAGCTTAATTATTTGACAATGCAAGCTTATCAGAATGGAGCAAGTCAATTCGAGTTCCTTCTTACAACTGATTATATGAATTAAATTATACTAACAGTGCATTTCTTTTGGAAGAAGTGCTTTTTTGAATTTTGACAAGTAGATATAAATGGAAACATATCTTCAAACTCTTAGTAGAATTTTAACCAGCTGAACTAGGTTATAATACAGAGAAGTTTAAGGTAACTTTTCTTTGAATATTCTTTTTTCCACAAATTTTTAAAGGTTTTACAATTTTGGAAAAAAATGAATGGAGTAAAATGAGACATTTACAATCAGCATGGTGTGAATGCACATTTAAATGTAAGATATATAAAATCAAATTAGTTCTGTAATTTTATTTCTCTCAGTGTTTCTTCCCTGGTTAACTTGTGGATTTTGGTTTCCTTCATATGTCTTTTTCTTGTAACCTGGATCCAAGAAATATCTTATATTCATGAGAACTCAAGTACACAGTAATTGTAATCTATCTTCTACCCTAAAATGCTGAACTTTCAGCACGTTTTATTCAGAACAGTTTGGTAAGGCTTGAACCAAGGCTAGTATGAAATAACATTTGCCTGAATATATTTTTCCGCTTACCTGCCTTTCAGCATTTTTTAAAGCTCTCCTAACTGTTCCTAACACTGATTGTTTGAGATCACCCCCAACGTATCATGTCCCCTTATCCGTCAGTTTTCGCTTTCAAAATCGGGTCAGATAGATGTTTTCTCTTAAAGTGTTTGTGCACTTTCTCAAGAGCTTACTACTTCAAACCAATTTAGGCATTGGCTTTTAAATAAGATGTAATATCGAGATAACTTCTGGTCTTTGTCCATCATGGGGAAACAAATATCATGCGTCAGGATTCATCTTGTCTAGTAATTTCTTTAAAGATGGTTTATCAACTCAAGAATTAATAAAACAACAAAAATGTTCATTGAGAGTTAAAACATTCCTAAGCCTCAGTGCCCTGGCTGGTGTAGCTCAGTGGATTGAGCATTGGCTTGCAAACCAAAGTGTCTCCAGTTCGATTCCCCAGTCAGGACACATGCTTGAGTTGTGGGCCAGGTCCCCAATAGGGGACGCTCAAGAGGCAACCACACATTGATGTTTCTCTCCCTCTCTTTCTCCCTCCCTTCCTCTCTGTCTAAAAATAAAATAAAATCTTTTTTGAAAAAGTTCCATTCCCCATGTATATTACAAAGAACAATAAAGGATACCATGCTGGGCCTGATATCAATCTGTAGTTGCTTGTCAGTAAAGAAGGAATAATACCTTCCTTCCACCCACACGTGGTTAAGGTAATAGTATCTAAGGAAATCTCTTCCCAGCCCAATATTGCTTCTCCCATGTTGTGTATGTGCTAGAATGTCTGACCCTTACACTGGTGCTTCATTTCTGTTTTGTACTGTCTCGAAATATAATTTTAAGTACCAGAAAAAGAAACCCTTTACATAAATTTCTATGAATGTATCCCCTCCAGTGTTCTCTACAAAATACTGGCTGTGTGATTTACTAGTAATTAAAAAGGAAAGATGTTGTCTTCTAGTGACAACCAAAGAGGCTCATTTTCTTTGCCAGCCATGTGCTGTGGCAATGACGGGGCACTTGCATAACCTTCAGGGTAAAGAATTGCTCCTGCCTTGGCGTGCAGCCAAACGGGGGCCGTCTTCAGTGCAGAGGACCATGATCTTCACGAGTGTCTTTTTTAAACTTTCCCTTTTCAGCGGAAGGCAGAATTTCTGGTTTCAAAATCATGAGTTACAGAAACATACCGTTTTATATATGGCAACTTAACGTTTCACTTTGGCAAATATATAGGTTACTTGTCTTTTGCGCAAATAAACACACACACACCAGTAGTAGCATTTGTATTTCTTAGCAAGTATTATAATTACTCTCTCAGTGACTATGGAAAGAAACTTTGAAAGAGTTAATAAGCTAATTATATACTATTCCATACTGTGTTGAAAGCTTGGCAAATTTACAATATACACGTTCAGAGTGAGCCTTGAGCTTGCACCTTAAAACCTGCCACACATTAAGTGTTTTAAACCACTGAGGGCTGTCCATGCTGAGCTAACTCATGAAGACTTCGATGCATCAGGTAAGTTTTTTTCTTGCCAGAAACCCAACATCAAGATGTGCTCAACTGACCCATTTTTTTTTTCATTAAATTGAGGAGAAAAGATATTCTATATTCTATTTAGTTATCCTAAAGCAATTCATAAGAACTTGAGTGAATGTGGTAGACATTTTATAGGAATACATTTATGGTAATTAGATACATTGCTATGACGATCATTTAGTGAAAGATGCCGCAGAATGATTCCTCCAGCCCTTTATGCTGGCTTTTGAATCCTTCTTCCTTAGTTAAGAAAATGCAGTGGTTGAGCTCCACTAGGATGAATTGTTTCTGTGTAATGCACAAGATAAATTAGCCTATGAAACATTAAGTAGGTATAAAATCTTTGCCTGGCTGCCAACAGTTTATAAATGTTTATAGGAGCCTCAGGGTGTACCAGAAAGAACATATACTAACTATTTATTTCAGGCTGTAAGTAATCTAGAGGCGATTGGATAAGTCCCTCGCTGGCCCCAGGTTTCCAGCGGTCATGGATCACGGCAGGGCATCAGGGTCATACCACACAATCTCTAGATTTCATCACACTCGTCTCTGGTTCTACAATTTACTAAAACCTAGCTTTACCTGAAGCCTCAAATGATCTGAATTTTTTCACTAAATAAGTGAGACTAAGTTTTCTTATTTAGTAATTTTAGTTGATTTGGGGTTTTGAAATCTGTGCCTTAAAATTAGACTGCTTAGAAGTTTGGATTGAATACTGACTATTTCTCAAAATAATTTATAATGAATTAGCCTCTTGCAGGGAGGAGAGGAAAGTTTTACAACTGACATGCCTACCAATGCCTCCTTATTGCAGAACATCTAATTTAGGGAGTTGGTTGGCTTTTACTAGAGCATAACTCCTTTCCAGTACCATTTTGAATTCTCTATAGATGTTTCCAGCAGCAACAGCATGGCAAGGGATTGTCTCTTATATTTACACGGTTGGTTTTTAAAACTCTTACCACACAGAAGAGCGGGTTTTCCTCCCCCTGGCCCCCCACCCCCACCCCCAGGCTGGGAGGGGAAAGACAAGCGGCGCAGCGGGACCCCCGCAGACTTTTCCTCAGATGGGAAATGCAGGGGCGCAGTCAGAACAACGCCAAGGTGGGGTGTGGCCGGGCTGCCCAGCAGAACAAAATGAAACAAAACAAGATTTCTAAGTTTCCAGAATTTTTTGAAGAAGTGATTTCTTGACTAAAAAACAATGGGAAAAGGCAAAACTAATAAAGAGCTTTATAAAAACTTTATATACACATATATTTTCTGATACAAATATAAGTTTATCTTTTAAAAAGTAGTATTTTCAGTAATTACTGTCTGCCCTGCTCCTGACCTTATTACCATTAAAATAAATTGTGCTGGGCTTTTCCGAGTGTACCTTCATCCTCCCTTTCTAAACCCTTCTGTTTATGCTATTTTTCACCATTTATCTCATTGTAAAATGGGATCCAGTGGTAATTTCCTTGGGTCATACATAGCAAATGGCTCAAATGTGTAAGAGTTTCCAGTATTTTTTCTTCTGGATTACTGGTAACTGGGACTGGGGATAGAGTTCCTATCTCCAGGGGCAGACAAGCTTTTCTACACATTTATTTCATATACAATGAGATATGCAATGTTTTCTCATTTTGCAAGCAAATTAAATCTATATCGGTACTGACTGTGTCAAGTCAAGAATTTCAAATAAATTCTTATTCATAGAAACATGTGATTTATGTCTCATCATGAATATAATCTAAGAACACAGAAGGTAATGTTTGAAAACATGGCACTGTTATAATACGGATAATTATCTGTTTCCTGACATAGTTTGATAAATTTAAATGGACAAACAAAGTCTCCGCTGGCGTCGAGTTTACCAAATCTGTTGACCTCATGCAGCGCCGTAAAGAGATACATTAGGTGATCATATACAAATATTTGTTGACTAATGATCAACATGAAAGAACCCAGAGTCACATTTCATTTGCAATAAAGATGCTGTCAAATATTAATCTTTAACACACTTTAACAATTAATTTACAACAGGGGATTACTGTTCATGGATTGTGTTGGTAGTTTCTGACACTTTACACATTGGTTCAATGACGATAGTTAAAGTACAATATTGGTCAATTAAAATAGCCTTCAAATTGAGAAAAGCTTTAGAATGTGCCACTGTGCATATCTATAAAGCCAACAATCACTGCATTTATTTTATGACTTGAAGCACCAGATGAGAATGTAGAAGGTCGTTTTGGTCTTTAGCACATTGGGAAAGACAAATCTTCTTATATAGAAATGGTAAGGACATTCTGCGAGTGCAGGTCCTGTTTCCATGCGCGATTCTAAATGACTGTCGAGGGAGTCTGAAAGCGCTGCGGCTAACAGGGAAACTAAATAGCTCTCCTGCATTATGCTGAACAGGCAGCCAGAGTCTGTAACAGTACAAGGTAGACCAGACATAGATTAATGATTAGCCCACTCTGGTATCCTCCTTTTAAAGGTGGTGAGATCATTCTAGAGCAAGTGTATGCCTTTAACTCTGGGTAGGAGGTAGGCGGTCAAGTGAATGCCTACTGATCTGGAGCAATTTCTTGGCCTGGGAATATTTTAAAGGCCTTGCACACCTTTAGTTCCTAGTGTCAACACAGTTAATCCTGTAAGAATGCCTAGAAAACACTTAAGGGGGCAGGTGAAGACAATTAAATTCCCACCAACACTACCACACTCTTATTAAGGAAAAGAAAATAACGAGTCTGATAATCTTATTGCAGGTCTGAAAAACTGACTATAGAAAACAATGTAGTATATTCGTAAACAAATCCCAAATCCAGATAGCACAGTGACTGATGCAGATGTTAAAGTCCCACACTTATCAAAAACAAGCATCACAAAAACCCAGTACTTCTTCCCACATTCTTTAAAAATTGTTCTTTGATGTTAAGCTGCTACAATTATTTGTGTCTATTCCTGTTTGTGGTTCTGCTTCTCTGCACATGTTTCTGTCAATACTTTTTTATGTCAAAGGCCTGCTCTATCTCTGAGTCATAGTTTATAGAACAGTGTGTGGTCCTTGGCCCAGCAGAATCATCACTGCCTGAGAAATTGCTGGAAAGTCAAATTCTCTGGCACGTTCCAGATGATTCTTGCACATACTCAAGTTTGAGAACCACTGGTCTAAAAGGCCGATTAATTTGCCAGCCACTCCGATTCAGCAGATGGTGAATATACCTATTCAGTATCCACGACTGAGATTCTGTGTACTCCTGCGAGCTACAGGCAATTACCCCACGGAGACTGAGACTCAGGGAGTATAACTGACTTACCCAAGGCGACACAGCTAGTTAAGTAACAGAGCTGAGATGTTAAGACAAGGTCTTCACTCTTTTAGAGCGACCACTTTCTCCCCTCTCATTCACACCCAAGCCCCTCCATCAATGTCATTACATGAAATGTGACTTCACTGTTTCCTTTAAAAATTTGTGTGCGGTCCTTACCAGCCTTATTGTGTGTGTGTGAGGGAGAGAGACAGACAGACAGACAGACAGACAGTCCAATAGCCATAGGGCAGCAGGGTGGAGAGAAATAAGAGGAAAATAAGTACATAATACAAAAATTACTTAGGTACATTTTGATGCTCTTCCAAGAGAGTTAAGCTAGATCTCAATGCAGTTTCTTCAAATTGTTGAATCCAGCAAATAGTCAGTCCCACGTGGGTTTAAAGCCTGTGGGGTCCTTAAGCTAAGAGATACAAACATAGTTCAGTTGCCCCCATAGTGCTCTTACCCCGCAGCTGGGTGCTTTCCTTCCCTAGTCTTCAAACACCCATTCTCTTCTTTTTGCACCACTTGTGGAATATTTTACCGGGCGCATGCTCCCCATGAATTTGGTGGCATTTTTCTACTCCATAATCTCCATGATATATTTTTCTTTTTGAGCTCATGTAATTGTCAAGCAAGTAAACAAATGAAAAACCAGCACCAGATGCTTGTTAAAAGGCGACAAAGCAGATTTTGTTCAGACTCCCACAGTAAGGGAGAAAGACCGCAGTATTAACCGAGCTCGGCTCCAGCTAAGAGAAAGGTGGCTGCAGTTCTTAAGGGAGAATAGGTAGGGAACCCAGAGGGATTATGGGGAATTGAAAAAGGTGGGACAAGAGACTAGAGGCTGTGTGGGAATGAAAAATTACAGAACGGGGTAAGTGGAGAATCACTTCATGTGCTTGGGCCAGGTGGGTTGGGACCATGTAAAACTTAGTTTGGCAGCATTGAATTTTCTTAAGTAAAGGCTCAACACGAGGGCTACGGGCACCCTTGGGAACACAGCTCAGTGAGGATGGAAGCCAGGCTAACATCCCGTCATGTGTCTCATCACCGTGTTCAGGATGGTCCTTCGTGCCATGTGGGAGTCCAACCGTTAACCTAATTTTTTGGAGGTTTCAGTTAATTCAGCTGTTTCACTTTAAAGAGAGGTGAAAACATTGGGTATGTGCAATATTTCTCATTCTTATGATGGGAATTATTTAGATATTGAAAACTACTACGTGTTTTTTTCTGAACATGACCATATAAACCTAGATCTGTTGGACTTCCTAAGTGTAAAGTAGCATTTTGCTCCCAAGAGCCGTGAGTGAATTCATGTTTGAAACAAGTTCAAGGGTGTAAACGCGCCAACTACCAGCTGAGAAATATAATTGTTGTTTCTTTTTTTTAACACCAGTGTTTACGAAGCAAAATTATACCCCACTTGATCATCTGCAAATTATCTATTATAATTTTTACAACATAGGAAAAATTACATTTTTTTTATCAGAGACATGAAAGATAAAACTAAAATAGTTTATGATAGACATAAAGCTAGATCTTTTATGTTTCCCTTAGAATTTTAACATCACATTTGTATAGATGTCCACTCTCTGAATGTACCTGAGAACCTATAAAAAAAAAGGTATTAGGGTTTCTATATAAAACCTCATGTCCTTTATTCAGAAAAGAATATTACCAAAATTTGCCCATATCTTTAATTCAGTTCTAACCAGATTACATGTTTAGTTCATCAGCTGGTTCTAATGCGGGTACCCAGGAGTTCCTGAGAGCATTCTAATTTCATAGTAGAGAAGGGCGTCGGAACTGATTGTGATGACTGAGTCATCAAGAAAAACGTTAAATTTTGATTATCATCTCTATATATGGTAAAGAATCTTCACAAAGAAATGAGTGAACTTAAAAATATATTTCAAATTACTTTTAATAACATCAAGAGCTGTAAAACTTTAGTTAAACTAGAAAAATTAATCTGTATAAAAGTTAATCCCTTTGTGTTGACAAAACTATATGCTTCTCTAAAGTACTTTTGAGACCTAAAAATCAACCGTTTGTTAGAATATGGAGAAAAGTTTTTAAAACAGGTAAAACTATCTTTACTATTGCTTTTGTTATATTGTTATTTTCAACTTCACTTAACAAAGTCTAATAGACTGGAAAGAGAACGGGCTTTGGACTCAAACACCAAGTCTTCTAAACTGTAGTGAGTGTATGTTCACCACCCTACTTAATGTCTCCAAGGCTCAGTTTCAGCACTGTAAAGAACATCATATTTACTTGATATAGTTTGTGAATATTAAATGAGCCATGCCAGCATATGACACATAAGAGTCACTCTGTATCAGTTCTTGATTTTTGTGCTACTACTGTCTTAAATTCATTTTTCAACAAATGGTGCTTTTCTAAAAGAATAACGCCTTGACTAGAGACCTTATACCCTAGGTGGCCTTTCTGACCCATGTTTGAGAACCCTTTTCTCACAATTTTAATACTAAATAGCGGGAGAGCCATACAGGAATTATTTAGAAAATTTAAAGTTTAAGATTTATAATAATTTCCCTAGAAATAATAAAAATATTTATATTTTGTAATTTACTGATTTTTCCTTGTATGTTTCCTTGGAAGCATACAAAATATTGACATTTCATTTTTTTGAATTTCAGTCTTTATTTTTTTATGCTGTTATACTCGTTCCTGCTTTTTCACCCTTTCCCACCTCCACCCAGCCCCACCCTCTTCCCCCGCCAAGCCAATCCCCATATTGTTGTCCGTGTCCATGGCTTGTGCATAAATGTTCTTTGGTTAAACCCTTCACCATCTTTCCCTTTTGACATTTCCTTCTACTTTCAGTTTTATTTTGATTGGATGGGGAGCTGTTACTCAACCTCAAGGCTTTACAAATATGATTCTAGTGTCAAAAGAAAAGAAAAATCCTGCATTTAATGAATACCCAGTCTCCCTGTACTCAGCCAGCCGTTGGACCAGTCACTAATTTATTTATTTCTTCAATAAATATATATCGAGCACATATCATGAACTAGAAACTGTTCTAACAAAAAATTAAGACCGTTGCAATTGCCGTGGTACTTTGAGAAAGATCTACCACTCAAGAGACAAGGCCCCCAGAGATTCTGAGAGGAAGGCCACATTTGGAGCATCTGGCCCACGCCCTTGGGGACGGCCACATGGTCAGTGGCATGCGCAGCGTAAATGTGGCAGTGAACTCAAGGGGCTCAGAGGGCTTTCCTACATGAGGATATATTATAATAGATCTTTTTAGCACACAGACAACAATTCATGATGAAGGGAGAGAGAGATTTAACTGAGAGAGGTTAGGATTTGTGTATTGTGTTATATTAGTCATGATATATTTCAGCACAGTGACTAAAACTCTCAAACTATAGAGCCTGATAATCTATTTTGAATTAAAATATTTAGAGAAAAATAACAGACGTGACTGACTCTGAATTCATGAGGCTATGACATTTACGAGCTGCTTCCAAGTTTCACAACTAATTTTTTGAAAAGTATATTCCTCACCCGGGAAAGCACCACTATTAACTCAATGAAGCTGGACCCTTAGTTTTCCCGAGTGGCTCGCGAAGTGCCATTGGCGGGAAAGCCAGCTGTGGCTCAGCACACACTGAGCTCCCTCTTCTCTCTTCAGACCTGTCTTTACTCATTGACTTTTCTCTCCCCAGAATATTCCCCTCAACTTTAGAAACCTTTACCTATTGAACCTCTTCCCCTCGATCCGTACCCCAGGAAGGCCCGCCTCAAACACCAATATCTTTTTCAGGATGACTTCCTTACTACTTACAGCCATGACAACACATTTTTTAGCACTTCATACATTTTTTTATATTGTCATTGCTTTAGTTATTTGGGTCATTGTCCTACCCAGTTTTAAAGCTCCTCGAAAATAAAGACTGTGCCTCGTTTGTCTTTGCCTCCTTCAGAGTGAGCGCTCGCGCAAACCCCGCACATTTGTGCTCAATCCGTGTTAGCCAAATAATCTTTAGGATTCCTTTGTATATTCCTATTGCTTCTCTAAACGAGAATGATAGGAGAATGCATTTATTTTTTTGCACCTAGATTCCCCAACTATATCCACTCTATTAAAGTTTTGTCTTTTACAGTCTCCCGTTGTGTCCATGAAAAAGTATTTAAGGAGGAAGTTACTACCCAGCACAATTGCTTTTTTATCTTAATAGCCCAAATCATCTTGGTCCAGTGATGGCTGTGGAGAGCTGGGTCAGGTGCATCTCTTCTGGAGAATGAAAAGCATAAACTAGGAAAGATACTTGTGAATGGCCACCTCCTCAGATTTACTGCTCAAGACTCATCAAATATGATACACCCTACAAGTTCAAAGGAAAGAGGATTTACGTGAAAATTATGACTACTGCTTATGACATAAATATAAAGTCTATTCCTTCTCTGAAACTCAGATGTTGTCCTCTCTCGCATGCCTGTGGAAGACTACTTTCACAATGAGTCATTTTGTCACATGGTTTTCCAACAGGATTCCCTTGTGAGGACAGGAAAGAGTAGGGAGATATGATATAGAGGCAAAATAGAGACTGAGAGCCAGATATTCTAAAAGTCAAGGCTTAATGTTGGGTCCATTATTACTGACCTGTGTATAAATTATGCAACCTCAGTATCCTCCACTTTTTAAAATCTGCAATTGATATAACAATACCTCCTTAGAGGACCATTATGAGAATTAAAGCAATAAACTACAAGAAAGTACTTCTAACCATATGCAAATGAATGTGTGTGTATGAGTTCCTACCTTGAAGGTAACTCCAGCATAAAGAAAATGGATGTTAAGAGTACAGATAATGTTTCCTTTACCCTTTGCAATCTTCCTTTGGTTTGAACCTGTCAGTCGAGACCTATCTTACTCTATTAATGAGAATGTGTGCTGTGCTAGGTGGGAGGCTTCCTACAGGATATCTGGGCAGAATGGTCCATGACCTGTGGCTCTGGCACATGTCTCTCTGGTTATGTCAACTTTGCAATGGGGAAACTCGAGTGTTTCTGTTGACCCCCATGGCTCATCAGCCTGTGAAGGAAAGGGAGGCATTCGCACCTTGAGAACCAGCCACTCTTTTCCATTGGGAAGAATATAAACACACAATCTGCCAACCTTATTTAGGATGGCATTTCTTCTGATAGCTAATATATGATGAATGATAACATATGGTCAACTTCCAGATGTTATGGGCTAAGCCAATAGGAATTTGTGGGCTCTGTTCAGGAAGACCAGTTCGGTGAAGAAGTTCCAAAATCTAGAACCCTTGGAGGAAAACTTCCCTGCAGCGGTAATATAGAAGTCACTAAGCTCTCGGCAGTTTCTAATTATTTAATACATATTCCTGATTTAGTCCTCACAAAACTATGAGGGAGGCACCGCTGTTGCCCATTTTACAAATGAAATTAAGATGCAGGCCATTCAGTGACTTCTGTGCCAGTCATTCACCAATAAATGCACAGCCAGGACTCAAACCTAGCCTCTCTGGATCCCAAGGCCTTTCTTTGTTAATCACGACGCTGTTCCCCTGCCCCCCAAAAAGCTTTCCCAGGAGTTGTAAAACAAGAAGTAAGCAGTTAGTGACCATGGTCTTCTCAACATAACATAGGTGGATATTTTGAGTAGACTATCGAATACCTTTTCTCTAGTTTCCCACAAACTCTTCGGAGAAAATTATCTCTAGATGCATCGACCAAAAGTTGTGTGTTAGGCGGAAAGGTGTCTTGCCTATCAGTTACTAATTCCCTCAGTTTTCCATTGTTTGTAGGGAAAAAAAGCTTTAAAAATGCTGATGGATATTCTCCCAACCTGGAGTATTGATTCTGCTATTTGAAAGGCAACGTGTATGTGGAATGAGTCTCTCTGTGCCTCTAAATGTCAACACATTCGCCAAAAATAAATTTGTCGGTTAAATGTAGCCAAAATATTTAGTTTATCTAAGTGTCCTACAAAGAAGAAATAGTTTACCACTGTTTTTACAGATTGAGGTAAATCTTACATATTATTGACATATGCTATAGATTTAATTTAATACCATACTACAGATGTGTGCTCTGATAAGTTTTTGTGAAATCCGGGCTAAGATGAGTAGGGTTGTTTCAATATTTATGGGGTTGAAAATGCAGAGTTAGCAAAGGAAGCATTTTAATTAAAACAATATTTTCCCTTATATGCTCATACTAAAATACAGGGGAATTCTTTTAAAGAACTACTACTTTTTTTCTATACAGCTTCTGGGTTTTTAGGCACATTGAAACAGGTTAAGGTTTTATTTCCAATTTTTTTTAATCTTCTGATTTTAGAACCATCGAAAATAAACTCACTACTTTCTTCTGATTTTCCTTTCTCCCAACTAACTTTATGTGACTCTTTAAGTATGGCTTTTTTAATTTTATGTTTTAGGTATCCTGAAGATAACTTCAGTGGAAATCGGAGTTGTTGCCGTCAAAGCCATTAACAGCAACTATTATTTAGCCATGAACAAGAAGGGGAAACTCTATGGCTCAGTAAGTATTCCGCTTTTATTTTCAAAATTCACCGCAGTGAATTATTACCACAGTTTTGGAATGTTTCCCCCAGACATTGAATGGCTTTGTTGTCATTCCATAGCTAGTAAATAGAGCCATAGTGGGCTGGTCGGCAGAGTTTCAAGGGCTAACAGGGCAGCCCTCTCAACTCTCTAACCTCCCTTGTTGTTCACCCATTATTATGCCACACAGGCTGCTGCTGGCATCCATCAGCCAATGGCCCAGATTGCTCACGGGTCAGACTCTCATGGAAGCACCTAGTCAGACTGGCATGGGTGCTTCAGCTAACTCAGACAAGATCACTGAAAACAAAGATCTTGAATTGAGTAGAAAACCATGTAATGTGTGTGTGTTGTAGCTGAAGATGAAACAGGGACTTGGGTGTTTTTTATTCTATTAAAACCTGAAATGGGGAGATGTAACAAGAAATTCATCCTTGCACGTGCTATTGAATCAACTCCAGAACTGTATTTACCTAGACAATAGACAATAGTGATTAAATCTGTCATGGAGCTGGAACAGCCAGTGCTCTGGGTTGGATACATCCCAGTGTTCCATGGCAAGTGTTAAGAAACGTCACTTTAAAATGTGTAAACAAACTTATTTTGCTGATTAATACCGGACAGGAGTGCTAGCAGCTCTCAAACTTGAGTATGTGCACGAACCGTTGGATTTATTAAAACACATTCCCAGATCTTCTGAATTAGTGAGTCTGTGGCAGGATCTAAGAATTTGCAATTGAACGAGGTCCCAGGTGTTCCTGATGCTACTGGTTTGGCAACCAGAAGTGGTAAATCATGGGAACTCGATTCCATAATTGGTCTGGATATAGAACGGTCTTGTGTTTCATTCATATCAGGTCCACTCAAAATCAGAAAAGTCAGGTGTACTTTGGTTCAGGCCCTTTGGCTGGGCTAAATGCTTTAGGGATGGGGGGAGTCGGGAGAATTTTAGTTAAATTTTCCTTTGTATGTTGCTCTAGTAATGAGCCTAGAAGAGTAATAGACTATTTTAAAAAGTGGTTTCAGTTAGGGGTTCACATCATAATCACTTTCGAGGCCTTTTCTCTTTTTCTTTTCAATGAACATGCCCAGGTCCCTCCGTAATCTACTATGACCGGAATTCCTGGTAAAAAGAGATTCTGAGACACACGCACAGTCAAGATCAATACTTTAAAGTCAGTTCATATGAATTTAGATTGAAGAGAAAATGTACAAAGTTTAATTGCAATAAAAGATTGAAATAATTTTTAATTGTTAAAGTACACTTTTTTTAAAAAGGTGACACCAAGGAGAAGTAAATAACTCTCAAATTAACCATGTCATCAGAGTATTTAATACTTTTCCTCCCGTTCTCCCATATCCTTTTTTCTGTCCCGGCACAGCTCATGGACTGTGCCCATGCTTCTTCCTGAGCTCTGAGCCCTATGAATTGTTCATTCTCTCTCTACACCTAAAGTAGGTGCCCAGCTACTTTCTACCACCCCAGCCCATTTCAGCGATCTGCCATGGCTCCCATCAGGTATTTCTCTCGTTAATGGGTTTTGCTGGCTGTCTTCTCCCAGTAGATGGTGGGCTTCAAGAGGGTGGGATCTGCTGTATCCTCTGCTATTTTCTCAGCCCTTAGAACAATACAGTCCACAGAGTTGTGCAAAGCATAACCCAAACAGCCTCTCCAACCAGCTCAGCTCATTGCAATCTGTGCTCTCCACTTCCAGCCTGTCTCGGAAAGAAGCCCCTTCTCTAACTGTATGTAGTGCACTCTCTTGTGATTCTGCATGACCATCAGGAAGAGTGAAAAATCACAACTCTTCAAATTAAGTGGAAAATCTCATCATATTGAATGTCCTGTTCAGGATGGGATAGGAATAGCTCCTTAGCATCTAAGGGGCATACCATCAAAATACACGGGTATACGCCTAATATAATTCTTTATATCATGCGACAACTCTTGTAATTCCTGCCTTCATTTTGAGGGGAGGTAAATCCCATTGATTTCATAAGCCTTCTTAAAAACATCTATTAGGCACCCATAGGCACCCAGAGTGACTGATTAAACCAGCTCTTAATTCTATTCTCCGTCATATTTTCCTCTATTTCCCTTTGGAAAATGTATATATCTCTCATATTTTCATTATTCATTCTCTGAACAATGCATCTATTATATTATTAGTTTTCTTCTGATTGACGGAATTAAGAAAATAAATTATAAAACTGAATTTCAACAGAACAGGCCCTCAAAGGGCATGATGTAAGGACCAAAGAAATTTACTGGTATCCCAAAGAAATCCAAAATCTTTTTCTAAACTAAGACTCTACTTTGAGATCCTACTCTAGCCTAGACTTTTTTAAAAAAATAACCTTAACACTTATGATTTACCTAAATGCTACAAACAACCTAGGTTCCTAAGCCCCTCCCGCAGATATTCTGATACAGCATTTGAGCTGTGGTCTAAATATTAAAAACATCTGAAAAGAAGTGTCTGCTACCAGTGTACCTCACTTTAAGAAGCATGCCCTACACATTTATTTCAGGGAGGAGATATAATTAAGCATCCGCCGCTTCTTTTCTATACACAGCTCTGTTTCAAACATAAAATTATTTTAAATTATCTTAATCCTCCCAGTATCTAAACTGCACTCAGTTTATAGAAATTAAGATAATTACCCACATAAAAAAATCATCTTTGCTTTGAAAACCACATAGTTTTATTTATTTTTTTAATGTATTGATTTTGAGTGGGGTGGGCGGGGAGACACACATACACATCGATTTGTTGTTCCACTTATCTACGTATTCATTGGTTGATTCTTCTATGTGCCCTACCAGGGATCAAACCTGCAAACTTGGCATATTGAGACAATGCTCTAACCAACAGAGCTACACAGCCAAGGCTGAAAACCATATAGTTTTAAGCAAACTAAGATGAATAAGTAGAAAACAGCCCCTACTAACAATTTAAAAGTGCAGATTTTTTTATCACATTAAAATCTTTACCTAAAACAATCTGCCTTTTTTCGTTTTTAACCAAATAAATCATCATTTGAATGTTACTTTTAAATATTACTTTATACAAGGAAAGCACATAGGATAAATTAATTCCAGGTAACAAAGCTTAAACTAACCACATTAACATAAACTATAGCTGTTTAGGGTGTTTCTGACAATTTTCAAAATTATGACCTAGCCCACAGAAACCTGGATGTTCCATATACATATGTTGAAGAATTGTAAATTAAGTGAACATTTCAAAGGGCCCTGAGGTGAGAGGAACTATTGGAACGACCAGTAGAGGCGCCAACTGAAATATGCCTGCAATGCCGTTGGTTTGGATGGAGAAGGTAGAGTCGGAAGGGCAGGAGCCCCGGTCCTTGAGTTTCTTAACTGCTTTAGTTTGGCTACAAGGGAAGAAGGACATTTTTGAAGCCAGAGTCTAGAGATTAGTGAGATACCTTCCCTTCGTTATTAACTCCAGAGTGAGATCCTGGATTTATGGAATGAATAAGACATCAATCCTTGTCCCAAAAGATCCCCTTAAAAACACATGGTCACTTGAAACAAAGCCAAAGCATGATAGCCATACAGTGGAATTTCCCAAGATCAAAGTCTTCAGGCTTATACAATATAGGCAGTTCTAGTCACCATATTTATAATTTCTTTGATATGGTAATTTACAAAGTAAGGCTCTCCATATCCTACCTTTCAATCATTCCTAGATCTCAAAATAAAACCTATCAAAATTCCAAATTATGGAAAATTGTAAATAACTTCCAAAATTGAGAAATCTGGAATTTAGAAGAGAGGACGACACCCCTGCCTCCGCCCGGCCTCACGGGAATCTAGATCCATTATGGTTTCCTATGAGATCTGCTTTCTCATCAATGTGGGCATATTTATTGTGGATTTACAAGTACATAAAGTTTGAAAACTTGAAAAGCCCACCTTTTTTTGCAATTTCATTTTTCCCACGAGGCACCCTAGTTATTTCTCTGAAAAAAAAAAAAAGATCGTAACACTGTTCTTTATCATTGACTCATCATGACTCATCACAAATATTGTTAGTGACATGTTGGTTTCATGATGATCATCATAGTCACTTAAACTGTGTCATCCCTGAGGGCATACCAGCTTTTTAAGGAGGCCTCAGTATGTGGTTATCATGGTCAGTTAAGGTAAATCATGTGCTTTCAAGCACAGAATCCGCTTCGTGCTTAGGAATTCTACTCTTCTGTTGTGGACATTGTGTATTAAGTGCACAACTTACGGACAAATGTCGACAGCAAACAAACCGTTGAACTGGGGTTCTATGGATGGTTTGTGTCAAATGGAAACAAGTATCATCATCACAGGAATAAAAGATTCTGGTTTTTCTTTGCAGAAGGAATTTAACAATGACTGTAAGCTGAAGGAGAGGATAGAAGAAAACGGATACAACACCTATGCATCCTTTAACTGGCAGCACAATGGGAGACAGATGTACGTGGCACTGAATGGAAAAGGGGCTCCCCGGAGAGGACAGAAAACTCGAAGGAAAAACACCTCAGCTCATTTTCTCCCCATGGTGGTGCACTCATAGAAGAAGGCAGTGCTCGGGGGTGCGGGAGAACCAATGGCTCTTCGGCCAGGAGTCGTGGGTATTCTTCATGAAGACAGTAGCTCAAAAGGCAAAGACACACGGCAGACATCTGCTTGCTCAAGAGAAAGGAAGTCTTGGATGGTTTTCATACTCACTGCTGACATATGATGTTCTTTTCATTAGTCTTTGTCATGCCTTATAATTGAGATAGAGGCGGATCAAGTGGGATGGAAGTTATTCCCAAGCAAATGACCTTACGGCTAGGTTTTTGCTTGAGTTTTTGTTTTTTAACGTCTGAGATAGAACTTAAAGGACATGAAAAAACCTGTTGAATGATCTTCAGAAAAGTTATTTATGGAATATGAACTCATATCAAAGACCTTCATTGCTCATTCAAGCCTAATGATTCAATGAGCAGGAAGACACGCAAGTATGTACCGGAAAGCACTTGGGTAATGTTCTGTGCACAGCCAAAGGAGCTTTGGGTGTGGCGTCATGGAAGCATTGGCTAGGACTAAACAACGTGCACATGTTAGTGTAAAACTGTTCTAACAAAACAAATAGTATGGTTTGCTTGTGCATTCTGCCTTCATCCCTTTCTATTTCCTTCTAAGTTATTTATTTAATAGGATGTTAAATATCTTTCGGGGTTTTAAAGAGTATCCTCAGCAGCTGCCCCCTGGTTTGCCTTTTCTTTCTCTTCAGCACACCCCTGCATGCTCACGACACAGCGTTTTTAGAACTTGGCAAACACTTCCGGAGTAGGAGATGACATTGCAGAAGCGGCGTGAGCGCCCCGCGAGCTATCGGTTGACTTAATCGGAATGCCCACAGTGAGAACCATCAACTGCACGCGTGACAGTGCCGTGGCATAGCTTGAGTGACAGATGTCTGCCATCGTTTAGAAACATTTATCACTGCTAAGGCTTCCTTTTGTAAGAAATAGGCCAGAAGGCTAAATTTTTCTCTTCCAATACATCAATGGGTCTCCAAGAATATACCAAAACTAAGAAAATTAATTGTTAAATACACCTTAGTAGCCTAGCCTCATTATTTACTAATGATTTTCTGCCATGTGTCATAGCAGTAGGTGATGAAGAGGCTGTCTTCGTACATAAGAACCCTTTCTAAGTCCCCCATGGTACATCTCCCCAAAAGGAAGTCTCAAGGAATTTGGTATGAAGTACAACTTTCCCAGGGGCTTAATCTGAGCAAATGTATCCTAGTATATGTGTAACCATATACGGAAACCTGTTCCAGCCGTATGATCTAGTATTACACAACCAGATACAACTTATTTTCTGTAAATTTAAAGAGCTTTGGAAGGTTCCAGAATGTAACCATATTGAAATTCATTTTGTTAGAGCAGGTATAGGAAACAGTACATCACGTTGTATTCTACTAAAGAAATACATAAGCCTTATTTGCAGTGTCTGTAGTGATTTTAAAAATGTAGAAAAATACTATTTGTTCTAAATATTTCAAGTGATAACTATAAGAGTATGTTGATGCTGCAGTTTTATCTTCATATTTCTTGTTTTGAAAAAGCCTGTTTATTGTTTGGACATGATATTTTGGTACAAGAAAAAAGACTCACTAAATGTGTCATTTTACTAAAGTTTAACCTCTAGAAAGGCTGGTGGTTTGTGATCTTCTCTTATAACTTAATTGTGTCAATGCTTAACCAGCTCTTCCAGTTAATCTGTTATTTAAGAATTAGCTTTATTAAGAAACTTTCCCATAGAGTAACCCTATAAAAGGTCATATTTTTCTCATTCCTTAAAAATGTTGGGATTTCAAAAGAAATGCATCCAAGGCAGTGATTGGACTCATGGCTTAGGTTGCATTTCATGGTACCTGGCTTCCAACTTGCTTTTTGACAAATGGGACACTAAACATGTTTAATTTTTGTGGTTGGAATCTGCATGTTAAAATTTAATTGGCAACTGAGTCTGGGAGCTATAGTGTAATGCATTCCTATCAGAACTAGATTATCTTTGTTCTTTTATTTTAAAATAATAATTGCACCTGACACATGAACGTGGACCACCCACAACCCAAATTAACTGTTCGATGAGACCGATACAGTATTGGATGACTATGGTAACAGCAGATAGGGCACAGACTGGGTTCCTATTTCACATATAGCCATTTGGATTGCTGCAGAGACTGTGTAAACAGTCGTCATTATGTACTCAAAACAGCAAAACAGCTCCTAGCAAAATGCATCAAAGCTTGCAGAAGCCAAAAATAAAAAACATCTCCTGTACCTCTTCCCCCCTCAACACACACATGCACACACATTGACTGAGATGCAGAAACAGTCTGATGAGCAGTAAAGAGGTTCTCCTGCACTTAAAAATGGCATCTTTGCTGGATACTGAGACAGAATTCCGGTCCTCTTTGCAGCTGGATCGTGCTACTGAAGGAAAAGCAGTTCCAGCCCTGAATATTGTACACTTTTTTAAAAAATCATCACGATTTTGGGAGCTCTGCCTCTGTGGGAACGGTGCCCCCCCCATCCCCACCCCCATCCCTGCCACAATGTCAAGGTGCATCAGCCAGAAATGTGCGTCCATCTGCGTGTGGGCTCCTGAGGGGATCCTCGTAAAGATACAGAATCCCGCCCTCCTCCCACCTCCCAAACGGCCGAACAGTGTATAGCATGTTACATTTAAATAAATTAATAAAAATGCTGGGAAAGGAAAATAAAAATATCGTCCTTGTTTGCTTTATTAGCTTAAAACCTCACCTGGTAACAAAGAGAGAAGCTCAAGTGTCGTGTGCGTGGCAGGATGTGGTTAAATGCCCCACAGCCCCAAACAACAACAACCGAGAAAACATCACTCAAACATTTATAAGATTTCTTTAATGCTTTACATGTGTGAGTCCGCCATCCTTACTCTAATAACAACCAAATGCTTTCGATTTTTCCTACGTATTCAGGTCCACCTAGTTTACACAGTGGATAAAGGAGGATGGATTGAACACAGGGATGGCTTGTGAAACAATGAGACTTTTGGAGGAAAGCCAGGAGGCTGCAAAATCTGATTTCAAGGCGATAGAGCAGGCCAGTGACTTTGATTTGAAAAGCAGGGAGAAAACAAAATACAGAATAACTTGGATCCGGGGCCCGCGCAAGGTTATTGACACTATTTAAATAGATAAACATTCATGCTGCACAGATCTAATGATTTTGATGTTGTAATTCAGGGTTTACGCTTATCCATAAAACTAAAATTTATCTTTTCCTTATCATTGTTTAAATACCGGTATCTGCAGGGAGCCGTGATATATTTCAGGGAGTTCATTAGAAGTAGCACATTTACGTGCAAATACCACGTTGATTAAGAATTCTTTTCTATTTCACTGCACAGGACTTCTGCAACTTACACTGAGCAGTAAGAAAAGAAAGAGGGATGTTTTGGAAGGAATCCTGGACAGAAAAGGCAGCTCCGTGTCCCACCAGGTCTAGAACATGACGCAGCTAAGATCTGCCTCCTTTCGGAGGCAGAGCTAAGATCTGCTCTCATTTTGCTCTTATCTCTGATTGGCTTTATTTGCTTGCCCACTGCTTGCGTCCAATTTACTTCTTTCCAAATCCAACAGCCAAAACCTTTTTCTCAAAATCCTAAAATGGAAACATCCTTGGTATGGCTCGCATTGGCCAAGTCTGAGTAACATCCCAACCTCTAGAGCACTCCGTATGACAAGGCGTATGGGCATTGTGACTGAGCAAGCTTCAGTAATATGACCAGGGTGACAAGATGGGGATTTTGGCACCCTCCACAATTGGAACTAATGAAAAGCAGTGTACCAAAGGACAGTGCAAAAACAGAACTGTCCTTAGCTACATCTGCTTAAATGAGACTACTGACTTATACATCTTTAAATCTTGCATTTTTCACTGATTCTAATTAGCCTTCACCTATTTATTCAAATCAGAGAGTTCAAGATCTTATTCTATAATGCATTTTTTTAAAGGGGAAGATTGGATTTGTCTTGTTTTGTTTTGTTTTAAAGACAAGAGTAGGGCCCTGATGAAACCAGGCTCACTGTAATTCCGCAAACCTTAAAGAATGAGAATTGAGATGAATGCAAGTTTTCACTAAACAAAAAGGTGGTCCTCCTACTAAGTATCAACTTATATCACAACGTGACAGTATAAGTATTTCTTTAAGTTTATCCCAAGAGTATGTACTAGTATTTTCAAGTATATCAACGTGTAGAATAAAATCTAAAAATGAAATGCCATTTGTTTTTTTAAAATTGTATAATAAAAAATAAATAAAAAGAAAAAATCTGCTTTATATCTTTTACTACGTCTTGTGTACATTCAATGAGATAAAAAAAAGACTTTATAACATGCATTTTTCTTTTCCTTTGCTGATTAAAAAGTAATAAAACACAAAATGCCCATATATGTGAATAATATACTAAAAACACCTTTGCAAACCCTGTATATTATTTAAAATGGAATACTCATGGTCAAACCAGGGGAACTGATCTCATTCCTAAGTGGCTAATAATGAACATTTCCATGTGGCGGCAGCTCTGTGATAGCGGCTAAGGACAATAGTTCTGTACTCAGAGAGAAAGCCATATGCCAACCATATATTCATGTGGCAAGTATTATCTAACATATTTTTATTATCCTCCACAAAAGAGTCTATGTTCATGCTCTAATACAGGCAATTGCCTCCTCCAGAGATGCGCACTGTGAATGAAGACTCTAAACGCCCCATGTCCTCATTACAACTGTCGACTGAACATGAGCCTTCATGCAGTGCGCCGGGACCCCAGCTGCAGAGTCCAAGGGCAGCAAAGCCTAGCCCTCCCAAAATCGGGGTTTAATGACCTCACACGCGTCTTAAATGCCCAAGTAATTTTACAGCTTTCTAAATGAGTTGGTTATCATGTCTGTGGTCAGCTTAAGCTGCCGACAATGCAAATATTCTCAGAGAAGTCTTTCGAGGAGAGTGATTTAAAATCAGCATTTTCATGAGGTACGGTAAATCAGAAAAAGGCTGCTCTTTATGGTTATAGGAAACATTTAGGTTAGGGGTCACTTACCAATTCAAGTCAACATTAAATATATTTAATGGCTGGTATTGAAAAGCCAGACTTTTCAATAGACAGTTTTTGGGGGGAGGGCCAGGCGTGATCAATGTGTTCAGACATCAGCCAATATCTATGAAAATTACATAAGCAAATATCTGTTTGGGGGGAGCTTCCTTACTAAGAAAAAAAAAACACTGAGAAATGTCATTGCATGTAGTAAAGATACAAACAATATCTTGTTTGCTTTCCTGATAAATTGAATATTGGATATAAAGTATGTTTACAACACAAGCTTAGCCTCATGCAGGAAAAAAGAAACTAAATGGGAATTTTTTATTAAATAGCATTTTTAAGTCCATTTGGCAATCGTTCCTTCTTATCTTCCCTAGGAGAATACTGCATTCCATCCTCCAAGATCTCCTGACAAGCAGTCAAATCAGCATATTTCAACTGCAGCAGTTTCTCTTTCTCCTCATTTTTAGCTCCAGGTGATGTTAAATAGCTGGGTGAAAGCTATTTCCTTAAGACTCACAAGGAAAAGATAGACTTTATTTAGACCAATACATACTCGAGCTACTTCAAATGAATAAAGACTCCACAGTAATCTTAGCAGAGATTGTTGGAGGCAATTAATTAATATTGGGTGCCTGGAATTATTGTTGTAGTCTCCTGTGTTTTTATAGCTTTGGTTTTTTTTTTAATATTCTATTTATTTTTAGAGAGAGAGGGGAAAGGGGAGAAAGAGATGGAGAGGAACATCAATGTGTGAGAGATACATTGATTGGTAGCCTGTCACATGCCCACAACTGGGGACCTGGCCCGCAACCCAGGCATGTGCCTTGACTTGGAATTGAACCAGCAACTTTTTGGTTCGCAGGTCAGCACTCAATCCACTGAGCCATACAAGCCAGGGCCCCTGTCTGTTTTTTTATCATGCTTCTCTCCATGTATTTAAATATTCCATAGTTATAAAATTCATGGTTTCTAATCATTTAAGTTATTCATTCCTACAATGGGGAAAAAATAAACACAAAATTTAGACTTAGGGCCTGTTGAGGGTTAAAGTCCTAAACCCTGTCGTTCATGGCAGTTTACACCAGAGGCGGGCACCTGCACTCACACTGACTTGCAATACCAGCTTCCTCCTTTTCAGTCTTAATTTCCACAGTTGAAGCACAGAACCAACGTTTGAATCCAAATGCATTACCGAATGGGTTCCTGTGATGCTACTGTGTGAGACCACAAGACAGCAGGGTAATAAGGGTCCCCGTCTCCAAAACCTCTGGGAAATCCATTTTTAAAAACCCGTAAGGATATTTTGTAAGACGTTTGCCAAACATTCTCTCTTCATTTCTTCGTTCTCCCGCTAAACATTTACCAATGAGGCCAATAGTATCCAGGATTCCCATGGTGCTCAGTGTTTTATCCCCGTTCTTTACCATCTCAGCTTCCATCCTCTCCTTGCACAACTGGTAGTTAAACAAGCCAGAAGCCAGCAGGTCCCCAACAAAATAAAGCAACCGTGGGGGAGCCCCATGCGAAATCAGTGCCGCCTACGACCACAGGAATACTCAACATGCAGAATATCACAGGCTGGTTCTGAGACTCAACGCAGCTCTGTCACTGGAAAATTTGTTCAAAATTCGTCTCTTAGAGCAAATGCAATAAATTCATTGAAATGTTGATTTCCATCATTCTAATTTTATATCCCAATTTTATAAATGATAAAATCGAGGATCATTTCCTCTCCTAGAGTTCACTGCTAGGCAAAGAATGCAAGTCTCCTGATTCCAAAATCGCTCTTCTCTCCATTATGCGGGCTCTCTACCAAAAAAAATTAGAACTACGCCATTCATAGCTCAATACTTTTTTCAATGTTTTAGAAATGTAATTCTAAGGATAATGAAGGTGTTTCATTTTAATGACACATTTCTCTGTATGAATACTTTTTGGGGGAGGAAGAGCGTGTATTTTCCACCAGAAAGATGATTCATAATTCTGGCTCTGCCACTTCTAGCATAAGTGAAAAGGTGCTTCATTTAAAATAAGAATGAATGACCAAAAACCTTGAATATGTCTGATACTTGGGACAATAGTAAAGATCGAATGTTATCATGTTTATTAACTGTTTTGCATAACAGCTAATGAGCAATGAGTGCGCAATACATGCTAATTTTCTTCCCTCTTTTTGATCAGTTGTGAACATTTATTTTAAAAATGTCTTAATGTGACAAACTAATGACAGCGATACCTTCAATATCTCTACATTCACTTGAGATTATTTTGTTATGCAGATTTCCAGTTTAACTTATGTATTATTTCCTTCTTCTGACCATTGATCAGACCATCACTGCACATCCAAATCCTGCTTCTCGGCACTGTGGATGCTGGGCTCGGGGTCAGCTCGGGGGAGGGAATTTGTGTCTGAACCACAGTTTTCCCCCTGGAAAGGTGGGCTTTCTGAGGCGTCAGAACAAAGCAGGTGGAGATAAATGAAAACGAACCTGGGCATAGATACAGCTTCCTTCCTGTGGCTAGGGAGGTGGCATTGCTTGTGGGCTGAGATGTACAGTATTTCCTTGAAAGGAAGGAATGAGCATTTCTAGAAAAGTTATTTAGGTCTCAATAGAACAACGGTTTGGCAATAATTCAGCCTTTTTTTTTTAACCAACTGATACAAAATATCATTTTCGTCAACAGTGGAAGTGGTGACTATCCGGCCCACAGAAACTAGAGGGCGCAAAAAACAGGCAGAGGGAGCTTGTGTATTCTGCACAGTGTGGCCACCTGCTATTGAATTCTTAATCCTTTTGTAAATATATTGAGAAATAGAAAAAAATGCCTACATCTTTGTTTCCAAGAGAGCAATTCAGTGTTGAGAGTCCTGCAGAGAAGTGGGTGGCACCCTGCCCTGGTCCCCTTTTAGAGCCTAGGACTCCTTCCCTAGCTGCTGAAGGCAAGGTGCATGCTTCTCCTCTCCTCCCCTCCTATGGAATGTACAGCCAATGACAGCTCTGTGTCAGGTGGAAAAGCCTGGCCCCTTTGCTCAGCTGGGGATAATTCGATGTGGTCACCCCATGCGGGGTCAGCTGAGACATTTGTTGGGGCTTCATCTCAGATCATCCCTTTTCCCTCTGCCTAACCCTGCGTCCTTCCCCGCCACCCGTGTCCCCCAAGCACTCTCCGGCAAACTTCCTCCCTGCCAATCTCTATCCCAGAGTCTGTTTCCTCTGGAACTCAGTCCAAGACATCTCATCTGTGTAGTTTGTTTGTTTTTAAGGTGGGGACAATTTGACAAAACAGTAGCAAACCAGCTACCCTTTCTCCTGAATTGCCTTAGTGTTTTAACTTAGTGTGTGGCTTTACAAAACCCGTGGGAGGGACTTCGGACACACAATGCTTCCTAGGAACAGACAGATGAGGGAGACTCTTAGCACCAGCTTGGCGGGTGCCAACAGCAGAGGAAAGTGAAGATGGGATCACGGTCTAGTGCCAGGCCAGGATCCAAAGGCAATGGGCACCAAGCTAAGTGCCAAAATGAGGAAGAGGCAAAATAGCAATTGTCTAAAATCTTTCTCTTTTCATGTTATGTGAGAACTGGCAGAAAGAACCTATGGCAGACAGTTCTGTTGTGGATAACCTGAAGGTTAGAAAAGTATACTCGACATTTCATACACACACAAAGAAATTCCTAAATATTTCCTTACAGGAAAAATAAAGTCAGTATAAATGGTAAATGAGAGATGTGTAGGTATACAAATCCCACTGCAAGAGAGTTCATTTCAAATTACCATGAGTTCAAAAAGCAAAAAATAATATTCTCAAAACTAAAAAACTTCCAAAGTATTCCCTCCAAAGAGTTTCTGGGACCTAAGTATTTGTATTTTATAAAGAAAATCACCGATAACAATTTGCTATTATTTTTTTTCCAACGTGCTATGTTGAAATTCCATTACTGGGAACCTCAAACATCATTATCCAGGACAATTCCCTATTATTATGTTGGAAATGGAACTTAATTTTAGGTTTCCAATTCCAAGTCCCAAGTGGGAACTAAATGTCACAGAACAAAATGTCACGCAATGAGATCGGATACTAAAGTATGTGACAGTAAGCAGATGTTTCCCTAACAATTACCACATAGCAAAAGCCAGTCAAAGGAACGAGGTCCAGTGCTTCTCAGAAGTCAAAGGGCCCCCACGTGGTTATTTAGCATGCTAGAATCTGCCAGTTTATATGCCGACGAGCACAGAAATACAGAATAAAATGCGAAGTATGATTATTACAGGAAATACATTGTTAAAGGAATTACTTGAATAGGTCTCCAGGGGACAGCTCAGAGTATCAGCAATATAATCCAGGCTCTCATTAAAACACAAAGTAGAAAAAAATAGATCCTTAATTAGTCTCCTAAAAATCTCATCGCCACCATCCCTGCCTACCTAACACTCTCCCGTGAACTCCTTTACTATCTGGGATGCATGAGAAGAGGCAAAAAGAAGAGAAATGGGGCCTATGTGACAGCTGTTCTGCTGAGATGTAAAAAGGCAAGATTAGGCAAGATCAAAGGGCAAGAATAGCGCTCCCCTCCACTGCGGTACTCGGCGCCGCCAGAGCCCTGAACCTCTCAGTCCTTGGATTGGTTCCTCAGTATCAATGTCAAACTGCCAATTTCAGGAAGCAAATGATGTGTTTCGGGGCAGATGGAGGTATCCACTTTTAACACAGTGGTAAAGTTACAGTGGCCGATAGTGAGACCCAAGATGAAAACACAGAAACACCCTTCGGGCCCAGCGGAGACAGGCGCCCAAACCTCCCTGAGACAATGGTAAACATTAGTTCAATGGTTTAATGGACCAGAGGGAATATTTCAATAACCAAAAGTCAGAAATAGATATAGGGATTACAAAGCCTTCTGATGTAAAAATAAACTTAGATCAAAACAAGGCTCAGATATAATCAACATGGTATAACAGTTTCACACACAAAAACTTAAAATAATACACATTTAATTCACATTATATGTGCAACATTTTTTGTGGCGACTCTAAAATATTCTGTGAACTAGTGTAGTTTTCTAGTAATATGCCTGAGTTTAACATAGGATAGGATAATAATTTAGGAAGTGTTTTAAGTTCTAAAATGCATCTTTAAACTTTTTCATAGACCTCACTCTTCATTATACTTAAGATATCACTAGGTAGCTAAAGTACCATGTACAATAAACAGGTTGATTTTTTTTTAATTTCTGAGCTTGCTAATAAATCTTAAAATATAAAAGTATATCACATTCCTCTTTATTCTCTCTCGCACACAAACAAAATTGTGGTTGAAATGTTCATTCGCCTTCAGCAGCCTCAGTACGTAGAATGCAGGAAACAGGTGACCAAGTCGATTTAAAGAGGAAAAAGCCCAAGATCTGCCCGTCTATGACTCTGGGCAAGTTTGCATGGGATGTGTACGTCACATGCCACTGAGCCGGTCTGACCCCGTGCATGAGCGAGGTCCACAGGCTGCTGCGTTCCCGCCGCCCTGCTCAGCTACTGTGGACTCATGTCTGTGGTTTTCTCGTAATGGCGTCCATCCATCTCATATTTGGCATTTCCCCACTGCCTTCTATTTTTCCCAGCATTATTATCTTTTCCAAAGAGCCCTGACTTCTCGTGAAGTGACAAAGTAGGACCGCCTCTGTTTCGTCATTTTCGCCCCCAGCGACGTTTCGGGCTCCGTTTGCTGTGGGACCTGCCCGTTCCTCGTTCTGGCAGCCCAGAGTATCTGCAGCGCCCTCCGCAACACCGCATTTCAAAAGAGTCAATGTTTCTGTCAGTCTTCTTCACGGTTCAGCTTTCACATCCCCACTTAGGAACTGGGAAGATGAAGTTGTGGATGATCTTAGCCTTGGCCTCTAATGACACAGCTTTGCTCTTGGTGACCTTTCCTAAGTCTTCCACTGCTGCCCTCTGAGCCTTGGCCTTCTCTGGATGTCTTGGCTGAGTCTCCACTTGAACTGATGACTGCACCAAGGTAAACAAAACCTTTAACAATTTCAATGCCTTCATTGTGTATGTTAAACTTGTGTATGTCTTCTGTAGTCAAGATTCGTGTCTTCTTTATGCTCAAAAGCTGTCCCACTTTGGCATCTTCTTCCTTCACTTTCATCAGGAGTTATTTCACCTCATTGCTACCTCCTGTCAGTCAAACAGTATCATGTTCCCATCTTAAGTTATTGCTATTTCTTCCACAGATTTCCACTCCCCTTCCTCTGAATCTAGTACTGTTTTTCACGTATGTTCTGATACAGGGTAAACAAAGAGGAAGATAAAACGCACTCTTGTGTGAAACCATTCCTCCTCTCCGTATTCTGTCCTGAGAGTGGCCTCCCATCCCCCACACAGGTTGGGCTTCAGGACACCTACGTGCCAAGGTGTGCTCATTTCGTTCAGAGCAGCCCAGAGCTTTCATTATCCATGCATCTGTTTTCATTGCTGCGTGGCGTCCTGTGTCGTGAAAATAGCCCAATTTATTCACCCGTCCTCAAACTGATGCACATATAGGTTGCTCCTAAACTTTCATAACTACTGGCTCAGCAAATACCTTGTAGAGGTCCCTTTGTATAAAAGGTCAAAGGCCTCCTCACTCTGTAACTGGAGATGAGCATTTCAAACTTCCCCACGTATTGTCAAGATGCTCTTCCAAGGGTCTCCAAAGAAAACATTGTAACATGGCTTGCATTCTTGTCATTTTAAGAAAGTTCTTCCCCATCTTAATACAAAGATTTCCTCTTATAATCATTTCTAAAAGTTTTGAAGATTTCTTTCATGTTACACTTTTAATTCCTATGAAATTTTGCTTTGTTGTAGTGTATCATACGGATAAAATTGTATTCTTTCCAACACGAACAGCCCATGCCACCCAGTTAAATAGTGGGCCTATTTAACTTCTAGGCCCACTTCTGTCGTGTATATAGGGTGACAGCATTGATTTTCCATCCGAATCAAAAAGCTCTTGAAATTGAAAGGGGCATTATTAATAATTTGCTCAGAAAACAGACATGCACAGAATAGTCCCAGGCAAACTGAGATATTCAACATTGTACTCCCAAAACTGAAATTCAAATATGTGTGTGGGTCTATTTTTTTATTTCTTAGTTTTGTTTGTTAAAACTTGCATCCATTCCTACCGCCACAACACACGGTTTTAATGTCTAAAGTTTTATAACGCCAGACAATTTGGGGCAAGTTTTAATAAAATCTTCTGAAAGACAAAATCGTGTAGCATAGACACTATTACACGTGAAGCTCAGAGATGACAGTGATCGGCAGCGTGTGACCTGAGCACGATTAGTATGCAGGACACTTACAAATCTCCAAGGAAACAAAACGATTAAAGACCACTTCGCGCCCATCAAAATGAGAAAGGCTGGAAATTCTGATGGCCCAAGTGGCAGAGAACATTGTTAAAATGGGGAATCTGCCATGCCGCTGTCTCTTGGTAGACAGAGAAAAAGAGAGTAACCTACTTATTGTTTCTTCACCGAAAATGTTCCAAAATGCTTTGTGGCCCTTTTCTACTGTACAACGAGTTTCCAGACCACTGTGTCTTGCTCCTCTAAAAACCATTTTGGTTCATCTGGGTGGTTTTCCCGCTCTCAGCAGGCTACATCACAGCTTGCAATTTAAAAACATGAATAATGCTGCTTTATTGCACTAAGGGATAAATGTGCTTTACTACTCTGAGGAGGAAAGATGCCATGTAACAGGCGTGGCCAAAATGGCCTTAGCAGGGCCGTGCGTTGAGAGTGAGGGAGCTCAGCCGCCTCAAATTGTCCTCCAGTGTCACCATGGTCATTATTTTTTTAAACTTTTAAATTAAACATTTATTTTGAGATGCTCATAGATACACATGCAGCTGTAAAAAAGAAAGAAACAGCGAGATCCTGTATATCTGTACCTAATTTTCCCCAGTGGTAACATCTTGCAAAACCGTAGCACAACATCCCACGCTGGATACTGGGATGAACAGAGTCAGTGTATGGCACCCTGTCCTTGCCCCGAGCATCCCTCTGTTGCCCTTTTATTGCCACGTCCACTTCCTTCCCTTCCCCACCCCCTTCCTAACCCCAGGCAAAAACCAATCTGCCCTCTATTACTATACTTTTGCCATTTTGAAAAATGGCATATAACGAAATTATACCACATGCAACTTTTCAAGGGGCAAGGGAGGGAGTGGAAGGCGAGAGGGGAAGAGAGAAATTGAAAGCGTCACTCAGGGGTTTTGATTGAGTCGTTCAAAATGCATAGCCTAGCGAGGCGAAAAAAATGTTTTCCAACCGACTCCTTCTCTTGTTGAAACAAGCTCTCTACCTCTTCTCGTGTGTGTAGGCTGCCTCCTTTTTAACCACGTCCCTGCCGACTGTCCTGACAAATCTGGTGAAGGAAAGACTCTGGAACTCTAAGCTCAAGAGCAGAGCCTTGTTGTCCTTCTGAATCATGATAGAGCAGCAACTGTTTCAGTGAATGTGTGGGTTACTATTTCTTTCCGATGCAGGCATGCACCCTAGACTCGGAAAGTGGGTGTCGCTTTCCGGCTAACACGGTGCACACATCTCTTACCACTGTCTTCCATGCTCGGCCTCCTCCAGCAGGTTGTTCTCACCGCTTATGAAATCCACAAACATGAAGGTACCTCCGGACTTTTGCACTTGCAGGTCCTACTTTGCTGAACTCTTCCCCTAGGGTATCTGTGGGACTCACTCATTCATTTCCATCAGGTCTCTACTTAAAAGTCACTTTTCAGAAGGACCCCTCCTAACGATTCCGCTTGACACTATAATATCCAACATAGTATGTATTGATTTGCTTAATCTCCACTGGAATTTAAGGTCCATAAAATCGATATTTTTTTCTCACTGTTATAGCTCCAGAACTTAGACTAGCTTCCTTGACATGTAGTCGGCAAGCAAATAGTTGTGGAATGAATAAATACGCAAATGAAAACTAAGAACTTGCCCACACTTAGAATGCCGTATAACCCTACTCACTGGGCTTGGGGAGGTCTTACTGCTTCATTTTTGTAAGGTAGGAAAATTCAGAGGAAAAACTGGAAAGCAGTCACAAAATGAATGGCAAAAGGAGAGAGCCCAAGTCTCAGGACCCATAGCTCTATCCCTCACCTCCATGAAGTCTCTGACAATTTCCTACTTTTGCCTTGTTATCTAAATTTTGGTTCATTCTCTGCCATTCTTACATCTGTTCAACCCACCAGAGTTTTACAGACAGAGCTTTTTTAACTTAACACTTAGAGCAAGAGTTGGCTTCCTCGGATCAGATCTACATTACCCCAAGAACACGCTTTCCCCGTAGTATTTTGGCATTTCCCTCCCTGGCTCTGGTTGGATCCCAGAGACTGAAAGGTGTTCCAAAGTCAAAAGTAACAAGAAGAAAAAATGAACCAAACTCCTGCAGCCTCCTAAAAGGATTGGTTTCAAGTTTCATTTGCATTTTGGTGTGGGCTAGCCACGAGAGGTGAAGAGGGAGGCTTACTATTTTATTCAGTCTAAGCATTTAGGTTTGAGCTATTTCTCTGTTAAGTTATTCTTGAAGTTTCTGTACTGAAATCTCCCCTGTTTCTTGCCGACAATTTATTTTTAACCAGGTTTCCTTCATGTACCTTTAGAGAGTTTTCTTAACAGGAGCCAGAACATGTTTAACATCGTCAGGATGGACCTTGTAAAATAGGGGACAGATGCCGGTTTTTCCATAATACATAAAAATCTTGTAAAATTTCTTTTTAATTGAGCATGAAATATACAACAGATTTGTTGCCACCTATGCAGAATGACATATTCAAGAATAAATATACACGATGGTGTACACGCACACACACACACACACACACACACACAATAGTTTTTCCAAAGATTCCGGAAAATAAAAAATAAACACCTATAGAAAAGATTTTTACTTGTTATGCAGGTGAGCCTAACCCCAAATTCACCCACAAAGTTTGAAAGAACAACTATCCTCTATTCCTTTCAGTAATCTAAATGTATGCTGTACAACGATGAAAATCATTATCATTTCTGGTCTCTCTTCTTATTGCCTTACCCCCTCCCCGCCCCAAAACCCAAGGTAAAATAACACAATACATTTTTTTGTACTCTGTTTCACAGGCCTATTAAAGAGCTATTCTCAACAATCTCAGTATATTGGAAAGGACGTGTTCATTGGGGTCCTACGCACCTGGCTCAGTTACGGATTAGCTGAATTTAGTGTCAGCTTACTTAACAGTAAAACAGGGGCTGAGATTCTTTTCTTGAAGGTTGTTACAGAGATTTGAACAGAACAAGTAAGGCTCCTGGCAAAGCTCTTGGTTTATAGGAAAGTTCAATGAATGCAAAACCAACTAAACTTTGAGAAGAAAACCTAAAAGATTTCTTACAGGTATTTTCAAATGAAAAATTGATTTGCTCCCTAAATTTTTCAGATATATACATCTTAATAATGTTAACATTGGAAGGGATCTTAGAGAACAGCTAGGTCAACCCACTTGTTCTAGAGATGGTCAAACAGAGGCCCCAAGAAATTAACTCCTACAAGGGATGAGACCTCGGGCAGCCTGGCTTCAAAGTAATACCAAAAAAGTTCATAAAAAAATGAAATTCATGACTCTATGACCTATCACTTTCCTTTTCCTGTTGTTATTCCTTCCATCTCTTTTCATGATGATAATTCTCCCTATTTGTTGGAATTGGAGCCTAAATATAATTTTATAGTTTGGGTTTTGGGCTTTTTTTTTTTTTTTACGTCTATGGTGTAAGAAATGGGGGAGGAGAAATGGAATTGAAGAAACACAGAAGAAGAATATCCTGTTGAAAAATGACTGCTGTTTATGTCTTAAATTCTGGAGAGCCAAATGTCTTCCTATTTATGCTCACTCAGTTGGAATTTTCTTTCTCTTTACACCAGAGTAAAGGACCACTAGGCCCTAATACTGCAGTCCTCAGCCAGGCAAGGGTCGGAGAGAGGAAGGGACGTGTGTGTGTCGATTGTGGGTGTTTCTTTGGTGATTCTTTATCACCCTCTCCTCCACTGACAATCACTAGATTAATTCATAGGATCAAAAGTGGGGCATGCAAGCCACAAAATTCTGTGTACTGCATGAAAAAGTTCATTACGCATTTTAAGCATTCCTATTATCTACAAACACACACACAAACTGCCCGCCTCTCGCAGTCCTTTGTCCGGTGCTCATCAGCACCCACAGAGGTGGGGCAACCCAAGGGAAGAGAACGGTAAATGTGAGGCAATCAAGGGTTGTTTGCTTTTACGCATACAGTGGAACTCACACGCGGCCGGCTAAGTGGATTCGCAGGTTACATTATCTAGTTTTAATTAAGCTAACCCTGACGACATGGACAAGTGACTTGAAAGGGCTTCCATAAACAGTCAGCATAAGGATAATATTACTAATAGAAACATAAGCAAATGACTGGCAAATAGTAAAACTGGCACTTTTACTCCTAGAACAAGCTTTTAGCTGCATTACAAGGTTCAAAACAGTGACTATACAACCTGATTGGACATGGCAAGCTATGTGCAGTTAGTTGTTTGTTTGTGTTTTTTTTTAATAAATAGGCTATGTCTTCAAAATAAAGTTTTATCAATGATCTTGAAAGTAAAGCTTTTTAAAAGTATATATTCATTGTGTGGTGAGAGTAATTTGAAAATAGGGATTTGGAAATATTTCTATCATTACACAATTTTATGTTGAAAATGATATACATTCATTTCTTAAAAATTGGTTGTAAAAATTAAGGACTTATGATCCTTGTCTTTGAGAAGGTAGCAATATAAAAGGAATCATAGATAAATAGATAACCTCATACAATGTGTAATGTGATAAATGTCAGTCATATTACAGAAAAGGCTGGGTAAACTCTGCAAGAAGATCGTGGGCAAAGGACATTTTAATTTGGCTATTAAAACAGGATAAGATTTAACAGGTAATTGTTAGATGAGGAGACAAGAGAGGTAAAGAGCAGAATAAATAGTACATTAAAAACGGGGGAACAGTATTCCAGGGGACAGGTGTGTTGGAATAGCCATTGGTTCATTTTTCACAGTGATTCAATCACACACGAATGTATTCCTAAGCAACGTGCTTAGTGTAGCTTTCTTTTGAACTTTAGGGAAATAGACTCAAATTCTGTGTCCTTACCCTTACTTTTTTCCCCAAGGTTGGGCTCGAGACTCATCGATGTTGATAAACAGGTTGCAGTTCATTTATGTACATTATGGCATGGTTTTATTAAAATTTCACAAATTATTTATTTATTCTAGTATTAAAGGATATAGAGGCTTGTTTGTTTACTTTTGGTGTCTGTTTTTGCTGCTATAAATGCATTGTCTAGTGTGCGCATTCACCTGGAACAGGCTTTCTGGATCGTATGCATTTACTGTTGCACAAGGCAACGTGACTGCGTTTCACAGCGACGGTAGTTCACTCCCAGGGCGTCTCCCTCACCGACACTTTATATGTTCTTCTAGGTTCAGAACTTAGAAAAGATATGTACAGAAACCTGGTGGTATGAACAGTGACTAATTTTGACTTATTTTTTTATTATTAATAAAGAAGAACCTTTCATATGTTTATAGGTCATTCTTGGCTTAAGGTCTGTCCTCAATAACTGTTTCTTAAATTAATGAATAAATGAATAATCAAACAACATGATGTCAGTTCTATTAAATTATAGTGTTACTGCAAGGTTCCACTATTTTTCTTAGGGTGCCAAGAATTTTGAAAACCAAACTAATGTTATTTGTAAGACGTTACTATATATTACCTTGTAGGTGTTGTAGTTACCTGCTCTATATCTGCTATGCAAATGATCCTAATGTTTGAAGTCGAACATTGTTTCCAGCCCTAGAGAACATCAGGTTTCTGAATGTGCTCTGACCTTCACTGACTCCAGGTCTTTAAATACATGGTTCTTCCTGTTAGTGATGCCTCTATCCCTACCCATCTTTCAGGTTATGGGTTCAGGATCCCCTTAGATTCTACAGATCAAAAAATTATTTTTTCATCTCTGACTGGTGTAGCTCAGTGGATTAAGTGCCCGCCTACGAACCAAAGTGTCGCCAGTTCCATTCCAGTCAGGGCAGGTGCCTGGGTTGCGAGCCAGGTCCCCAGTAGGGGGCACATGAGAGACAACCACACACTGACGTTTCTCTCCCTCACTCCTTTCCCCTCTCCCTAAAAATAAATAAATAAAATCTTTTTTTAAAAATTATTTTTTCAATATTGATACTAAACGACTGTGGTAGATCCTTGTAACTATTCCTTCCTATTTTCACACAATCATATTTTACTTTATCACCTTTCTCATTACTCTGACCAGGCAAAAATCATGTAGAAAGCTGTTACTCTGAATTCATATTTTTGAAATAATCATCATATGTTTAATAATATGCAGAGTCCAAGAAACCAATGAACATTTTTTATTGAAGACATATTTTAAAATAACATTAATGGCATAGTTGTCAGGGTCTTTTGTTTGCTCTTTACACCCTTTAACATTTGGGAACAGTTATATTCTTTCCACTACAAATTTTATATATATTTTTAGGAATACTATTTTCATAAATACATATTCACTGTTTGAATTAATCCCATTTGTGTCTTTCTGCCACGCTTAATATATGTAGTTTAAATAAAAAAAGAAAATGTGTTTAATTAACCATTTCAATGAAAATAGTAAAAAATAGCAATTTCCAGAAAAACTAATAAAAGAATCAAATCAATGGGATTATGCTATACCAAATGAAATATTTTTACTTATTCAAGTATGATCATATCATTTTTTACATACAAACAAAGCTTCTCCTCGGAGGGCAAAGTAATTTTCCAGGGGAACCCCTCCCCCCTATAAAATGCAAGTGCAAGAGTGATTCTTAGCGCTTCACACACTGGTTTGGTTTTCATTTGTTTTCCCTTGAAATATGTGTGCCATTTCCATGTTTCAGACATTGCTATGTGTCTGCATCTATAGAGTTCAATATCAGAAATATTCCATTTTGGAAGGGTTTGTATGTACATATTATTTTCAACGTTATTCTCTAAGCCCTTTTCTGGGTATAAGAGAAAAAGATCTGCGCTGCACACAGGAGGAACAAATGTGTTTCATTTTCTACTCCAAACACTCAAATGCTTCCCTGAGGGTAGAAGGCGGGCTGCAAAGCCTCTCGGTACTTCATTGCCGACTCCTGGAGAGCACATTTTCTATTACTCCAAATAATTAGAGGTGTTGCCCTTGCTAAGTCACTCATCATTCCACGTAAGGAGTTGTAACTAGGGTTTTAATTCCATTCCAGGAACACGGAGGTTCACCTTCACTGCCAAGAGCTTCTTCCATGGGGAATAACGTAGACATTTGGAAAGCAAAGTGTATCAGCCCTTGAGCAGAGAGGCATTAAAAAGAAACAGGAGAGGCAAAGCTCTCCTGCGCACCTGATGTGCGTGCGGCTCTGGAGATCGCTTCGAATCGACCACACTTAACACCTTCTTGCAAAAATACTAACCCATTTGATATCTTCCTTAAGTTTATTTTTTAAATATATTTTACTGATTATGCTATTACAGTTGTCCCATTTTTTTCTCCCCTTTATTCCCCTCTGCCCTGCGCCGCCCCTCCCACCAGTATTCCCCTGCTTAGCTCATGTCCATGGGTCATACATGTAAGTTCCCTGGCTTCTCCATTTCCTATACTATTCTTAGCCTCTACCCTGTCTATTTTGTACCTGCCATTTATGCTTCTTATTCCCTGTACTTTTAACCTCATTCTCCACCCTCCCCCTCCCTGCTGATAACCCCCCATGTGACCTCCGTTTCTGTGATTCTCTTCCTGTTCTAGCAGTTTGCTTAGTTTTTGTTGATTTTTAGGTTCAGTGGTTGATCGTTGTGAGTTTGTGGTCCTTTTACTGTTCATAGTTTTGATTTTCTATTTCTTGATAAGTCCCTTTAACATTTCATATAATAAGGGCTTGGTGATGATGAACTCCTTTAACTTTCCTTTACCTGGGAAGCACTTTATCTGCCCTTCCATTCTAAATGATAGCTTTGCCAGAGAGAGTAATCTCAGATGCAGGTCTTTGCCTTTCATGACTTTGAATACTTCTTTCCAGCCCCTTCTTGCCTGTAAGGTTTCTTTTGAGAAATCAGCTGGTAGTCCTGGAAACTCCTTTGTAAGTAACTGTCTCCTTTTCTCTTGCTACTTTTAAGATTCTCTCCTTATCTTTAATCTTGGGTAATGTAATTATGATGTGCCTTGGTGTGTGCATCCTTGGGTCCAACTTCTTTGGGACTCTCTGAGCTTCCTGGACTTCCTGGAAGTCTATTTCCTTTGCCAGACTGGGGAAGTTCTCCTTCATTATTTGTTCAAATAAGTTTTCAATTTCTTGCTCTTCCTATTCTCCTCTGGCACCCCTATGATTCGGATGTTGCAACATTTAAAGTTGTCCCAGAGGTTCCTCAGCCTCTCCTCATTTTTTTGAATTCTTGTTTCTTCATTCTGTTCTGGTCGAATGTTTATTTCTTCCTTCTGATCCAAATCATTGATGTGAGTCCTGGTTTCCCTCCCTTCACTGTTGGTTCCCTGTATTTTTTTCTTTATTTCACTTTGCACAGCCTTCACTTTTTCCTCCATATTGCGAACAGACTCCACCAGTTCTGTGAGCATCCAGATTACCAGTGTTTTGAACTCCGCCTGTTAGGTTGGCTATCTCTTCATCACTTAGTTCCATTTTTGGAGCTTTGATCTGTTCTTTCTTTTGGGCCATATATTTTTTGTCTCTGCGCACCTATTACATTGTGAGGGGCGGAGCCTTAGGTGTTCACCAGTGCTGCGCAACCTGCGTCACTGCCTTGTGGCACTGTCTTGTGGGGGAGGGTCTGAGAGGGAATAGTGACACTTGCTTGGCTCTTGGAGGGCTCTCAGTCACTTCCCCTACTAACCAAAAGCAAATTGGGCCCTTCTGGTGCTGATTCCTGGGTGGGTGGTTTTGTGTATGTTCTGGGGCCCTGTTTGTCTTTCAAACGAGCTTTCCTGTGAGCCTGGTCATTTCTCCCACTGCTGCAACCCCCCACAGGTTTTCACCAGTAGAGGTGTTGAGGCTTTCTTTTCCTGCACCAGAACCCTGGGTTGCACGGTCTCTCTTACTCCCCAGTTGTTCCTCCTGGTTTATCCCACACACAAATGCGGGACCGCTGGTCCACCAGCCAATGCCTTGCCCACCATGGTCCACCAGGTGCCGTCTTGCCGTGTCCTCTCTGGGCTGGCTGCCCCTCTCCACCCCTCCTACTGGTCTGAATGGATATTTCTTCTTGAACTCCTGCAGACTTCCACACAGTTCAATTTTCTGGCAGTTCTGGTTATTTTTTGTTCTTAAATTTGTTGTTTCCTTCTTTTGGTTGTGAGAGGAGACCTCTTCCTTGTTTAATCTAGTGAAGTAAACTTTTTAGCCTGATTCTAGCATCTTGTAATAGAACTCATATTTTCAAATTTTTTAATGTGTTGTATTTCACCCCAAATTTTTTAATACTGCTAATTAAAACTAGATATGAAATTATTCATTTTACTTAATATTTGATAATGTGGGTATAGACAAAGAAACAATATTCTGTGTACTTTTTTAAGTGAATTATATCAATACCTCTTTTTAGAGGAAGTAGTTTGTTACTTCCCAGTTTGATTTTTCTTTATATGTGTCTGTAAACTACAGTAATTTACACACAATTTATATACACACACACTCACATAAGAAAGAAGTCCCATTTGTTGGACAAAAGCTAATTTTCTGCATGCTATAAATTATTATAATTTCCACTGAAGTAATTTAATTGCTTGGATTTTTAATTATTTTACTATGCTGGTGTTTTTCAACCCTGTGAAAGAATTTTCAAGTTACCAAGTAGCTCTGGTGGTTATCAAATAATTTTGTGTTTTTGTTCTTGTGTTTGTCGTCAACAACTCTCATACCATAGATGAGTAGCCTACGAAGTGAATTCAAAAACCTCTCAACTATAAGTCACTGCATCGAAGCTTAGACCTATAAACCCCAGGGAAGGAAAGAATTCAGCCACATCTCAACAGCTTATAGAATGATTCGATCACAAGCTTGGTAATTTCACTGGATCGATCCTATTTATTAGTTAGAATTTACAAATATCATTTTTCTTGTCATCTCTCTCACATTGTGATATGAGGTGAATACAGGAAAGTCCACCTATGACCAACATTTAGGGGGACAACTCACTATTTAAGGAGAGGTGTCAACTGAGTACGTACAGTGGACTTGACATGAAGTATTTTTGTCTGATTATTAGTCATTTCCCTCTCCTGAGTTTCTCTAACCATTCCCATTTAAGAAGATGCCTAAGTTTCCCATTGCAGTTTCCCAAAACTGTCAATCCAAGTGACACAAAGATACAGTGATGACTGAGAGCGGCAAATTGAGAACCTGCTTTCTCATCTCAGTACTAGTTGGTTGGGGTTTTTTTAACCTTTTAGACATTTGTTCCTAGAACGGGTTAATGCTGTGGAAAGAGTATGTGACAACTTTCTGTTTTCAGGACACTGTTGGTCAAATCGGGAAGAAGAGGCTGGAGACAAGATTGATGCAAGTGAAACAAAACAACACGTGAGTCAGGTCTCAGCCTAAGGTTAGCACTGCGACTTGAGTGGAACGTGACCACAGGGACTTCAGCTGTCTTCCTGAGCTCTATCCTCAGGGCCTAGAACAGCGCCTGGTCCATAGTAGCGGCAAACTCTGTTTCTGGACTGTCTGTGTCAGGGTCCTGCTTGTGAGCTGGCGCAGGTAACAGAGGGAAAGTTCACTTGACCTGGAGCCAAAGCAGCCAAGCACACCTTGATCCTCACCAGAGCTATTAACTGACAACTCGTGACCATTTTCAGTGATTGATAAACAACTCTCCTCAAGCACGTCCCACTGGCTTCCAGATCCTCCGAAAACCGCTTCTGATTCTCTTTCCACCAACACTACTACTATTTTAATGCTACTGAGAGTGCTTAACTTTCAACGTACTTATCTTTTAAATATTTTCCTTCATGCTTTTCCTGTGCACGACAGTTTTTCAGTTCTATTTAATATTTTTGAACCGCATTATCACCAGGTATACGGTAAGGTACTAACAGTATAAACACAAATGAGACATAGTTCATTCCTCGAGGACCTTGCGATCCAGGATCCTCAGAATAGAACTGCCAAACTGAAAAATAAACACTACGGCCAGAAGCAGAAAAGCAGATATTATCAGGGACCTACTGTTTCCCGTGCTTATGATCAAGCAATTTGCTTCTGCTTCCCAGAATCTTGCAAGTTAGGTTCTATAACATTTGATTTTACATCTCAGGAGTCTATACTAATAAAGGCAGAACATCTTTCCAAAGCAAGAACTCATACTCCTGGGATCCTCCCTTCGTTGTGCTGACTATACACTATACCACAACTTATACCCCTGGGACCCAAGCTTCATTGCACTGATGACTCCATATTGAGCTACCTCTCCCATCAGTCTCTTTGCTCTCCCTCCTCTTCTTATCCCCTGCCGTACCCCCTGGCATGAGTCAAAGAAATACAAAATTACCTAAGCCTAAATACTCTTTGGTAAGATGTCTTATACATCCTAAAGTTTCTTCCCATGATCAGTGAACCATACAATTTGATGTAATGACTCCATATTCTGTGTTTTAAGAAATTCAGAATTGCTATTGTGTTAAGGGAGCTCTAAGGCATAACTCAAGCTGATTCAAATAGTGTTCTTACTAAAGACGCAATTAACTCAACAGGAATGTGTTTCCCTAACTATTCCAAGACTTCTGGGTGTTTAAATACATCCTCTTTGGCCACACAAGAGCCTTCACCAAAGCAATAACAGCAAAGTGAAATTTTCTGCTTAAATCAGCTAGGTAGTTCAAATGATTAATCTGTAAAATTCTATAAGGATTTACATACATTTCTACTAGTTTTGTCCGAATCCAGATGACCAGCTCGTAAGTTTTTAATAATACAGTCTGCTAACTAGACACCCAAATTTGACTGGTGAGTTCAAAACAACCTTGTAAAAACTAACAGATGCCACTTATGTGCACTAAGTCTTGTCTCTGATTTCATAAAATTCTTTTTCCAATGGCATCATTCATATAAAAGAAATGTTTGTTTTTAAGTTTTTTCTTCTCCACATTAGTGGTGACTATTCGCTCCTCGTTATTAACATTATAATACAGAAAGTGTACTCCTCCGAACAATGGTGTGCCCTACTGTGGCTGGAAAACCATAAGATTTTGCTTACAAAGAATTAGCCACCAAAGCAAATAAACTGGTTTTGAACTATACAAGCTTCCCACAAAATGTTTCTGGGATTTTTGACCTTGTTTTTCCTTTGCGTAAACAGAATTCAAGGACATGAATACTAACCCTTGCCGATATAAAGTTCTTAGACTTCATTCACTGAATTCATCTTTTCCATTTCTGAGCTGATGCTGCCCTTCTGTCATGTAAAAACAATCTGATAACAAACCTTTTCAGTCATCTCACTTTCTTGCAGCACCAGTACTTTAAAGTTTTTTGTTTGTTTGTTTGTTTGTTTGTTTTTGACAGAGTAGCAGGAGGCTACATAGCCTTTTATCATTCAGGCAACATTTTATATTTTAAATGTTTTATATATTTAGTTTGTCATTCTTCTCTGAAAGAAAAGTACTAGGAAATAAAATTGGCCATGGAATCCAAAGTCATAGAACAGCTCTGGTGTTTGGGCATGTGAAAGCTGTCTTCTACGTAGATTCTCTCCCAAACAGACAGCAGGCATGTAACCTTACTTGTAAATATAGGGAACTAATTTGAGTATTCGTTGCCTCTGAATTTGGAGAGTTCATTTCTTCTGGGTTGACTAGTTCTTAGAAACAATTCTGTATAATCGTGTTTCACTTTGCTTCCTGCAAAATTACTTATGTATCTTGGTTCAGTGTCTGACACATACTAAGTTCTCAAATATTTGAGGAATAAATGAACAAATGAATAAAATAATACATACATAGGGAAATACTTTGAGGAAAACAAAATCATATCATTATAGAATATATAAAAGCCCCTTAAAATAACTATTTAACCAGCAAATGGATAGTTTTTACTGTGGCTAACTTTCTACTAGAATAGGGGGCGTAGAAATACCAGATGTTTTTACTTAGGTCATTGTGGTGGCCTGAAAATAATTATTTCCTCTTTTGAGTGCCTTGAGGACATGTGGCCAAGAAAAAAATTTTTCAATATCTTGTAGCTGTAGCGGAGATGCACATAATGGCGTGTGTATCATCGAGGCAGCTTGAGGTAAACACCTTGGCAGCCTATGAACATGGCATCGTCATACTGTATAATGCACCTTGTAAAACCTAGGCTGAAAAATCTGTATTAAAGAGATAGGAACCCACCATATTTGAAGTTGTGGTTTGAAGAAAATTTAACATTTAAGAATAAACAAAAGCTGGCCCTATCTAGACCACATCTATGCTTTACTTGCAAGTTATTATCTATTAATAGGTTGATCCTACAAGCAATTGAGGAAGTTGGGTTTTTTTATGAAATGCATAGTGACATGTTGGGTCCCAAGAGTTCTGAAGGTCTTTTCAACTGACTCCCGTCACAGTCCTGTTTGGGAAATCTTTCACCTTCTGTCTCTTCTTTATAACTGATTAAGCATGTATTTTGGGTGATGAGATGCTACAATGAAGATCTATTGTTGAAAATGAGCTCTTGTTGACCTGTGTTGCATCTAACTGATCAGTTCTGCTTGCATTATGAAAGATGAGAAATAACATTAAGAGTACGTTGAACCACGAGAAGTCCAAGCCATGGAAGAGATTATTTTCTTTGAAGGGCTCCACTAATCCAACTAAAATTCTGACCACACATCTTAATGACATACATATGAGAAAAATTAAATTAAGTTCACTAAATTCACGAGTGGCCAGTCATTAAACTTTTTTCTAGGTTTTCAGTTCAATCAAATTGTTCATTACTACTATACACCAATACAATTGATCCTTGTATTCTGATCTTATATTCTGTGACTGTGCTAAACTTTTTTTAGCTCTAACATCTTTTTTGTAGACTCTTTGTAGAGTTTTCATAGATAGCCATATCCTCTATGAATACAGGTTTGTCTTCCTTTCTTTCCATTCTGTAGGACATTTATTTATTTACTTATCTACTTTTGCTTTCCAGCCTTTCTTCTACATAATTTACTCGCCTTTAATCACTTACTTTTATTTACTTGCTCTTACTGACTTGCTGAGTGGCTAGGATCACTGAGGTGTGGCTGGACTAGTAGTGGCTGGGACAGTGTGTCTACATTCCTCTTTCCCAGCTTAGGGGGGAAGAATTCAGTTCTTCATAATTGAATATTATGTTGGCTCTATCTTTTTTTTTCCTTTGGTATGTTCCTTCATTGAGTTGAGAAAAAAGTAACCTTTTCTCCTAGTTTTTTTCTTTTTTTATTTAATCTTTATTGTATTTTCTCCAATATTTTTAGTTCCTTTATACCCACCTCCCCCCAGAAATCACCACACTGTTGTCCATGTCCATGAGTCCTTTTTCCTTTTTGCTCCAGCCCTCCACCCCTCACCTCCCCCATCGCACTAGCTGTCATCTGCTCTCCATCTATGAGTCTGTCCCAATTTTCCTTGTTTGTTCAGTTTGTTCATTAGATTTCACATATGAATGAAATGATATGCTATTTGTCTTTCTCTGACTGGTTTATTTCACTTAGCCTAATGTTCTCCAGGTCCACCTACACTGTCGCAAAGGGTAAAATTTTCTTCTTTTTTATGGCTGAGTAATATTCCATTGTATAAATGTCCCATAATGTCCCATAATATGGGACATATACAATATATAATATGTCATATGTCCATTGTACATATACAATATATAATATGTCCCATATTATGGGACATTATGGGGATAATGTCCCATAGGTGTTTAATCCACTCATCTGCTGGTGGACATTTGGGTTGCTTCCACATCTTGGTGATTGTAAATAATGCTAAAATGAACATAAGGGTGCTTAAGTTCTTTCAAATTAGTGTCTTGGATTCCTTCAGATACATTCCCAGAAGTGGGATCCCTGGGTCAAAAGGCAGATCCATTGTTAATTTTTTGAGGTATCTCCCTAGTGCTTTCCACAGTGGTTGCACCAATCTGCCTTCTCACCAACGGTGCAAAAGGGCTCCCTTTGTTCCACATCCTTGCCAGCACTTATCGTTTGTTGATTTATTGATGACAGTCATTCTGACAGGTGTGAGATGGTATATCATTGTGGTTTTAATTTGCGTTTTTCTGATGATTAGTGATGTTGAACATCTTTTCATATGTCTGTTGGTCATCAGTATGTCCTCTTTGGAGAAGTATCTATTCAGGTCCTTTGCCCATTTTTTAATTGGGTTGTTTGTTTTTGGTGTTGAGTTTTGTAACTTCTTTATAAATTTTGGATATTAACCCTTTATCAGATGTATCGGTGATATGTTCTCCCATTCTTTGGGTTATCTTTTCATTTTGTTGATGATTTCCTTTGCTATGCAAAAAAATTTTAGTTTGATGTGGTCTCACTTTTTAATATTTTCTTTTGTTTCCCTTGCCTGGGGAGATACATCTGTTAAAATATTGCCATGAGCAATATCTGAGATTTTGTTGCCTATGTTTTCTTAGGATTTTTATGGTTTCAGGTCTAACAGTTAAGTCTTTGATCTATTTTGAATTTATTCTTGTGTGTGGTAAGAAGGTAGTTTAGTTCCATTTTTCTGCACATTATCTGTCCAATTTTCCCAACACGATTCATTGAACAAACTATCGTTAGCCCAATGTATGTGCTTGCTTCTTCTATTGAATATTAATTGACCTTAAAGGTGTGGGTTTGTTTCTGGGCTCTCCATTCTGTTCCATTGATCTATGTGTCTGTTTTTATGCCAGTACCAGGTTGTTTTGATTACTATGGACTTATAGTATAGTTTCATATTAGGTAGCATGATTCCTCCAACTTTGTTCTTTCTCAGGATTGTTGTTGCAGGGCCTTTTGTGATTCCATATAAATTTTTGAAATATTTGTTCTAGTTCCATGAAATATATCATTATTATCTTGATAGGAATTGCATTGAATCTATACACTGCTTTGGGTAGTATAGGCATTTTAATAACCTATGCATGAAACGTATGCACGTTCACTTATTTGTACCTTCTTTGATTTCTTTCTTCAGTGTCTTATAATTTTCTGAGTACAGGTCTTTTACATCTGTGGTTAGGTTTACTCTAGGTACTTTATTCTTTCTGTAGCAATTATAAATGGGACTGTTTTCTTAATTTCTCTTTCTGTTAGTTCATTATTGGCATATAAAAATGCA